>SJXQ01010450.1:207928-263173 GCA_006408695.1 Aepyceros melampus
ATTGGGCACCTAATGACCTGGGGAGTTCCTCTTTCAGTATCCTACCATTTTGCCTTTTCATACTGTTCATGGGGTTCTCAAGGCAAGAATACTGAAGTGGCTTGCCATTCCCTTCTCCAGTGGACCACATTCTGTCAGACCTCTTCACCATGATCCGCCCGTCTTTGGTTGCCCCGCAGGCATGTCTTGGTTTCATTGAATTAGACAAGGGTGTGGTCCTAGTGTACTTAGATTGACTAGTTTTCTGTGAGTATGGTTTCAGTATGTCTGCCCTCTGATGCCCTCTTGCAACACCTACCATCTTACGTGGGGTTCTCTTACCTTGGGCGTGGAATATCTCTTCACGGCTGCTCCAGCAAAGCACAGCCACTGATCCTTACCTGGGACGAGGGGTATCTCCTTACCACCACCATTACGGACCTTCACCCTGGGATAGCTCCTCTAGGTCCTCCTGTGCCTGCGCAGCCACTGCTCCTTGAGTTGTTCCTCCTGGCCTTGGCCTCCCGGCCTTGGCCTCGGGCGTGGGTGGCTCCTCTGGGTCACCACCCATGGCTATTTGTGTTGAGGTATGACAGAAAACAACAAAATTCTGTAAAACAATTATTCTTCCAAAAAAAAATCTTTTAAGACTTGGTATAATATTGTACCAATCAAACAATGTGGTATTGGTGCAGGATAAATAAAAAATTGGGACAGAATATTTACTCAAGAAAAAAATCAAAGATACAAGTAGACCTTTAACTTATGATGGGCTTCCCTGGTGGCTCAGAGGTTAAAGCGTCTGCCTCTAATGCGGGAGACCTGGGTTTGATCCCTGGGTCGGGAAGATCCCCTGAAGGAAATGGCAACCCATTCCAGTATTCTTGCATGGAGAATCCCATGGACGGAAGAGCCTGGTGGGCTACAGTCCATGGGGTCTCAAAGAGTCGGACATGACTGAGCGACTTAACTTTCACTTTCACTTTAACTTATGATAACATTATCACTGCTGGTCAAATCAAAGATACAAGTAGACCTTTAACTTATGATGGGCTCCCTGGTGGCTCAGAGGTTAAAGCGTCTGCCTCTAATGCGGGAGACCTGGGTTTGATCCCTGGGTCGGGAAGATCCCCTGAAGGAAATGGCAACCCATTCCAGTATTCTTGCATGGAGAATCCCATGGACGGAAGAGCCTGGTGGGCTACAGTCCATGGGGTCTCAAAGAGTCGGACATGACTGAGCGACTTAACTTTCACTTTCACTTTAACTTATGATAACATTATCACTGCTGGTCATTTGGGATTTAATGCTGCTGGGCGAGTTGAATATCATTTTTAAAAGATGTATTTTGGTCTATACTTTATATAAAAATCAATTCCAAATGGATTGAAGATCTAAAGGTGAAAGGTAAAATGAAGCTTCCAGAAAGTTAAAGATGACAGGATTTCAACCCTGCTTTCCAGCTGAAGGATGAAAGGATAATTAAGTGCATCTGATGTGACTTTACAGAAATTATTATATTTGTGGAGGTTATCTTTAGAAACTTTTATAAGTGACCATATAATTAGAAACTATCATCACAGTGATCACTTGAATTCACTGTCATGAGAGCCAATTACATTTTATTTTTATTAATTTTGTTCAAGGGTAGATTTATTAAGGTATTAGTGAGAAATTGGTCTTAGTTGATTTCTATTGAACGATTTAATGATAAAATCACATGGTTTTTGAGGTTTAGAAATTTCTCCATTCCTAGAGCTAGCACAGCATTTAATTGGCACTTAAGTTAATATAGAATGTATCAAAAATTAAGTAGGCATTAATTAGGAACACAAAATGTGAACTAGCCTTAAAAAGTTAATTATCAAATTGGTATAGCTGTCTGTCAGCAACTCCCATAAGCATCCTGTTAAAGCAGTTTAATTTTTTAAAATGTAATATGTTTCTCCGGCTGTGATTACACATACAATATATGGTTGTAATTTTGAGTTAATTGCACAGTAGCTAGATTAACTTTTACATCATTACACTTTAATCAGTGTTTTTCATGATTAACGTTCATTTACATTTAAAGCTTCAAGCTCTTTCTTTCATTGTCTTCTGCTCCTCCCTTCTAAAACCAGGCACTAACTTATCACTACATTAAAGCTCTCTGAGGACAAACTTGTATTTTCTCACTGTAGGTACCATGAAAATGTTCACGTGAAACTATCATCGTGATAGTGTCTTTTCCACAATGTAATACTAATGACTGTATTTATCTTAATATATAGAAAAGAAAGGGTAGAAATTAGCAAGGGAAGTTGCATAGTTAATAAGGAAAGCAGTTAATACTATATCACTTCGACTTCAGTTTTATTACAACTGTAACTTCCAGAGAAGGAAAAAAAAAAATGTTTTTCCTATTTCTTTCATGTAGCCTGAACAGCATGAAATGCATCAAGATCATACTTTCTTATTAACATACCATAGCTAATAAATTTGACAATAAATTTAGAAAGAAATATCTCTTTCAGTGACATTTCCAAAGTGACTGCCATTACTGATCTGAAGCAGGTATGGAGACTTACAGGGATTTTTTTCCCCCAAATTTTGTTTTTTATTAGTATAAACATATAGAAAATAATTTTATAAAATATGGACAAATTATAAACTATGATAAAGAGAATGCTGCAGTATATCATGTGGTGGTGGTGGCTTAGTCACTAAGTCGTGTCAGACTCTTGAGACCCTGTGAACTGTATGTAGCCTGCCAGGTTCCTCTGTCCACAGAATTCTCCAAGCAAGAATACTGGAGTGGGTTGCCATTTCCTTCTCCAGGGGATCTTCCTGACCCAGGAATCAAATCTGGATCTCCTGCATTGCAGGCAGATTCTTTACCAACTGAGCTACAAGGGAAGCACTTGCTTCTGCTGCTGCTGCTGCTTCTGCTGCTGCTGCTGCTAAGACACTTCAGTCGTGTCCGACTCTGTGCAACCCCATAGACGGCACCTGACCAGGTTCCCCTGTCCCTGGGATTCTCCAGGCAAGAACACTGGAGTGGGTTGCCATTTCCTTCTCCAATGCATGAAAGTGAAAAGTGAAAGTCCTGCCCGATTCTAGCGACCCCATGGACTGCAGCCTACCAGGCTCCTCTGTCCATGGGATTTTCCAGGCAAGAGTCCTGGAGTGGGGTGCCATTGCCTACTCTGGGGAAGCACTTAGTGTATCACAATTACTTTTAAATACCAGAAATACTCCACCCTTCCTATTCTGACGTTTCTCTGACATAGTTGCTGTTTTCTATGCAGTGTTTTATTATTATCCTGAGGTTTGAGAATGTTTTAAACAAGATAGTATTATCATTACATTATATAATTCATGTTTGATTGTATTTGTCTACATCACTCACACATTTATCATCTTTTTATCAATGATATGATCATCTTTTCTTACATCTCAGACTAGCCAGTGGGTTCATTTTCTTCTGCCTTCAGAAATTCCTTTACTTAGGATCTTTTGGTGGTAAACTCTGGTGAGTTTTGTTTGCCTGAAAATGTCTTTATGTGCTATCATTTTTTAAAGCTTCTTTACTTGAAGATGGAATTCACAGTTGACAGCTCCTACCCCTTAGAACATTGGTATAATTCCATGATCTTTGAGAATCCATTGGTGTTGATAAAAATTAAGCTCTAAGTCTGACTATTCCTTAATCTGCCTTTTTAATTTTTTTTAAAAACTTCTCTTTTTCTTTAGTAGTCTACACTTGTGTGGCATTTGAAAACCCATCCATTCTTCAGATGATTTTCCAATAGTTCTGTTCTGTTCTCTAAGGGAACCCTTTGAAAGGACACAGGGAACAGTATCTCTTGAGTTTTTGAACATTCATAAAAGCTTGTATATGACCTTTAAAGTTGAAGGGCATTTTCAGTGGACACAAAGTCCTTGCTCACATTTTCTTTTCTTGAGTATCCTAAATTTGTAACTCCTTTAACCTCTGATATAAAGCATGATGACAATATGGTTTTATTGCTTAAGACTTTTCTTTTGGTCTAAGTGCCCCAATTTTTGTTTTAAATACAATGATTTTCCTCACAATATTGGTAATTTTGGCTCAATTTTCCAAGGTACATAATGGGCATTCAATATGTATTTCTGGTTGCTTTTGTGACTGGGTTCAGTTCAGTCACTCAGTCATGTCTGGAGATTTGTGACCCCTTTCTGCAGCATGCCAGGCTTCCCTGTCCATCACCAACTCCCGGAGCTTGCTCAAACTCATGCCCATTGAGTCAGTGATCCCAGCCAACCATCTCATCCTCTGTCGTCCCCTTCTCCTCCTGCCTGCAATCTTTTCCAGCATCAGGGTCTTTTCCAATGAGTCAGTTCTTCACATCAGGTGGCTACAGTATTGGAGCTTCAGCTTCAGCATCAGTCCTTCCAATGAATATTCAGGACTGATTTCCTTTAGGATGGACTGGTTGGATCTCCTTGCAGTCCAAGGGACTCTCAATGGCCTTCTCCAACACCACAGTTCAAAAGCATAAATTCTTCAGCACTCAGCTTTCTTTATGATTCAACTCTCACATCCATACCTGACTACTGGAAAAACCATAGCTTTGACTAGACAGACCTTTGTTGGCAAAGTAATGTCTCTGCTCTTTAATATGCTGTCTAAGTTTTTCATAGCTTTTCTTCCAAGGAGCAAGCGTCTTTTAATTTCATAGCTGCATTCACCATCTGCAGTGATTAGATATATATTAAAATTTTATATATATAATTCTATATATAAACAAAAAGATGGTAGCTGTGTCCTGCACTGACTTATACTTCAGTTTATTATTTTGTCTTATCATTCCTCCAATATCTGTTTAACCACTTCCAAAATCAATATTAAATTCTTCCTTTTAAAATAACTGGTGTTGTTTCTATTATCCTGATGGAACTCTGACTAATATCAGCATTAATATTCTGTGTTGGCAAAGATTTCTAAGTGCTGTCATATAATGGTTGCATGAGTATGCTCAGTCGCTCAGTTGTGTCCAACTTTTTGAATTCCCATGGACTGTGGGCCCCGCCAGGCTCTTCTGTCTATGGAATTTTCCAGGCAAGAATACTGGAGTGGAGTGCCAATTATACTCCAGGGGATCTTCTTGACCCAGGGATCAATCTGCATCTCCTGAACTGGTAGGCAGATTCTTTACCTTTAGCCCCCTGGGGAGCCCCATATAGTTGTTTTGAATATTCAAAATAATTTGAGAGCAATTTTTCAGCAGTAGTCAGAATTAAATATGCATGTTTTGATGCAAGATTTGATTCTAAGTAATGATCCCAAAGAAATATGTGCATAATAATAGAGGTACATATGTTTTATTATGTATTTTAAGCTATTGAAAAATTAGAAAAGAACCAAACATGCATAAAAGGAGAACTTTAAATAAAATATACAGTATCAATTATCATAAAATGCTGTGCAACAATTAAAGAGACCCATGTAACAATCAGGACCAAACTCCTAAATTGACTGTTAAGTGAAAAACATGTCACAGAACAATGATTTCATTTATATTTAAAGCAATATGTATATACATACATGAACAGAAAAAAAGAGAAGACATCTCACCCTGGATTATAAAAAGGGATTATCTCTGCTTAGGAACTTCACAGTATGGTTGACAAGAGTGTGATTCGTACCATTTATTCTACATGACTCTGTGGGGCTTGAATCTTTCAATGTGATAATTCATTCATGTGTTATTTATATAATAAATAATGAATTTCAAAACAACAACAAAAGATTAAGACTTCTAAGGAGATGGGCTGTAAAAAGAAGCAAGCTTGGAGAAAAGAGGAGTGTTCTCTCTGGAGAGAAAGTGAGGAATGACCTAGAATCAATAATGTCAAGTTGAAAGCATTAAAATATAAGAACAATTGAGAGCTGAGAATTGCTAATGAAACTTGATTCTGAAGCTCATGCTAAATTATTCTTAAATCTAGACTTATGTAGTAGTGCATCCAAGAAATACTGACAGTTTGTGATTTTAGCACACTACCTTAAATGTAAGGAAGGGCCTAAATTAATATTTTTAAAAACAATAGTTGAATAAAGTCAAGAGGAAAAAAAAAAGAACTGTTTTATATTCTAAAAAAAATGCACGTTTTAATGTTCAGTCTTTCATTCCTCTACATGTCAGTGTTGAGACAGAAAATACATGTGTTCTCAAGTTTTCATTTTGTTTTCACTTTCTCATCATGAAATCTTTTAAGCTAACCACGGTAAGATTTAAAATCATTTAAGGACTGACCGTTAGAATTATCAAAAATATTTAAAATATGAAAGGTATGATTTTTATTCACACTTCTAACCTTAATCAGCTTGAAAATGGGAAAATATTAAGTGTATTTAAAAATAGATATTATAATAGATGCTGTCTAGATAAAGACATTCAAGACAGTTTCAATTAGATTGTACTCTTTCAAAAGATGTCTCATCTGTGTAACTGAAGCAAATTGTAGTCTGTCTGATATAAAGGTATTCTAAGGAGTGCAAAGATTACCTGAGGTGAAGTAACTAACTCTAAGCCAGTAGAAGTTTTTTTGGTTGCCTGAGGAAGAATAGATGAAAGCATCTATCTCAGAGAATATTTTCAGAATTGAGTGACTAATATGAATACACTAAGCACATTGCTACTGACAAACTTCATTAATAACCACTGGGGAGAAAAGCTCTTGCCTGGTGAAGATCTGTCCAGTAAACATTGAAAAAGCAGCTATGAAGCTAAAGTCGGTGAATTGCTGGTCGACACACTTAAAAATGAAGTACACAGCTATAGGTAAACCTGACATTTCCCATCGCTTTTCGAAAGCAAACTTGTCTTTATCTGAGCACTAAAAGTCACTAGAACTTTACCATTTCATGAGAAATGTTATTAAAATTACCGTAAAATATTTATTTAATTGGAACTCTTCTTTTGCCTTCTGGGGAAAAAAAGTATACTAAGCTATGCGTGTGTGCCTGCTAAGTCACTTCAGTCATGTCCGACTCTTTGTGACCCTACGGACTGTGGCCCTCCAGGCTCCTCTGTCCATGAGATTCTCCGTCAAGAATACTGGAGTGGATTGCCATTTCCTTCTCCAGGGCATCTCCCTGACCCAGGGATAAAACTCACATCACTTACATCTCCTGCCCTGGCAGACAGGTTCTTTATCACAGCATTACCTGGGAAGCCCAATGCTATACATATCCCAAAATAATAGAAATAGTTAACATTAGAATTGTTCTTTTATCTTTGAATGATGAGATTATAGGTGACTTTTATATCCTTTCTTTTCAGGTTCTGAACACATCTGCAGACAGCACATATTACTTTCACACCCAGAAAGGAGAACAAATCACAATTTTTTAAAGTATATTATAAAAGTATAAATTAAAAAATTTTGACAATGGTGAAGAAGAAAGTTCTCTTACTCATTTGAATCCATGGCCATTTGCGCTCTGCAGTAGAGTGCTGGAAGTGTTTTTATAAGAATGTATGAATTCTGTAACCATTCACAATACTTTTGTACACTAAGCACTTTCTCGTATTTTTTATGCACCTGAATTTGATTTATCTTGAAAATATCCTTCTATGGGTACTATCATGGTTTGAATGCTTGTGTCCCTCCCAAAATTCCTTTTTGTTACCCCTAATCCCCATTATAATGGTGTTTGGAGGTTGAACCTTAGGAGGAAATTAAGGAGAATGAATTTAAAACTGTCCTCTAGTCCTTTCCTGGAATTATTTTTCAAGTGACCAGAATGAAATAAGTATTATTAAAAAACTGAAAAGCGTGTTTATACTATTCCGTTCCACAATTGTCATAGCATGTAGTTCTGTCTACATCCAAAATACAAATATTATATTAGAATTTATTTAAAAGGGAAAGTATATGGCCTGGATGATAATGGAATCCTTTTGTTCTGGCCTACATATAAAAATGGATTTCCCTGGTTACTCAGTTGGTAAAGAACCTGCCTGCAATACAGGAGACTGCTGTTCAATCCTTGGGTCAGGAAGATCCCCTGGAGAAGGAAATGACAACCTACTCCAGTTTTCTTGCCTAGGAAATCCCATGGACAGAGGAACCTTGCAAGCTAGTCAATGGGGTCACAAGAGTTGGACACAACTTAGAAACTAAACCACTACATATATAAAAATAAGCCTCATTTAGCATCCTTCTTTGGGACTTTATATTATTTGTCACAACTCTTATCTGTCATCACTGTTTTCTCTTGTGTCACATTATTACTTAATTTGCAAATTGGAGAAACAAATGCTGTAAGGAAAATCTGTGCCTTTAGGTGCTTTATTCTTTCTGACTCCAACCTGTTAAGACAGATAACTACATAAAATATTTCTGAATGATGGTAGTCTTCAAATTGTTCCCACTTGCCTGAGCCACTAATTGCAAAAAAGATTAGATTTTGTTGTGTATTTATCATGGAAAGTCATCTTGGTCTATTTTTCTTACATCATTTCTATTTTTATATCCTGTTTCCTCTCAGCTAAATTTCTTTCTAAAGGAGTATAATGGATAACACACAAACCAATAATAAATACCAATGTACGTATCAGTTATCCAAGTCTTTTTGGTTTTCTCAATGACTGCACTGTATTTCCCATATTTCCATGAACAATGGATCTAATCAATAATTAAATCAAAAGTGATTTAGAAAATAATGTGTAGTAATCAGTTCTCTGTCTAGCCATAGTTGATATTATAAGATCTATGTAAAAACATCCCTGTCTGCAAAGACTCACAGCTGTTACTGACAAAAGATATTCCAGACATTTCTACATGTTTCTACTGGGTGGCCTGAACATAAAAGATGTTCAATAAATGTCTTTTGAATTAAAGATGCTTTTCTTAGTTTGTTAATAACTTGGATTTTTCTTTAAACTAGGAAAGAAAAGTAATGGAGTGAAGAAAAGCTGACAGATCATCTTGAACAATTATGAAAATGGAACCAGAAATAAACTCTGGAAGAAGCTTAAAAAAAAATTAAACCAAACACTCTTTGAGTCCCTGTTTGGGATATAAAGTGAGGAACTATGAGTTACAAATTAGAAGGAAAACTATCAAATTTATTAACATTTGTAACAGATATCATGCTATCTAAAAACGTGTTTAAATTTTCCAGTGATATTTATAGGACTCAAAATTTTATTTGAAAAGATGCTAAAACATTGAGACACTTTGCACATCATAAAATCTATACTTATGTGACAGTCATAGAAATTTTATACTTTACCAGGGAGTCAGTAAGCCATCCAGTGGCCTTCTACTCATAATGCAAGATTGAAACTCTTAGAGATGATAAGGAAAACTAAACCCCTGGAGAGGTAGCTTTGTCACATTGCTTTGGATCACAGTAAAATTGTGCCGGATGACAGATTTGTGTCTTGACCTAGAAGTTAAGCCACTAACTTATTTCTGTGTTTTACTTTCAGCAAGTATTTGTAAATGCCCTGTTATAAGGAAAATACCTTCAGTAAACATTATGTGGGTGAAAAAGAGAATATGAAAATGAAATAAGACAATAAAAATAGGCTATAACAAGTGTCACAAAATTAGTACATATTGTGAGAGTAATTTTAGAGTTTTATGATGATGTTGGATTTTACTTTAATCCAAGGTGATACTTGTATAGGTAGAACATGTAAGTAGTTCCACTTGACAAAAGTGGAAGAAGAGAGTAAAAAAAATTGGCTTAAAACTTAACATTCAGAAAACTAAGATCATGGCATCTGGTCCCATCACTTCATGGCAAATAGATGGAGAAACAGTGGAAACAGTGACAGACTTTATTTGGGGGGGCTTCAAAATCACTGCAGATGGTGACTGCAAGCCATGAAATTAAAATATGCTTTCTCCCTGGAAGAAAAGTTATGACCAACCTAGACAGCATTTTAAAAGAGCAGAGATTTGACTTTGCCAACAAAGGTCCATGTAGTCAAAGCTATGGTTTTTCCAGTAGTCATGTATGGATGTGAGAGTTGGACTATAAAGAAAGCTGAGCACCAAAGAATAGATGCTTTTGAACTTTGGTGTTGGAGAAGACTTTTGAGAGTCCCTTGGACTGCAAGGAGATCCAACTACTCAATCCTAAAGGAAATCAGTCCTGAATATTCATTGGAAGGATTGATACTGAAGCTGAGACTCCAATACTTTGGCCATCTGATGTGAAGAACTGGCTCACTGGAAAAGACCCTGATGCTGGGAAAGATTGAAGGCAGAGGAGAAGGGGATGACAGAGGATGAGATGGATGGATGGCATTACGGACTCAATGGATATGAGTGTGAGCAAGCTTCGGGAGTTGGTGATGGACAGGGAGGCCTGGAGTGCTACAGTCCATGGAGTCACAAAGAGTCGGACATGACTGAGCAACTGAACTGAACTGAGCAGTGATGAGCCAAACATAGAGGACAAAGCACAAAAATTCTACTGAGAACAGTGTTTAATTGAGTTTGATTAGACTATGGATTTTTTAGGGACCTAATGGAGATAATGATGAAGATATCAGTTGGGATAAACTTGGCAGAAGAGCTTTAAATCCAACCTAAATATTTTTAAAAAATTAATTCCAATGTCATTCTCCCAAATCATCCCACCCTCTCCCTCTCCCTCAGAGTCCAAAAGTCCGTCCTATACATCTGTGTCTCTTTTGCTGTCTCGCATACAAGGTTATCATTACCATCTTTCTAAATTCCATATATACGTGTTAGTATACTGTATTGGTGTTTTTCTTTCTGGCTTACTTCACTCTGTATAATCTGTATAATGGCATTGAAACATATATACTATCATGTAAGAAACGAATTGCCAGTCTATGTTTGATACAGGATACAGGATGCTTGAGGCTGGTGCATGGGAATGATCCAGAGAGATGATATGGGGAGGGAGGTGGGAGGGGGGTTCAGGATTGGGAACTCATGTACACCCGTGGTGGATTCATGTCAACATGTGGCAAAACCAATACAGTATTGTAAAGTAAAATAAAGTAAAAATAAAAAATTTTTAAAAATAATAAAAAATTAAAATTAATTCCATTGACAACTGAAGAACATTAAATGATATTCAAACCAGAAAATATCCCAGTGTGATATTCTATGAAAATCTGGGAAGAGGGACTTTCATGATGGTCCAGTGGTTAAGAATCTGCCTCGCAATGCAGGGGATGGGGGTTCAATCCTTAGTCAGGGAACTAAGATCCAACATGCCGTGGAACACATCTACTGCACCCCTTCACCTCAATTAAGTCCGTGCCTGGCAATGAAGTTCCCACATGCCACAACTAAGACCCAGCACAGCCAAAGAAATAAATTTATGTTTTTAAAAAGATCTGGGAAAAAAGAAGAAAGGTGTTAGCCTGTACTGGGTGCTATTGACACAACTGATCCCTTTGGTAACAGATTTGAAATCTCAGTTCCTATTGCAAACTTACCATTAGTAAGTGTTTAAGGTAAATTTTGCAAATAGAAACTTTTGTTTGAAGTTGACTTGACCTGTATTGCTCTAACTTCTGAGAGAACTGAGTTGATAGATCCCCCAACCATGACTTAAAAATTCAGACTAGGTGACCATTGCCCATTCCCATATTGTTGCCAATAGAACTTGGCATAAATCCCTCTTGGGAATGTCTGGGTGCCAGCTCTGCCATCTTACCACTAGTGGGCAGACACAGCCCTTGGTTCTGAGGAAAACTTTGTATCTCAGGGGAATTAGGGTCAACTATTTCAGGGGCAGTTCCTTTCACTGCTTAATCCAACCTGGCTGACTTACCGATATGAACTGTAGCTTTACTGCTTCTGTCCCCTGAGCACAGAGCCACCACCTTCACGCTAAAGGCAGTGCCACCTGGTAATTAACTGTGAAATATTGAGTGGCCGGTGCCTGACCCGAGTGTTTGTGCCAAGCAAAAGTTTCACTTGAGTTTTTTTTTTTTTTTCTTTTTTTCTCTCTCTCACTGCCAGTTTGTATGTGTGTTTTTAAGTATTAACTCTCATGGAAGCACATGCCTATTTAAAATTCCCAGACGATGAGTCAGACTCGTTCAGTGAGGTTCCTAGAGAGTCACATGATGTGGTTTGATGAAACTTCACCTTATGAAAAAGGTTGAAGAAAAAAAAATCAGAAAAGCTCTTTTGGACTTATATGTGTGTGTATATATATATATTTAATTATACACATATATTTGTGTGTATACACACAAATACACACATATAAATATAATTAGTGCACATATAAATATTATTATATATGCATGCATATATTATACAATAATTTTACATATATATGTAAGAGAGACAGAAAGACAAATACCTACAGAAATTTTAAAATCCCTTTGTTTTTGCTTCTTCTTTTTCCTCTGTAGATGTTAAAAAGTCTGGTGCTCCAATAGCACATGCTTCTGTGCAAAAAAAGAAAGCAACAGCCCTATAGCCATGCAAGTTATCCATGGACTTTGGCTATGTATATCTATCTCCTGGATTAATAGCAGTGAGTGTAGAAATCTTGATTCCAATGTGATAAAGACATAGCTTTACTGAGACTTAGGATATATCAATTGTTTCACTCCATTATCCTGCTAATATAGTTTAGGCTTATCTAGATCTCTAAAAACATCTGTATTTTAATCCATAGTTTTCTTCAAAGCAGTTTAATGCTTCATGGTATAACTAACATATACTGTTAACTTGAACAATATAGAGGATGGCTTCTTCTTAATAATTCTAAACCATAGCAGTTTTTTTTTTTAATTTTCCTATACAATTTCTTAAAATGTAAACTAATTCTAGGAGTATTTTTAAAATGCAAAGGCTTATTCACTATTGAATCCTAGCTATAGGTAGGACTGAGTCATTCCTTATGAAAATGTGTTAATTGCAGAATAATATGTATTCTGGAAAAGCACCTCAAAATGAGTGTGGACAGAAGTCAGAAAGGCACGGTTCTTGAGAAAGGAAAGTTTTCTTCAAAATATTGAGGGTGCACACATTTCAAAGACTACCTTGGTGTTTTAAAATGCCACAGAGGAAGTAACACTAACTAAACTGACAGCGTCAATTCATTCATTTCAGGAACATTTATTGAGAACCTACTATATGCCAGATACTACTAGAGTCTAGAGTCTCAAAGAGAAGTATATTACAGTTTCACCCACAATACTCCCAGCGTGAGAGCTGAGAGTTGCATAAGCAAACTGTTACAGTTCAGGAATGTGGAAAGTACTATGAAAACACAGGTGCAGAAATGACTAACTTGGTCTAACAGAATTTGATAAACCTTCACTGAGGAGGTGCACATGATCCAGATCTTTACAGATAAGTGGGAAATGACTTGTTTAAAAATTAGTAAAGCAGAGGTTTTAAAAAATCATGAGAGTTGGAAAGGAGTTGAAAGAGAAAGGCTTATCAAAGGCATAATTTATTAGTAGGCCAAACAGGCCTGTACTAGGGAGCCTTGACTGTACCATTCATTTGCATCTTTATTCTGGACTAATCTAGAAGCTGACCGTGTTCCAGAGGGTCCGTAACCAGGGAAAGATGAAAGCTGGTAGTAATCTAGGCTCCCTCTCATTCATTCACTTAAAATGCTTATTGATGGCAAGTTTGCAATAGGAACTGAGATTTCAAATCTGTTACCAAAGGGATCAATTGTGTCAATAGCACCTAGTACTGTCTAACAAATTTTTCTTTCTCTCCTGTTATTTGTCTCTGTCTTTGTCATCTTGTTTCTTTCTCTGAATCTTTCTTTCTCTTGCTAAGATTCTCTCATCTCCAGGCCCAAATCACTCTCCTCTGAAGACTGGTACCACTTTCCAGTAGACAGTACAGTTTACACACCAACATGTCCAGTTATACCTAGACTTAATGCCATTGCTGAATCTAAATCCCAGAATCTCAGGAGGGAGAGTCTTTATCTGTCCTAACTGATCCAGTGCACCGTGGTCTGGATGGAATCACAATGTACAACATAAGTCCTAGAAACAGACTTCTTTTGAATGAGAGGACATTCCCAGAGTTGTTAGGCTATGGATTGACCATCAGCCCAAAAGTTGTCAACTGTAATATGGCAACTCTACTTTAGATGCTCCAAAGGGATCTTGGAGTGTTGTACATCACTGTTACATTTCTCCCAATGCTGATCTGCCTTTGCTGAGGTTGTCTTCTATGACTTTTATGTCTATTACTATTAATATTTCTAGAGTGTTGGCAGGAAAAAAAAAGAAAAGAAAATGACGTGGCATGTCTAGTAAGGTGTATTTTTTTTCAAGATTTTTTTTTTTTTATGGACCATTTTTTGAAATCTTTGTTTAATTTGTGCAATATTGCTTCTGCATTAGAAGGCAAAGTCCTACCCACAGGATCACAAGGGAAGTCCCTAGGAAGTTGTTTTTTATGTGAAGAATGATGGGCTGGGTCATGAAACCTGTGTTCATCCTTCTTCCTCATGGTCACTACCTTCAATTAAGTAAAGAAGGCCAGTTATATTAGGGGTTAAGTGTGATGCAAAAATTATACAGAACTGGAAATCATGTCTTTGGAAGCCAATTACTTCCTGTGGTCTGAACCTAAGAACTACATTTCAAAAACTTCTGAGCTTTGTATATAAGCAGTGGTTGTGAGTAACTGGAATTTCTCCCAACATATTTTTACCATGGAAAGATGATGCAGCTGGTGGTATAAGTGAGTCCTTAAGCTCTGTTTTATTTCTGTTTTATTTTTATTCTCAAATTCCTTAGTTTCTTCATATCAAAGCAGGTCATATGAAAGTGAACTTTTCACTAGGACTTGAGTTCCTTTGTAGAAATTATTAGTAAATCACTTTGGTTCAACATTTCCATAGACATGTTGTATCCAGACTTAATAAACAATTCTGAACCACATCTAAATTAGTCCAACCTTGTAGTAACAAAGGTAACTCTAGCTGTTCTAATAAATAAACTCCGAAGCATCAGTGGTTTATTGCTCACTCACTCAAAGCCCTAAATGAGTGTCCCTGATTGCCAAATGGCTTTTCTCCATGTTTCAGAGAGCTGATCTCGTTCCACCTTGTGGTTCCACCATGTTCCACAAATAGTTTCCAAGGTCATCATGAAAGAGGAAAGAATGTAGAGCATTGCATGTGGGAATTCTGCATGGGCCAAGTCTAAAACTGGTGGACATTATTTCCATCTATCCATATTCAATTCACCCAGTCATATGGCTATGCACAAGTGCTAGGCTGTATTCGGTGCAAGAAGAATGAGACATAAATAGAGTGAAAGCGATCTAGTTTCTTCACCAAGTGTTTATGATGCTTACCTTTTAATGTAATAATCAAAATTTATAATTAATAATAAAATGTATGAGCTTATCTAATATAAACTGAAAATCACTTGCCCAAATTCATTACATTCAGTGTATAGATAAATTACTATGACAAAGCATTCCTTCTGCTATGCTGCTGTTTATAATTCTGATAAACATTAAGTAGCTTTAATAAATGCTTGCAACACTTGGACATTTAATTGAGAATTGGGTTCTGCATTCTGGGATTGCGTGTAGATATCCAAAAATAGAAATAAAAATGTTCTAAGTTTGAGGAAATGTGCTACTATTTTCCCATGAAGTTCCTTGCTTTAAACAAAACTGTATTATTCGTTGTTCTTTGTTGTATAAAGAGGATACTACTAGAAATTGTCAATAATGATACTTCATAATTTTTAAAGTGATAAAAAATCATTATTTCTATTCTTAAAGTGAGAAAAATCATTACTTCTAAAGCATAATTGGGCTTCCTTGGTGACTTAGGTCACCAATGCTAAAGAATTCTCCTGCAATGCGGGAGACCTGGGTTGGATCCCTGGGTTGGGAAGATCCGCTGGAGGAGGGCATGGCAACCCACTCCAGTATTCTTGCCTGGAGAAGCCCCATGGACAGAGGAGCCTGGAAGGCTACAGTCCATGGGGTCTCATGGAGTCAGACATGACTGAGTGCCTAAGCACACAGCACACACAAAGCATAATTACTGTTTTAGTTGCCCCTGTGCCAATTATTACATTCTGCTCAAATTGATGATAGTATATATTTTCTCATTCTGCTTTGTAACATTATTGGATAAAAGTAATATCATTTCAGAAATTTCTCTATTCTTTAGTTTTAGTAGTTAAACATACTTCTTTAGATTTTTAGGTTATATTTTTTTTTTTACTGATTTCTTGTAGAAAATTATGACAAATTCATTTTGAAGTTGGAGAAAGAGGCAATGTAAAACTATGTTTCAGTTTCTTTTTGCTTTTTATCAGATCTAGTCCCTGGATTTTTATCTGTACTTCTGATTACAGTCTCTAGAGGAAGTGTTTATGGTTTGAATCCTAGAAAAATTGTCAGATGAAATCTGGGGAACACCCAAGGAATAACACAATACCACAGAGTTAATATGATTGATGATATCATAGCTCATTTTGAGCAGATGTCAAAAGTAGGAGAATCAAGCTGCCCTTCTACATACTGAACCCTTGTTCACTTAATAGAAGACCTTTATAAGTAAATCAAAATTAATAGCAAGCATTCAGTGGGTTAGGTGATGGGCATTCAGATTGCTTTTGGACTTTCAAGAGAAAAAAACATCATAAAAATCAGAATTTCTAGAAAAGTTGCTTTTATATATATATTAGGTTATTAGTTTTCTTGTGCTATATTTGACTGCAATGTTTAATTTGGCACTGCTGAATAGATTTTAATAAGGAAAAGTTTCTTTTTAGAAACAGAACCACATCTGTGACACTCTAAAAATTTCACATGCATCTAATCTTGAAAGTGTGTGGGTAGCTTTTAATAAATTGCCAAATGAAGTCCCGCTTTCCAACTGTGTGCTGACTGGGAGAGAGAGAGTAGGTGGTACGTTTAAACAATGTATGCACGTACAAGGAGCTTCCCAGGTGGCGCTAGTGGTAAAGAACCCGCCTTCCACAGGAGACATAAGAGATACAGATTTGATCCTTGGGTCGGGAAGATCCCTGGAGAAGGAAATGACAACCTACTCCAGTATTCTTGTCAGGAGAATCCCACAGAGAGAGGAGCCTGGCAGGCTACAGTCCATAAGCCACAAAGAGTCGGACATGACTGAAGCAACTTAGCATGCACATACGAATAATTTGGGGAAAGTAACAGAAAGTACTTATATCTAAATTCAGTGACAGAAGATCTGTAGTCTCTTTGCCAAATCAACCCTGTGCTAAATCAGATTATTTTCTCTATTTAAATTATAGTATGCATTGACCATTTCTCCCCCACTCCCACTAAAAAAGGATAAATCCATTTGACTTAAATTGTAACCTTGCAGATTTATCTTAATCTTAACTTCTCAGATTGCCTGTGAAATCTGTTCACCAGCAACTTCAATTCCCTCTCCTGCGCAGGCTCTCACACCACTTCGGGGGGTGTGGTATGGCATGCGGTGATGGTAGCTCAGTCATTCAGTCATGTTTGACTCTTTGCTGCCTCATGAACTATATGTAGCCTCTGTCCATGGGATTTCCCAGGCAAGAATACTGGAGGGGGTTACCATTTCCTTCTCCAGGGGATCTTCCTGACCCAGGGATTGAACCCACGTCTCCTGCATTGCAGGTGGATTCTTTACCGCTGAGCCATCAGAAAAGTCCCTTTTACTCCTACGCAAAAGTGATTCTAGGAAAGTAAGAAGTCCATAAGGGAAAAGTACTGGTTCTTTATTAAAGCATCCGAGGAATTTCTTACTTTTGAAACCGCATGTCCTCCCATGCTTGATGCTTACTGATGAACTGTCAGGCCTTTGCAGGTTGAAGATGTTATGTCTGGCAGCATGAATGTATACCTCCTATTTCAATTTAAAATGAAAAACTCGGAAACCATTGTTTTTATTACACACACACACACACACACACACACGAGCGTATTTCACAGGAAGACTTTACTTGGATTTTCTTTAAAATACCCATAGAATACATAGAACTTACTACTAATTGCTTTAATTTAGCTTAAAGAACAAAAGGGAGCAAAATCACTTTAGACACCGTGTCTCATTTTAAATGGAAAATGGCATGCTAGAATTTAATTCTGAAAAAAAAGAATCCTTGCATGTTGTCAAATTTAAATGCGTTTATATTTTTAACTTGGTGATTTCAACAGTCTTTAGCAGCAGTCAGCAAAGTTTACTATGAAGGACCAGTAAATATTTTGGGCTTTGCAAACCACTGGTCTCTGTCACAACCACTCAACTCTGCCTTTATAGTGAGAAAACAGCTGTAGACAACACATAAACAAATGAACATGTCTATGATTCCCAAGAAATGTATTTGCTAAAACAGACAGTGGACTGGATTTGGCTCACAGGACATCACTTGTCAAACCCTGATCCTTGGTAACTCACTTTGTGTGTTAGCTAATCTTTTCCTCATAGAGATTCTTAGAAACTGTTTTCAAGTTATCATGTTAGCTTTTTATCTGAAATATGGACATGAAATAGTGTTTCCCCTCATTTGTTTTGAAGAATATGACTCATATGCTCAACTGAACAGACCACAGACCTGTTATTTTCTCTGAGCCTTGCTGAGGCCAGCGAGGGCCTGGTGGAACTGGAAAATAAGTTCATCTGTCAACTTGCAACTGAAGAATGTGAAGCAAGAACACGGAGCTTTGGTTCCACAAGCTGCTCCATTTAAGAGGGTGCTGCTGAGAGGCTTAATGTTCTGTACTACTGGGCACAGTCTTGAAAATAATAACCTACTTTTCCTGAGCAATGCCAGCTCTGAAGGAGGATGATGTCTACAAATGAGGCCTCATAAAAGAATATAATTAAACACTGATGCTCCTCGGAGTGAAAGAGCTTTGAGATAATGACTGCAGTGGCACGGATTGTACCAAAGAGAACAAGATGTCACAATTATATATTTGCAGGTTGATTTAATCTGACAGGATTCTTAGCAACAGTGAATTTGGTCTGTCTGTGCATCACAACACAGCCTATGTGTTCTACAAATGAAGCTCTATTTATCTTTTACAAAGTTGCATATGTCAATTAGTGAACTTCTTAATCTAGCTGGACGCTCTTATCAGTGGATGTCCAGCGTAGGTCTTCATTTGCTGTGACACGGCCTTTGTAAGCCATCCTTTTTATTTAATTAAATTCTTTTTAAAATTCTTTATATAAGTGTATTTCTTTCATTATTTGTCTTTTGAATGTTTTGTCATGCAAAGTTCTAATTATCCTATCTTTTGAAGTATTTCTAGCAGATAAATTAGCAGCTAGTTAGTTGCGTTGTTCCTCACAGTTAATCAAAGGGTTAGATGGATGGGCTATATCAGAAGTCAGCAAACTAAGGTTCTTGGGCCAAATCCAGCCCACTACCACCAGATTTGTGTGACCTTCAAGATAAGAATCATTTTTACACATCTAAATGGTTGAAAAAATTAAAAAGAGGATTTTTTACTAGTGAAATCTGTATGATACACAAAGTCAGTGTTCACAAATAAAATTATACTGGAACACAATCCCACTCACTTTTTTTTTTGGCAAAAATCTATTGCTACTTTTGTGCTATAACCTCATAGATGGGGGTTTACAGTGGAGACGGTAGAAGCAGCAATGTCTTAGTTAATCTCTGGCCCTTCAGAAAAACAGCCTGTCGGCTGCAGACTGAATAAGCTTTCATATTCCCTTCCAATTTTTAATTTTAAGCTGACTTCTATCATCTTCCTTTTCCAATTCCCACTTTGGCCTTGATTTTGGGAGTGGGAGGTATTAATAGATAGAGGCAGGAGCGCAGCCTTAGGTCCCCAATTTTGGATATGACAATGCACCTTAGTAAACTTTCTTCTCTATCCTGTGAAATATTGAATTCAACTTAGATACTCATTGATCAAAATGCCTAACATTTATAAAGTGCTTTAAAATTATAAAGTGTTGCACTTATGTTGAGAAGGCAATGGCAACACACTCCAGTATTCTTGCCTGGAAAATCCCATGGACGGAGGAACCTAGTAGGCTACAGTCCATGGGGTCGCTAAGAGTTGGACAACTGAGCAACTTCACTTTCTTTTTTCACTTTCATGCATTGGAGAAGGCAATGGCAACCCACTCCAGTGCTCTTGCCTGGAAAATCTCAAGGACTGCAGAGCCTGGTGGGCTGCTGTCTATGGGTTCGCACAGAGTCAGACACGACTGAAGCGACTTAGCAGCAGCAGCAGCACTTATGTTGTCTCCTTTGACCCTATACACTGTTGTAGTTCTTTTAAAGGGGAGAAAACTGAGGTCTAAGTATGTTCACTAACTTTCCCACACTCATGCAACTAAGAAGAGTCTGGAGAGCAGACTTGAAACCTTACTCTGAATCTTCTGTTATTTCTATACTGCTACCCTGCCTCAGAAAGTAAGACATAGACACAAAAATCTGTGATCAGACAATTATTCTTATCTGAAACTCATGCACAGAGAGCTTCTTCTCCTTTCCTTGTTGCCTGACTTTAAACCTGTAAAAACTGGGACTTCCTAGCCTCCAAAACTGTGAGAAATAAATTTCTGTCGTTAATAAGCCACGCATACTATGGTATTCCAAATAGATTAGAACAGACCACTCTCAAACAGCAGCCAGAGTGATTTATTTCTAGCATATCTCACCCTAAAATTATCTTATTTATTGATTGATTCTTTGATAGCTCAGTTGGTAAAGAATCCTCCTGCATTGCTGGAGACCCCAGTTCGATTCCTAGGGTGGGAAGATTCCTTGGAGAAGGGATAGGCTACCCACTCCAGTATTTTTGTGCTTCCCTTGTGGCTCAGCTGGTAAAGAATCTGCCTGCAATAAGAGAGACCTGGGTTCGACCCCTGGGTTGGGAAGATCCCTGGAGAAGGGAAAGGGTGCCCACTCCAGTATTCTGGCCTGGACACTGTATAGTCCTTGGCATTACAAAGAGTCGGACTCAACTGAGCAACTTTCACTTTCACAGTTCTTTACTATCTACTGCTACTGCTGCTAAGTCGCTTCAGTCGTGTCCGACTCTGTACGACCCCATAGACAGCAGCCCACCAGGCTTCCCCGTCCCTGGGATTCTCCAGGCAAGAACCCTGGAGTGGCTTGCCATTTCCTTCTTACTATCTACATTACTCCAATAACTTTTTTGGTGCAAGAATTTGCCCATGTTGGTACACCTAGAACACTGCATGGCATTTGGTACATACTACATAAATGTTAAATCGATGAATATGTCATGTGTGTGGCTTTTGAAATTTTTTTTCCTTTTTTAAAATATATTCTTCCTTGTTGGTGACTGGACAAGACATTATTTCATCCAAAAAATTTTTTTAAAAAGCCATGATATGCTAGATTTGTCAATAAAGGTGAAAGTGAAGTCGCTCAGTCGTATAGTAGATAAGAAATAAATTGAACATAGATGTAAAAATCATGAATTCAACCTGGATAAGTTCTGTAGGGATGTAGATTGTTCACAGCAATCTAAATATTTTCACCTGTAAACATTGTTTCCATAAAATCCATCTGAAGTGTCAGCTTTGCAGTGTTGTGGTCTCTCATGATTTCAAGGCAATGGGAATATATAAGTGTCTTAAGTTTCCAAACTATCCCTTTTTCAAGATAGAGCATGGAAGTATCTGATCAGAAAGCTGAGAGGCCCTATAGCTGAGAAGCTTCTACGATGGTTTAACTCCTTTGAGGCAAATGTATTTTCACTGGCCCCAAATATTAATAGCCATCAGAGTTATCAGTGGTATGGGAGAGTATCTTAAATTCTGTTATGTGTGCGTATGGGTGGATATATTAAAAACTGTATTTATACCCCCTTTGAATGAGTATTCCTTGGTGGCTTAGATGGTAAAGAATGTAGCTGCAATGCAGGAGACCCAGCTCCAGTATTCTTACCTGGAGAATTCCAAGGACAGAAGAGTCTGGTGGGTTAATGGTCCGTGGGGTTACAGAGAGCCAGACATAACTGAGCAAGTAACACTTTTCTATAGCCTGCCAGGCTCCTCTGTTCATGGAATTCTCCAGGTAGGAATACTAGAGTGGATAGCCATTCCCTTCTCCAGAGGATCTTCCCAACCCAAGGATCAAACTCGGTCTCCTGTAGTACCAGCAGATTCTTTACCGTCTGAGCCACCAGGGAAGCCCTCTTTCACTTGAATGATTGTCATTAAATAAACTGAAGATCCGACAGCTCCACAGTACCTTAGAAACACCAGATCTGAACTGAGTAAACTCACTATGAAATGCCTTTTAGTTCAGGAAAATGTAACTGTATCAAGTTCTGCAGTAGTTAAGAGGGAAGGCATCTTAGTAATGTATGGCTTAGTTGTAAGGTGTACATGAGGATGGAGTTGAGTTATGCGTGAGACATGGTGATTTAATGAACCATGGGAAGCACATTTCTTTCAAGGGGACAATATGTGTTTGTTGTATTTTATCAGGAAACCTAGAAAGGATATTTCTGGAAATAATCCATATCAACTATACCACAGTGGCTCAGCCTAGAGAAGAGCTGTGTGGTTGAAATAGTCAATACAGAGTTCACTGCTGAGATAGGCTTCAGTTTGCATGATTTTGATAAATTCTTCTGCCGGGATCATTCTAAGGTAGAACTGTGAGCTTGATCTCAGAAGTTTTGAGGCCTTTCTTCATTTTTTTAATATATATATATATATTTTTTAAACATGGACCACTTTTTTCTTTTTTTTTTAGTCTTAAGTCTATTGAATTTGGTACAGTATTGCTTCTGTTTTATGTCTTGATTGTTTGTTTGTGAGGTATGTGGGATCCTAGCTCCCCCTCCAGGGATCAGACCCCTACACCCTGCATTGGAAAGCAAAGCCTTAACCACTGAACTGGCCAGTAAAGTTCCTCATATTCATTCCATCCAGGCCCATAATATACATACTGCTCATCTGTCGGTCTTTGACAATGGTGTGGCTCTCCCCATGTTCTCTCCAATTTTTCTTCCTTTATCTGCTACCAGTATTTCTCATTGCACACTACCTGGAATTTTGCAATTTCCACTGTACCCTAAAATCAGTTACTTTGTTTCCCCACAAATCACTTATTAAATGAAAATGCCTGAGAACGTGCTCAGTATGGTGTTTGGTATGGAGAATAATCAGACAAATGCACTTCTTTCGTGTTACTTAAAATCTTTGCTAGTTGTCCTAGAAGAGATAATACAGTTCACATTAATGAATAAATGGCTTATACCAGCAGGATATTTGCTTTTAAAAGATACCTAAGTAAATACAGTTTTAAAAGAAAGAAATTGTTTTTTAATAGAAGAGTCTATGTTTGTTTTTTTGTTTGTTTTTCTTAACATGTCGGTAGACAAGGTATTCTGGGGAAAGAGATCATTTTCACACTTCTAAAATACACTATATAGGCAAATTCTTCTCCTGCTTATGCAGGGGCCTGACTGTGTCACCAAAATTACTAAATTACGGTTACTATAACTGGAGGTGGTAATTGGATCACAGCCTTCCTCTGACAACTAAATGCATGGACCAAGTATGTATGCACAAAGTAGAAGGCTTTTTTTTAAGTTAGCAAGAATCCAATTTCATTGTCATTATGACCATTGTGCCAAATGGCTTGTAAAATAAAATAAATGAGATCTACAGCACCTAGCAAGCTAAGACAACCCACAATTCATCATTCCTCTGTGAAACTACACTCTGACGGTCTCAAAATGAGGGCTAGAGAGGATTAGTTCTGACCTTCCGCTGATCAGAACAAAGTGTTATTCTTGATCTCACTTCACTGGTTTCTGACTAGCATAGCATTTTTTGTATTGTCTTATTTTTCTCTCTTCATAAATCAAAGCAAGAATCTCAAGAGATACAGGACCTGCTTCCTTGCTGTAATTTTACACTGAAAATTCCTTTGGCTGCCATTAGAGGATTTGTACCTGAACAAATAGGCAAATAAGCTGAAACTCCAGTACTTTGGCCACCTCATGCAAAGAGTTGACTCATTGGAAAAGACTCTGATGCTGGGAGGGATTGGGGGCAGGAGAAGAAGGGGACGACAGAGGATGAGATGGCTGGATGGCATCACTGACTCGATGGACGTGAGTCTGAGTGAACTCCTAGAGTTGGTGATGAACAGGGAGGCCTGGCATGCTGCAATTCATGGGGTCGCAAAGAGTCAGACACGACTGAGCGACTGAACTGAACTGAACTGAGGCTTTAGGTGCAAACTGCTAATTCGATGAAATCTCCAGAGAAGTGTATCACCATGGGTCTTGGGCAGAGTTTGAAAAATGCATCATGCATTCATCACTGCCCACCTCCATATTCCACATTTACCATTCAGTGATGTTGTGTCAAAAAAACACAAAGGGGTGATAAGTGAGGAGAAAGCTGTTGAGGCCAGACTTTCTTATTGGACTAGAATTGCTTTACAATGTTGTGTTCATTTCTGCTGTACAACATCATGAATCAGCTGTATGTATGTATGTGTATGTGTGTATATATTCCCCTTTTTCTTAAGCCTCCCTCCCACCCCCATCCTACCCCTCTAGGTCATCCAGAGTACAATGCTGAACTCCCTGCGCTGTGCAGCAGCTCCCGTTAGCTATCTGTTTCACACATCGTGTGTATATACGTCAGTGCTACTCTCTCCATTTGTCCTTCCCTCTTTCCCCCACTGTGTCCTTCAGTCCATTCTCTATGTCTGGGCCTTGATTCCTGCCCTGCAAATATACACACTACTGCTAACCTCCGGTGATATGTCTTGACTTGGAAATAGCCCTTTCACCCTATATGACTGTGTGAACCGAGAAAAGCATCTAGCCTGTGCATATCATCCAAAGCATTTACAGTATGATTTTCAAAAGAACAGGGCCACATGTTGCCATGATTATTTTTAGTCACTTGAATATTTAATCCAAATAAAATGTAGAAATTACCGAAGGTTTAGGGGAGGGGGTCTTTTTGGCTTCTGTAATCCATTTTGACATAAAATGACAGCAGATTTTATTTGGGCTTCCCTGGTGGCTCAGACAGTAAAGAATTGCTTGCAATATAGGAGACCTGGGTTTGATCCCTAGGTCAAGAAGATTCCCTGGAGAAGAGAATGGCAACCCACTTCAGTATTCTTGCCTGGATAATTTCATGGACAGAGGAGCCTGGCAGGCTACAGTCCATGGGGTCGCAAAGAGTCTGACACAACTTAGTAATAAAACAACAATACGCACATACACATGTGTGTGTATATATGTTAATATGTATATTTGTGTATATACAACTCATCTCACATGTTCAGAGAAGACTCATTTTTATCCTTTTCACTCTCACAGCTTCCAACAGACTAACAGGCATACCAATCTGCCATGTTCTGTTAATGCCCAATCCACATGGTACTCTACAAAATACCCTAAAGCCCATGAATAAAATATTTTCTTCTCAGTCAACAAGTTTTGGTGGTTGCAAACACAATACAGATGTAATATCACCTTTGAAAGACCAGGGAAAGGTAAAAAAAAAAAAAAAAAAACCAAATACAAACATTCCATTCTCCTTTTTAAAATCCTGAACATCTTGAATCCATCAAAGATCTTTATTTTTCCTTGACTTACTGAGATTTTTACTCAAAAGACACATTCTGCTACCAAAAAAAAATGCTATCATCAAAATGAAATATAAAAGCAGAAAAATAAAACAGGGTCCTTTACTCTCATGAAGGTCAAATTGCTCCTTGAAACAGTATACTTAAGTGTTTTTCAAAACCACAGATTTCAGGGTCAGTTCAATTTTTTCCTCAGTACCAAATATTTCACTTAAAATGTAAAGACAGACCAGTGATTCAATGTTTTCATTAATTTTATATAATAATTCAAGTATAAAGTATTACTTTTTCCCAAAAAGCAAGAAAGCTTTGTGTGGTATATGGGTCCCTAAAATATATACATGCCTTTAAATATCAGCTGATTAAAAGTATCCACTGAACACTATTTACGTGTAGCCTCTTGTGTTCAAGATTTCTTCTTCCCCGAGTGTGTGAGGGTGACAGGGCTCAGCCTATGGAAAGCTACAGGGTCACCAATATCTCCAAATCTCTGATGTCTAAGATGGGTGCTTATAGCTAGTTACAAACTGAATTTTCTACCATAATGTGAGAAATCTATTTGGAAGTATTTTTATAGTAAATAATCTGAAACCCATTTTTAATCCAAAGTATTATAGATCAAGAAAAGGAAACATAATCCAAACAAATCACAGACCTGATGGAGACAGAATAAGAAGGGTTGAAGCCAATGGAAGGAAGCTGCACCTAGAATTCCATGTTTCAAACTGCATTTGAAACAAGAGATCGAGAATATGTGATTAATCGGGGACAAGTTTTTATAAACTTAAAGAGGCCAATAGGAAATAAACATATGCCCCAGTGATAGGCTGGTTTGGAAATAGATAAGTGCAATATGGTCCTACCTTGAAGGAAAGAAAGAATGAAAGCCCTCCTGTGTGTAACAAACATTCTTATTTGATCACAGTATCACTTTGTTTATTTCCTGCCGAGTCAGCACACGGCCTTCAGGTCCTTCTCAACAGGCACCTCAATGCCAGTCCACTGAGGTGACTGATCAAGTGAAAGTGACTTGCCGCCTCTGCTTAAGTAGCTTTTACCTTCAAAAGGAATAGCATAACACCAGTAAATCTCTTACCATAGGGCAGCAGGTGGTAATTTTTTTTTAAGTAATATGATAATAAAACTTCTTTAGGGAAGAATGATTTCTGACCAGAGTGACAGCAGAAGGCTTCATGGATGGAGTGGCCTTAGAGTCAAGTCAACATTTTTAGAGCATTAAAAGTAGAGAGGAGATGGCAGGAGATAAGAGTTGTTTTACTGTGACTTGAAAATATATTGTTTGGGCTTGGATTTTAGAAGGCTGCTCTGTATGCCTTCATGTTTTAAATCCAGGGGGAGAAAAACTTTTAACAAATGGCTAAGATAATTAAAATATTCATGGACTCTTGAGAGTGATTTATAGTCTGCTAATGTAGCACTGAAGGATGAGCTCCAGAATTTGGTGATTCTCTATTTTTAAATGGATGCACTATTATTTATGAGAACACTAATTCTTTTTCATGGTGGTTACATAATCAAATGTTTCTGTAATTTTAAGAAAACTATTAAAATATTGGTCTCATAAAAAAACAAAATAAATCATATATGTAATTAAATTTATAATAAATGCTTTATTTGGGGGGCATTTGTATGTGATTTATTATTGAATCATCAAATATTCATTTCCCATGAGCATTGAGGGCACTACTTACTTCATACAAGTGTATTTATGCTTGAAGTGAAGGAAAACTGAAATCTATGCCAATCTGACTCTGAGCTTAGATATGGATAGATACACATATTTGCACTTTCAAGCATTTGGTGACTCGCTCTTCGAACAAAACTTCACATATAATGGAAACAATCCTCTGAAGACCACTAAGCTATAAAGGAAGAAATCCTGGCAACTTTGGTACTTCCTCTTAATTGGAAAAAAATTCAGTTAAGAAAACTTTCCAGAACCAGACCCAATCCTGTTTTAACACTCAGTGTGGTTCTCTTCACTTATTTTGTTTTACTTGCTTTGCCATGGGGAAACCATTCAATTTGGTGAAGGACTAGAATCTTTCCTCGCCAAAGAGAGAATTTCTTTTCAAGGCAAATGAACTTGTGGTTTAAACTGCATTTGAAACAGCATCTTGTCATTGTGTTAGTCTCCAGTGGCTTCCATAACAAATGACAACTGAGAGGCTTAAAACAACAAAAATGTATTCTTTCACAGTTCTGGAGATCAGTAATCCAAAATTCAGGGTTGGCAAGGTTGGCTCTTCTTGAGGCTTTGAAGAGGCATCCTTCCTTGCCTCTTCCAGCTTCAGTGGCTCCAGGAGTTCCTTGGCCTGTGGCTGTATCTATCACTCTAATCTCTGTGTCTTTCACATGGCTTTCTCCTCTTTGTTCTGTCTTCTTCTCTTCTCTTCTCTCATAAGGACACTTGTCTTCTCTGGTAGGGACACCCTAGGCCATGATAAGCTCATCTTAATCATTTTCATTACGCCCACAAAGACCCTGTTCTCAAATAAGTTCACACGTCCAAATATACATTCCCAGACTCTGGGAGGACATATCTTTTGAGGTTTCACCATTCATTCCACTACAGTTGTGTTCTGCTTCCTGTTATTCACACTGTAGGGGTAGCTGATTTTATACCTTTTCACCACAATATTAAATAAAATAAAAATCAACTTGTGACTCTGCATAGTGAAATTTTATTCTCTTCTGATTTTACTCAGCTTTGTAATAGGTGTAAATTTCATATATCTTCCACCTTATAGGACATTGCTCTAAATCAACAGAGAACTTAATCTCATCTTATTCTTAAAATTCTTCAAACATGACATTCTAGCTGTGAGAAAATAAGAAATAGTGTTCCATTTATTTACTTTCAATTATTTGCCTTAGTTATGTGTTCTCACAGAATACAGTAATTCACCTATTGAATTGTTAATATTTCAAAAAGTATTTTAATGCTATAGAAAGTGTGATATAGTTAAAAATCAAAGGTACAGGCTTTTGCCAGAGATGATTCTGATCATGATTCATAGCTTATAGTTAACATTTTCAATCCATTTGATTTAAAGCCAGCCACTCTATCCTTTTTCGTCCCTATTTTCTCAGATAAAATGGAGATACTAACACCCGCTATGCTTGTTTATAAAGAGAATTGGAATAAATATAGGTAAGTCACCCAGTATAAAACCTAGTATATCATATTTACTTTATAAATGACATAAATCAATTACTTATACAGATTTGGTCTATAAAGCAAAGTATAAAACTGAATTTTGCATGTTAGCTCATTCATATAATTTACATGCTGGACTGAATAGTCTCTGCTCTAAAGTAGGTTTGGAGAGCATTGTATAATGTTGGTTGTTGAAGTCTGATATCACAACAATTTCCTTAGTGGAGCTGCTTCTGCATCTTTTCTTTTTTTAGTTTTAAATTTTATTTTTTTTTAATTGTTAGAGTATAGTTGACTTATGGCCTAATGGTAAAGAACCTGCCTGTCAATGCAGGAGATGTAAGAGATGCTGGTTGAATCTCTGGATCAGGAAAAAAAAACCCTGGAGAAGGGCATGGCAACCGATTCTAGTATTCTTGCCTAGATAATGCCATGGACAAAGGAACCTGGTTGCCTACAGACCATGTGGTCTCAAAGAGTCAGACACAACTGAAGTGACTTAACGTGTACATATAGTTGACTTATAATGTTTTGTATCAGTTATTTTATATATATATATATACACTGCCACTCTTTCTCAAAATCTTTTCTCATATAACCCATTAGAGAGTGTTAAGCAGAGTTCCCTGTGCTATACATTAGGTCCTTTTTACTTATCTATTTTATATTCAATAGTGTATATACGATAATTCCAATCTCCAAATTTATCTCTCTCCCTTACCACCTGGTAACCATAAGTGTGCTTTCTACATCTGTAACTCTATTTCTGTTTTGTAGATAAGTTCATATGTATTTTTTTTTATATTCCATATATATATACACACAATAGTGTATTATTCAATCATTAAAAGAATGAAATAATATCATTTGCAGCAACATCGACGGACCTGAGATTTTCATAGAGTGAAGTAAGTCAGAGAGAGAAAGACAAATATTATATTGCATCCTTTTAATTTGATCTATTAGCCAGGCTGGTCTCCTCAGTCTGCCCTGGAAGCATGATTCTCCTTCCTGACCACAGTCTTGCTCATACCATTTGATTGCTTGAAAAGTTTCTTTTTCTCTGCTATCCATACTTACCCAGTTTATGGCCCAGGAAAAGTCACTTATTTTCTCTGTAGACTCCTCTCATAATATGCTCAAATGTATGTTCTACTTTTTGAAATTTCTCACACTGTGTGCTCATTTGGTATTTGAATTATTCTATATTGCATTCTTAGAAGATGTTAAATTAGATATTGCAAAGTCATCAGATGCAAGTTTCAGAAAGTCAAAGATTCTAATAATTCTAAGTTTCTCGGTTTTTCTAGGGTGCTCTCTGAAGTTAATGCAATTATTCTCACAGGTCTAAGGCTCACTTCAGATCTGTGTTTCTTTTAGACCAATTACATTCAAGTCCAAGCTCTCATCGTCCAGATCAGTGGAAATTCACCCATGGTAATCATTGGGGCTCCTCCCTAATGATTATTCAATCAACCAAAGATCTTAAACAGACATATTCAACAGGCGTTTGGCTCCTCCAGTCTTTAATCTTCCCTAGTCACCCAAGGAAGACCGTTATCCGTGCCCACATAGTCTCTGAAATCTAGAAGCCTCGTGTCACACAGATATCTCCAGGGCTAGGAGTTCATTTGAGCTATTTTCCTGGAACTCAACCACCACTTTGTGTTGTGAGAAAATGGTTCTTGAATTTCAAACTCTCATGGATTTCAGAACCTACTATCCTTTCCTTTTGTTTGGAAAAATCTCTTATCCCCAAATCTCTTTGTCTTTCTTATTCAGTAATGTCCCTTCACTGAGCTTAGATTTATAAATGGCAGGGAAAAAAGCTGTGTTTAAAAATCTTCTGTTTTGAACCTTACCTTCCTACCTTAGGTGAATCACACTATTTAATTCTACTGGGAGTAAAGGAGAAATATCACAGGCTACAATACACTTTAATGTTTAATTAAAATTTTCTTTCCGGTGGTAAGCACCCAAAGACGTAGATTATCTGGGTATGTCTTAAGGATATGTGGAGCGTGATTATCAATGATTGAAGTGTGTGAGAACCTGAAAAATAAACTAGAAAGCAAATTATTTCAAGGGAAAGAAGACACCAACAGAAAAATTGGATGTGGGAATGATGCTTCCATTCATATGAGAAGGGTTGACTGGAAGTTAATTATACTTATGATATTTGTCTCTCAGATTTGCCCTTTAGTTGAGCCCTAATGATCTGAGAGCTAGAGTAAAAAAGAGCTGAAAGTGGAAACTGAAAGAGGGATATTTTAAATACCCAATTAGATATTGGAAGCACATAAGAGTATTGCTTGAGAATCCTTTTAAAGCAGTTGAGAACGAACATGAGTTTAGAATATTGATAGCTCTGAAAAAACAAAGCATGCCTTTGGCCCATTGACATGGAAGCATGGCAACATTTGCTACAGCCAAGACCTTAATAGACACATGGGAACCTGGTAATCCCCATGGTGTTAGTTACGCTCTCAGAGCTCTGTTGCAATAGGAGTAGGTGCCAATGGCAGATGAATGACTATGGTAACTTGAGTAACAATGAGAACCATGTGCATCCTCACTGAACACTATTCATGGTCAGAATCCATGGCAAGTTTTACGTGTGTAGCCTGCAAAACACCAAGGCATCTGAGAGGTAGAAATATCCAAGAGAAATATCCAAAGGAGGAGGAGGAGATTTTCTAGGAGGTAGTTTGGATGACTAATTTGTTATAAAGATATGAAGTAATTCTCTCTAAAAATTGTATGTATGGGGATAGAGTGGGTAATATTTTGAAAGAGACTAGAATTCCAGCTATATCTGCTGTCAGGGCTGCAACCAGTAACAAATGCTAGCCATGATTTTTGCCCCAGCCTCCCTGAAGTTAAGACCATGAGAATACCGATTGTGTTATATTTCTCCTTGAAATAATCCTTATTTGTGGTCAGTAAACACTTGATTTGATTAACTATACACTTCCCACAATTACCTCGACTAACTCAAAAAAATTGGCATCTCAATACTAAGCTAACATTGCAATTTCTCAATATAGTAATGTCCATCAAATGTGAAAATAGTTACTCAGGAGTTAGAACATTTTCAACAGAGGTGCTTTTACAGTATATTTAGCTGCAGCTTATAGGACCTTTCCTGAAATGTACCCTATCAAATTCTATCCCATCAATCAAGACATTCCACTGGAGATGACCTACCACTTTTAAATAAGTTTGACAACTTCTGCACATTAAATCCTTGTTTTAAATACCCATAAGACATTTCACATACAAAAGACTCTAAAATCTTTTGTAATAAGTATTTTCAAGTGAATTTTCCTTGGCATAACTCAAATTAATTTTCTATAGCAGTAATTTTTCAAGAGATGTCTAGCTTGTACCCCAAACTAATACTGCTCTATGGAATATTATAAACTAGGATATATTTCTAACTCAAACTATATTATTAGACACTTTGATTATTAACTACAAACCATATCCAAAGTCACATAATACTAGAGTATAGACATGTGATGGACTTTTGAGAGTTGTTTTTTTTTTTTTCCCCCAGCTAGCAAACAGACACAAATAATCATTTCCTTTGAGTAAGCTAACTAATTTGTTATGGAATGTTTGCTCAAAGGATAGAAATACACAGAAAACTCTGCAATTAACCTTTGAAAACAAAAAGAAGTGTTGCCTAGAAGGCTGTCAGAGCTTAATTATTGATAGAAGCTTAAGAGTAAATCTAAATCATGACCTTAAATATTCTTTATAAATCACACTGTATTCGGGAAGTAAGACAATGTCAGCTTCTGAATTATTCTCATATGGAATGGAAAGGAGCAACTTCTTCAAGCCCAGTTGGAGCTTCAAGCTCAGCTGAAGCTCAGATCACAGCAAACTTTGTTTTTAAAAATGCAGCTTCATTGCTCTGTAAACTTAAGAAATAGATTTTTCCAACTTAATATCATGTATACATTTCCTTAACAAAAACAATATAATATTTTTCCTTTATAGTAAACTTCAAGTGAAAATATTCTGTATTAAAAATTATTAAAATTGAACTAAATCATTAGAAGTGCTACCTTACTCCAACCACCGTCACAGGATACTCTTTTTTCATGTAAATACTTAATGTGATTCAAATCTCTTTGAGATTAATGTAATAATGTAAACTATATACTGCATATAAGATAACATATACAAAACTGGAAATGGTATGGCTAAAAGAAATAACAATCTAATTGGCAGACACATGATAGTTTGCTGAAAACATAATCGATTATGCGTACTTAAGCCTTTTCAATGTCACGCTATTGCATTTTGTATGTGTGCTTGCCAAAAAGGAAATAAAACAACTTCTATTGATTGTGTATTATGTGTTAGGGACATAACAGGCACACAATAAATATTTCTGAATGAATGAAGTCCAGGCACTGTACCAGACAATTTATACATGTTTTGCCATTTAGTTCGAATATCACAGAGTATGTTGAGACTCTCTGAAGTTAGATGAGCTCAATGTTGCCCTATGAGATTACTCCAAAATAAAAACAGGTCTACCTTGGTGTAAACTCAAAGAAAGTATTTATCCCCAAAATTCCATGAGTTTATAAGTGAAGAGTTAAAGTGAAAGTCACTCAGTCATGTCTGACTCTTTGTCCCTGTGGGTGAATTCTCCAGGCCAGAATACTGGATTGGGTAGCTTTTCCCTTCCCCAAGGGATCTTCCCAACCAAGGGATCAAATCCAGGTCTCTCACATCCCTCCCACAGGGGGATTCTTTACCAGCTAAGCCACAAGTGAAGCCCCCATTAGTGTGAAATCTGCATCTAAATTCTCATCTTAAATGGCCCAGTATCTTCACAACGGTCTTCTTTCTTGTCCCCATAGTGATTAGAAGGGAGAAATATGGTTGCCAGACTAAAATGCTAAAGTAGGCTATTATCTAATGGTAAATTAAAATGAAAGACCATCTTCAAAGTTTTTTCTACGCCACACAATTCTTGTTTTGCATGCTGTTTAAAATTGTATTAATAAACTACTAATTTATGTTAATAACTTTCCTCTTTCAAAATGCAAATATCCTTGGGAAAATCAAATTAAGTTTCATAATTCTTTAAAGTAAACTGATTTAGCCAAGTAGCTTCTATTCAGGTAAGTCTTGTGGAGAAAACATACATTTCAATTCAGATTCTTGTGCCCTTAATGGAAAGGTTGAAAGTGTACTTGATGTGCTTCCGAGGGCACCATGAGAGGTTCTGTGAGTCCCAAGAGTAGCGTGAGGATAGGGGATGTTGGGTTTGGAAGAAGAGTTGGTGATTATTTGGACAAGGAAAAATCCAGAATGAGTTCAGAAAGTGGAAAGATGTGGCTTATCTGCTTAGTTTCGTTAGGCCCAGATTTCAGTTCAGTTCTGTCACTCAGTCGTGTCCGACTCCTTGTGACCCCATGGACTGCAGCACACCAGGCTTCCCTGTCCATCACCAACTCCCGGAGCTTGCTCCAACTCATGTCCATCGAACCAGTAATGCCATCCAACTATGTCAGTTCAGTTCAGTTCAGTTCAGTCACTCAGTCGTGCCCAACTCTTTGCGACCCCATGGACTGCAGCACGCCAGGCTTCTCTGTCCATCACCAACTCCCGGAGCTTGCTCAAACTCATGTCCATCGAACCAGTAATGCCATCCAACCATCTCATCCTCTGTTGTCCCCTTCTCCTCCTACCTTCAGTCTTTCCCAGCATCAGGGTCTTTTCCAATGAGTTAGTTCTTCACATCAGGTGACCAAAGTATTGGAGTTTCAGCTTCAGCATGAGTCCTTCCAATGAATATTCAGGATTGATTTCCTTTAGGATTGATTGGTTGGATCTCCTTGTTGTCCAGGGGACTGTCAAGAGTCTTCTCCAACACCATAGTTCAAAAGCATAAATTCTTCAGCACTCAGCTTTCTTTATAGTGCAACTCTCACATCCATACATGACTACTGGAAAAACCATAGCTTTGACTAACAGACCTTTGTCAGCAAAGTAATGGCTCTGCTTTTTAATAGGTCCACATGTGGTGTCTACTTAGAAGAGTATATCATTTCCAAACACATTGCAACTTAGACTATGCAAGCCTGATCCATCTATTGAATTGCATCATACATTGGCAGGTTATTATCCTTAGGTTGTTATACTCTTATCCATTACAGAACTAATTTAAATGAAGGATTAAAATATGTGTATTAGGGAAAAAATAGAAATATATATATATATATATATACACACACTTGCTTTCAAGGGGGTTGCAATTTGATTTATGTAGGCATTTAGTTTCTATAACAGCAAACATTAGCTAGAATGCAAAATGCTAAATACCCAGAACCCAATATATTAGTTTTGTAGACCAGCTGTAACAAACTACAAAATACTGGGTGACTTAAAATAATAGATTTATTTTTCAAACAACAATTTATTCTCTCACAGTTCCAGAGACTAGAAGGCCAAAATCAAGGTGTCAGCTGGGACATACTCCCTTTAGGACACTTCCTTGCCTCTTCCTAACAGCAGGTTGTGGTCATTATTGCTTAGCATACCTTGACTTGCAACTGCATCTCTCTGTTCTTTGACTTTGTTGTCACCTGGCATTCTCACTGTGTGCCTCTTTCTTTACATGACAGTTTCTTCTTCTTATAAGGATATGAGTCAGATTAGATTAGGACACACTCTAATGAAGTCACTTTAACTTGATTCCATTTATGAGGATCTATTTCTAAATAACATCATTCATAAGTGCTGGGAGTTAGGGCTTCAAAGCATCTTTGAAGGAATGTAATCCAACCCATAAAACCAATTCTTTTCTAACTGTATTTCATGATAAGACCACTCCACTCTATTCAGAAATGTAGAGGATTTCTATGACCATTTGTAGTCAAGTCTTAGGAAAATCACCCTACGTATTTTAGGGTGAAAATCAGCTTCTTACTATTGTGAGATGGAGCCCATTATTTTCTCATAAGTGCCTCATGATCTAACAACATCAGTTATTAAAATAAGAACTGAGTTAAATAGGACTGAGATTATAACTAACTTATCAAAAGTAAGACTATTTATGTAAAATTTTAATTAGGCAGCATTGAGAAGCAGGACCTTGACAGATGCAAAGAATAAAATTCCAATGCAAGGGGAAAGAGCACTATAGAGAATACAATAATTTACTGAACACACTTATTTTATTCCTAAGACTATTTAGGCTTCCCTGATGGCTCAGAGGTGTTAGAGAAGACTCTTGAGAGTCCCTTGTACTGGAAGGAGATCCAACCAGTCCATCCTAAAGGATGGACTGAATATTCATTGGAATCCCTGAATATTCATTGGAAAGGCTGATGCTGATGAAACTCCAATACTTTGGCCACCTGATGCAAGGAACTGACTCATTGGAAAAGACCCTGATGCTGGGAAAGATTGAAGGCAGGAGGAGAAGGGGACGACAGAGGATGAGATGGTTGGAAGACTAGTGGCCTACAGTCCAAAGGGTCACAAAGAATTGGACATGACTGAACAACTAAGCACACACACACACACACACATGACTATTTAATAAGTTCCTTCAGTCTCTATATTTGGAATTCATTCAGAGCTTGTTCTCTCCTCCTCACATTCCACTAGTTATGTAGAAAGAACACAATCTTCCTCCTTTTAGATAAAGAGGATGTTCTAATCAGTGAGTATAGGTCTTCCCAGATGATATATATTATGTCCACTCAAGTGATGCTTTCAGTTCAGTTCAGTCACTCAGTCGTGTCCAACTCTTTGCGACACCACGGACCACAGCATGCCAGGCCTCCCTGTCCATCACTAACTCCCAGAGTTTACTCAAACTCATCTCTGTGGATCTGGGGATGCCATCCAACCATCTCATCCTCTGTCGTCCCCTTCTCCTCCTGCCTTCAATCGTTCCCAGCATCAGGGTCTTTTCTAATGAGTCAGTTCTTAGCATCAGGTGGCCAAAGTAATGGAATTTTATCTTCAGCATCAGTCCTTCCAATGAACACCTAGGACACAGGACTGTCTCCTTTAGGATAGTCTGATTGGATCTCCTTGCAGTCCAAGGGACTCTTAAGAGTCTTCTCCAACACCACAGTTCAAAAGCATCAATTCTTTGGTGCTCAGCTTTCTTTATAGTCCAACTCTCACATTCTTCGGTGCTCAGCCTTCTTCACAGTCCAACTCTCACATCCATACATGACTACTGAAAAAAACCATAGCCTTGACAAGACAGACTTTTGTTTGCAAAGTAATGTCTCTGCTTTTTAATATGCTGTCTATGTTGGTCATAACTGTCCTTCCAAGGAGCAAGTGTCTTTTAATTTCATGGCTGCAGTCACCATCTGCAGTGCATTTGGAGTCCAAAAAACTAAAGCCACTGTTTCTACTGCTTCCCCATCTATTTGCCATGAAATGATGGGACCAGATGCCATGATCTTAGTTTTCTGAATGTGGAGCTTTAAGCCAACTTTTTCACTCTTCTCTTTCACTTTCATCAACAGGCTTTTTAGTTTTACTTTTGTCTAAAATTTTCTTAAATTTTCTCATGCAGCTTCTCCCAAACTGTTATCTCTCTCTCACCAAATAACCATGTATTTTAGAAATTTACATCTTTCTTGGGGCCATCTATCATTTTCTTCTCCTTAATGTACATTGAATACAGTTTCAAAAATCATTACATAAACATTAAGCACAGATCTCCTTTATGAGATCCTAAAGGAGACCATCCTAAAGGAGATCAATCTTGAGTATTCATTGGAAGGACTGATGTTGAAGCTGAAACTCCAATACTTTGGCCACCTGATGCGAAGAGCTGATTCATTGGAAAAGACTCTGATGCTGGGGAAGAGGGCAGGAGGAGAAGGGGATGAAAGAGGATGAAATGGTTGGATGGCATCACCAACTCAATGGACATGAGTTTGGGCAGACTCTGGGAGTTGGTGATGGACAAGGAGGCCTGGAGTGCTGCAGTCCACAGGGTCGCAAAGAGTTGGCCACGACTGAGTGACTGAACTGAACTGAAGCATAGATCATGTGCAACTCTTCGAATCCTCATTTGCATAAAATTTTATATATTTAACATTTGAAATTTGATGTATTTCCCTTAAAATAGGATAGATTGAAATTAAACAAACTTTACACGGTATGTAATAAGCTCACATTCAAATGTAAGCATTCTATTCTCATTATTTTATAACAAGATATATTGGTTAATAAACTTTCAAATGTAGTGGTACTATAAATTTTCAAAACAAGTCACCTATACAATATTAACATAATTCTTATTTAGAAAAAATGTAGTCATCTTATATACAAATGGCCTTCTTGGCATTATGCCAGAGAAAGGCACAACCCTGGCAGTCTGGCTCCCCCTGATTTATCAGGGTCCAAGAAGCCTACATCAGGGACTCAGAGTAGCTTCTCAGCCTGCCTGTTTCCACTGTTCTTACTCTAAGACACACCCTAGAATTCTGTCAGTTTCACTGTATTCTTGAGTGGTGGCTGGACTATGACTTGCATGATTTCTTGGCTCAGGTAAACTATACATCCATGGATTGGGCAAAGTCAGCCTTTGGTCTAGCCCACCCAGACAGACTCATTCCACTCTTGAGACTGGGAGTGGTGCTAGAGTTTAGCTTTCAGTGAAGCCAAGCCCTCTCAAAGCCATTCATTAAACTTGGTTTACATGTTAGTTCTATCTATTGGCCCTTGGTTGCACCTATAGGCTTTGTTATGAGTTTAATTGTATCCACCCCACCAAACTTGTGTGGTTAATTCCTAAACCCCAACATCTCTGTGTCTGGACTTATTTGAAGATAGATTCTCTGTTGATGAATTAGCTTAGTTAGAATGAGGTCATACTGCATTAGGATGGGTCCTTAATCCAATATGACTGTTTTTCTTATAAGAAAGGGAAATTTGGACACAGGCCAAACGTGGGGAGAACTCCATGTGAACACAAAAGAAGTGATCAGGCAAACGTGCCTACAAGGCAAGGACCTTAGCAAGCCAAAAGCTGCCACCAAATTGCCAGAAACTAGAGAAGAGGCTTATAACTGATTCTCCTCACCACCTTCAGAAGGAATCAGGCCTACCCACACCTTGATCTTGGACGTCTAGCCTCCAAAACTGTGAGACAATACATTTCTGTTGTTTAAGCCACTCAGTTTGCAGTTCTTTCTTACAGCAGTCTAGCAAAGCAAAACAAGGCTCTATATAAGTGCAGGTGTTATGGTCATCTGCTCACCACTTATACACATAAATACACGCAACAGGCACACATACATATATGTAGTGTGCTATTTAAAATATGACATATACATTAATATACAATATACATAAGATATAGTTTACTTAATCTTTAAAAGTTGCTTGGCAAATGCTTTATTTTATTTTGTGAATTAAGGAAAAGAATTTATCTATTTAGAAAAGGAGAAAAAAAAACAAACATTATAAACACGCATCTAGAAAAAGTCCTAAGCAGCCACAAACAAAACTCCAGCCCTTGGCAGGATTTCCTGTTTGCATATTAAAGCATATTGCTGATAATTTTAAGTATGACTGTATATTATCCAAGACTTCAAACAACAGCTTAGGAGGAATTGTTGCCTATAAATCAATGTTACCCAGCTTACATGTTTACTAGCGTATGGCATGTACATGCACATACGAGCAGATGTACATGCTTGGGTGCCTACTTAAAATCAAGTTTCTTGTCAAGAAAAATGTTAATAATATGGATGTTGGAACAGACTGTGTTCACACCATCCCCAGTGAGGCCACAAGTCATAGGGCCATATGCCATGTTTTTAAGAAATCTGATTTGTTGCCAGCACACATCAACATCCATGGAACCCTAGGACTATTATTTTAGCTGTTTTTCTATTAATTAGACTGTTGCATTAAGATGTTTCTGTAATAGAGGAATGGGATGTGTGTTGGGGCTGGGGAAGCTTGATAAAGTCTTGTTGAGAATGATCCAGATTGCTGATATCTTCCTTATTACCATTTGCCATGGGTTTATAATTTTCCCTTTGCCAAATATATCTGCTAAAGAAGTCAATGTAAGTAACTAGAACATAAATGTTACAAAAGTCCAAGATGGGAGAATGTTGTAGAGATGCTAACCCAGAAAACTTTCTGAGTCCACAGTCTACTAAATAATTCAGTTAGTATTCGTTCAAACACAGGCTGGACTGTAATTTATTTAGCATGGTTTATATGGTAAAAAGGGGATATGAAAAGTAAATTGATAGTGTGAAGTATATCACTTGACTAGGTTAGATATCTGTTCATCAAGCTTTCTACAAGCTTTTTATTTTTTTACAGCAATAAAAGCCACACTTATGCATACCTAAGTATAATTACAATGTTCCCAACCCACATATTAAAACAGTAATAACCAATATTTTCATGTTATTTTAAATGATTGGGCCTAAACTTATTTTTATGTTCTTTATATTTTTATTGAAGTATAATTGCTTTACACTGTTGTATTAGTTTCTGCTGTACAAAAAAGTGAATCAGCTATATGAATACATATGTCCCCTCTCTCTTGGAGCTCCCTTCCATCCCTCTAGGTCATCACAGAGGACCTAGCTTTCTATTAGCTAGCTATTTTACATGTGGTAGTGTATATATGTCAATGCTAGTCTCCTAATTCATCCCTAAACTTATTTTTAAATGTTCTATAATTAAATGCTCATTAATGGAAACTGAATCTGCGTAATTGAGCACAAGAGCTCCACTTCACTTTGACATCCTCGTCTTAAGCAGTAACTTTCAGGATGTAGATGCCTAAGTCGCCAGACAAGTCACAATTGCAGAGAAATTTGAGTTAGGAGTTTTCTGTGGGTGAGTGGGGATTTTACCTTGGGGTGATTCGTTTTATGCATAATAAGTAGAAAAATTGTAACATGAAGATAAAAAGAAAGAAAGAAAACATTATTATTCATAGCAGTGCTCCTGAAAAGAGTGCCTAGTTTTCTTTTAGTTTGGTTTTACTATAGGATCAACATCCCTGGTGCTTCATATTATCTGGAAAAAAAAAAAGTGAAAAATGAACAAGTCATGGATTTTCAGTGCTCTAATGACTTATACTAATGTATTCCTCATCTAAATACAGATTTCTATTTAAAATTCAGTATGCAGGGGTATTATGAATTCCAGTTTAATGGATTCCAAATAATTGCCCTTTAGAAATGATGAATAGCTGTTTAAATCCACTGATAAGAATATACTATTTTCCTCCTAACAATAGACCTTCCACATTAACCGTGTCATCTATGCCTGAAATTAGTTTATTAATTTTTTATTGATATGCAAAATCCAAACTGAGGACAGATGGAAAATAACCCTTGCTAAAGCCCCCCACTTTCCCCCAGAAAATGTCTGTTGTTATTCTTGTGGGTGATAAAGGAGAGAAAGGCAATCATGTTCTGAAAAGAAGGAAGGCCCACAAAATGCAAAGGATGTCACTTTTCCCCTCCTTTGCCTATTTTTAGGTTGTGCAATTTAAAAAAAAAAATGTGCTTCTAAGGTGGCATAATGACCAGAGATTTCCAAAACCCCAAAGACAGAGGTTCTTGAAGTTCTTGGTTGTGATCACACAATGCCCTTAAAAAACACCTCTAGGATTTGTTCTTAAAGGGGAGCAGAAGCAAGAGAGGCAGAGCTATTAAAATTGAAAATACATTATTCATTTCTCTTGTGTGGCATAGCCTTATGGTATTGTTTTTTATTTTATCCCTGATCAGCTTGGATAGATTTCTATAATAGCCAAAACATCAGTAATATTCCAAAAGCCATGGCCAGAATAGATGTAATAAACACTATAGTATATTGAAGTAAAATATACTCATTATTGGAATGTCAATGTTTTCTGTATTTATACACAATGATATTATACAACCTATACATCACTACATATATTATTGTATTCAATTAAGAAAAATATTCATTTATGTGAAAAATGGAAAATCTGAGCTTTTTCTAAATCAAATTGTAATAAATGGTGTTAGGAAAAAATTAGTTCACCTGTTATTCAGTTCATTGTTCCTTAGTCACTTTGATATTGTGCTTCCCTTTGAGAAAATTCTATGGGAAAACTGTGTTCTTCCCAAAGAGAACACCACATAAAATAATCTTCTATGGGAACCAAAATATACTTCAGAATTGATATGATTCTTTGTTCCCTGCTGTTTGACTTTTACAAAGTCATTGTTCTTAGTGCAGTATTTGTATTTTGAGAATAATCTGTGAATGGCATACATGCAATATATATGCACAGCTCTATCTATCTATTTATGCATATAAACACATGTAAATATAAGCAGACTGTAATGAAATGGAAATTTTCTGCTTTTTTTGCCCAGCACACTATCGTGGAAAAATATGGATTACCAAGGAAAAAAAGAAAACTCAGATTTCCCATTTCCCATTTCACCTCTGCCATCAATATTAATAAAGTAGATTCATTTGCTCCTATAAGAAATGCTAGTCAGAATACCACTGAAAAGGAGAATGGTAGCTAAAACTTGCTTTATTATTTTTTTTAAGTAACTAAATAACACCATTTCTTCCTTTCTTTAAATCTTATTGAAGAGGAGTAAAAAAATGGAAAGACATTATGAAAAAATAAATCGGAGTCACTAGAGATGGAGTAGAAAGGATGAGATCTGATTTTGTCTTTTCAGTATACTTATGTATGAAGCCCTGGCCTACTGTTACTCGAGGTTTTTCTTTTTCTCCAGCAGAAGGGTTACTGCCCCTTTTCTCCAGGCCCCTTCTGTCCTCCTCTGGGGTCTGCTGCTTCTCTACACAACACTGGGACCCAGAGAAGAATGGCTCCTCTGTTTGCCAGCCTGCCTGCATATTGCATCCATTGCTCCGGCAGCCAGCCTTTCAGGTCTGCTAACTGCTGCGGTACAACTTAGCTTTTATGCTCTACTGACAGGGGTTTTCTGAAGCCAGACGGTTTCTGAAAAGAGGGTCTATTTGCATAAACAATGCCATGTGAGGAGGTCTGCTGGAAACAAAATCAAAATTCACTCAAGCAAATCTTCCTGATCAACTCATTTTTTGGGGGGGGTTGGGAGTGGGCCACTCACACCTCCTATAGTTACCATCTGTATGCTAAAATGTGGCTGAGAATTTATCAATTCTTTGCCTTTATTTTCTGTGTCCAGTTTCATTAAACAAGCCAAAAATATATCTTATTTTCTGAGCGAGTCTGAACAGAATCCATAAATAGACGATGGTATGTGAAACGAGGAATGCATTGTGTGTTAAATGAGGGCAGGGGGGCAGCTACGCATGAGCTACCAGAGCCTTCCATTAGATTTGTCATGGGAGCCTCATCAAAATGCACATCCGAGCCAGAGGCTGCCCATCCTCGGGCTCTGTGATGGCAGGTCACCAAAAGCAGAGCTGCCCCAGCACTGGGGATCACAGACGATAACGTGCACCCCTGCTCACTCCAACTCTTTCCTTAGTTTTCTACTCGTAGAAAAAGACCAAATTATGGTCTCAAGCCTAAAGGGAGGCTAGAGTAAGCAGTTCAAATAAGGCTGCATAAACGAAATGAAGAGATCTTTATTAAATCAGTCACATCAATAGCAGACCGTGCCTGTTTTTTTAAACATTTTCCTAAAGCACATTCAGCTTTAGAGGGGGGTTGGGTATTTAAGGGCAATTCTAAGAATTTTTGGCTTAATAAAAATTCTGAGCTTATAAATGGGCACTCAGGCAAACAGCAACTACCATGCTCTCGTGTCTCTTGCTTTTCAGAGACGTGAAGAGGTAAGACAGTGCTTAAAGCAGAAAAGTAGACATTCTTCCAACATCATTCTTCCTGTTTTTCTTTGTCTCATATCAAACAGTCCAGGATTTTACTGATCTCCTGGATTGCCCAAACTAGAGTGCATGTTTTTTCCTTCCCCTTAAAAATTGTCACGATTATGGCCTATAAATATTATTATAATGTTTCCCAGAAAAGGATAGCAACTTCTTGGAGAAATGTGCGATTCCAGATCTAGGGCAAAAAAGAACAACACAAAATAAGCATGATTATCTCATTATACAAGAAAAGAAGATGCTTCTTTATCAAAAGATGTAGCAGCCAATCTGGATAAACTCATCAGCCACAAATGGAATACTTAAACCATCAGTAAAGATAAAACAGCCTTGGCTAGAAAATCAAATATGCTTAAATTTGTGATTTTTATAAGGGTGCTTTAAAAAAAAAAGCTTTTGTTCATTTTAGAGGCTAAGAAGTCATTTCATCACATGAACTAGTAAATAAAAGCAATAATAAATGCAAGCAATTAACCTGCCTTTTCTTTATAAGTGGTGCCACAGGAGAACAGAATCGCTGATGAAAGGACATTTCTTTTTCTAGAAATAATAAGTTTAGAAAGTCTCCGTGTTGTAAGCTCTTATGAAAGCATGGATCTGGCACTGATCATCCATTGTTGATAGATCCACCTCCCACACAATTTCACCCTTGAGCTTCGCCCATTGAAATAAGCAATAAAAAGCAAAACTGAACTTGAATCTGACCAGGTTTTAGGCACAAGAGATGCAAGGGACAGAGACTATGGCAAATAAAGCCATAGAGATAAAAATCAGGAAAATCCAGAATGCGGAAAACTCCACAGTAGAGAAGATTTGAATTCTTCAGCAACAACAAAAAGTGGCCAGGTAGGGTCAAACGGAGCACAAGAGGCCTAAGAGACATATATCTTGACATAAGGGCTTTATTTAGATCCCAATTCAAATTTATCTGTTAACTAATTAATAAACAACTAAATTGGAATTAAAAACTAGAGTAAATTTCCAAGGGGTTGGGGAAATGTGAACCTGACTAGATATTTGATGATATTAAGAAATTATTACAAGTGTGATTCAGGTATTTGTAGCTATGTCCTTAAGTATTAGAGAATTTTACTGATATATTTACAGATGAAGTAATATTCCATTTGGGATTAGCTTCAGAATAATTTAGGGAAAGGAAATAAGACTGGTTATGAATTGATAATTATTGAAGTTGAGGTACAGGAACTATTTTCTCTATTTCTGTATATGTGTAATTTTTACAGAGCAAAGACTTTTTAAAAAGACTATTAAGACTCACTCAATGAGTGGTACTATAAAATCAAGTACTATTTTCCTTATCCAAATTTCCACAAACTTTAAGTCCGTGACTAAGCTGGGAGACTGGGTTAGAGACAGGGAGAAGCAGATGGTTTGGAAAAATATATTTCAAGCTTTGTAAAGCAAGAATTTGTAACACATACAAGAGATGGATGAATACTTACAAGGCCATGAAAAACACCACTTAGGGCTCTGGAAACAACACAAAAAATTTTATTAGCTTTTCTAAGCAAAATATTTACTAATAATATATTAACTATTAACATATAATTAACTTAAAACATTCAATTAGAACAGCTATAACTGTGGAAAAAACTTTAACTATATTAAAGTGCATAAATCCACTTATTATAAGAGTTCAGGAACTGCTATATACCATCTTTAGAATTTTCTGTATACTGACACTTGACTATAATTTTTACATTCTCTGGGCAAACAGTTCTTTTGGCATTCAAAACATTATACAGCATTGTAGCTTTCTTACAAAGTAGAGTATAAAACAATAAATTAAAATATGTTTAAATTAGATTAAGTCTATTTTTAAGGAATAAGCCTTCCTCTATAAGAATTATAATAACAACATAATAATGATAACTAATGTTCATTGAATGCTTTATAAGCCATCTTATCTCATTTAATCATCCCAACAGCATGATGAATGAGGTACATGGGGAGATAATTCTCAGTGGGTCACTCTGAATTATCTGTACATCTTGCGAGCAGACTCTCTTGAGAGTCTTTTCTTTCAGTCTGTTTTTTCAGTGATGTTTGACCAGAGAATAACCCTCAAAAACAGAGACTGTATCTTCCTTTTGGAGCAAGAGACAGGTTTGTTTGCTATCTAGTTTAATAGAAATAAATTCTTTTTTGGCATTTCATGTTTGATTTTAGACAGTATTCTTTTTTGTTGTATACATACAAGGTGTATTTCAACTATGTTATATGTTAAATCGACTTTGAAAGATGACAGTTGAGAGTTGGCCACAATTCACTGCATTTTTTCTATGAAATTTTGTCTACTGCACACATCAAGGCAGACAGTCTTCAGCTTCATCACAAACGCAGAATCAATACAACAATAAGATAGTTCACATAGATTTAGGAAACATGCCTGACCTCCACCATGATTCTGAGCATCTCAGGAAGTATAAAAGAGAAAAAAACAAAACACCTCAATGGAGAACACTTCTCTCTTTAGAGTTTTGAAAATCCTTCTTTCCAGTAGGTACCAACCACATTGACATATGTAAGAATTTAGTAGTTGTTATTAAAGAGGAGCACTCTATATTTTGGAATTTCCCAGGTGGCTCAGAAATAAAGAATCTGCCCTCCAATCCAGGAGACACAGGAGATGCACGTGTGATCCCTGGGTCAGGAAGATCCCATGGAGAAGAAAATGGCAACCTACTCCAGTATCCTTACCTGGAGAAGTTCCATGGACAGAGGATCCTGGAGGGCTGCAGTCCATGAGGTTGCAAAAAATCAGCCATGACAGAGCACACACGCACACACACTCACTCTGTATTTTAGAATTAGCAAAAGGATACATGGATGGGAGTCCAACAGAAAGGACTATTAAAGGAAAAAGAGGAGACTTTTTTGAATTACAATTGCTTTAACTAAAGATTATTTCTAAAATTCTATTTAAATGAATTATAGTTTTGTCTACTTCACGATAGATAATTCCATATTGGAAGCAAGTTTCAAGGCTACGAAGTTATTACTATCTTTACCGGAACAAAATCTTTAACATGACGCTGAGAAAAATTAATAATAAGCAAAGGTAAGATGTTCACTTTAGTGGTTCTGAAACAAGATCAGGGTAATGAATAAATCCTCAGAGAGGAAATAAAAAGCACAGATCAGGATTTTAATTACCTCCACATGTTATGCTATTGTGACTTTAAAAAAATACTTTCCTGAAATGTTCAGACAATTGTTTTCAGTTCTCTTCATTTGGGGTGAGGAGTGAGAGGGTTTTGCCTGGACTTTCTTTTCAGAAAATTTCATGTAACAAGATATGTTGATTATATTTTCAGGTACTGTACTATTAATATATACTAGGTATTCATTGAATCATTTAAGTATTAAATAATCAAGACTGGCAACTCTACTATATCAATTTTCAAATGAAGAGATGGTGACACAGAAAAGCAACTTGTCAGTGGTCACATGCTAATTGGCAGCATGCTATGCTAAGTCGCTTCAGTCATGTCCGACTCTGTGCAACCCCGTAGACAGCAGCCCATCAGGCTCATAGTTGAGATTTAAATTCAAGCAGCATGGCTCCAGAATCTACTAGACTTGATAGTCTATTCTAGTATCTTCTGGTATCTCATACTCATATATACACTGGTACATAAAAAATATCTGTACAATTTCAAAGTTTCTTGACTCATTCAAGATTAAAAATCTTTATTTGAGAAATCATTTGGCAACATTTGCTATTTTAGAATATTTGAAAAATATGATGCCATAATTAGAATCTAGTTCTACCTAAATGTAAGAACTGAGGGGTATAAAGAGTTGAATAGTACATGGTCTGCATTCTGTTTCAAATATAGAAAAAATATCTAGATGGAGTAATTTTTCCTTAAGAACCAAATCTTCAGAATTTCTAGGTACCATTTATTTATCTTATATTAAAGAAAATACGCATTTAATCTGTCTTCATGTCAGAATTTTCCCAGCATCTTCCACTTGTATGTCCAGTGATCTTTCTTTCCCTTAATGTTAATACACTGGATATTTTCACCTTTTGGTAATGTCAAGTGAGCTGGTCAAAGCATGCTGGGAATATCATAGTGATGGTGTGACTTGGTAGCTACATTAAATTTTTACTATAGTTTCACTTATAATTTTAGAGTGAAAAAATATATATTTCTCCACAAACAACTAGACTCAATTGCACTCTGACTTCATCTTATTACACTCTCTTACTCTCATACTGTGGCCAAGTTGGCCTTATTTTATTAATAGTTCCTTAAATATACCAATCTTACTTCCTCCCAATGGGTTTTCTTTTTTTTTTTTTTTTTTTAGTTTGTTTTGCTTTACAATATTGTATTCATTTTGCTATACATTGACATGAATCAGCCACGAGTGTACATGAACTCCCAATCCCGACCCCCATCTCCCCCCTCCCACCCCACACCCTCTCTCTGGATTATCCCCGTGCATCAGTCCCAAGCACCCCGCATCCTGCATCAAACCTGGATTGACGATTCGTTTCACTTATGATATCATACATGTTACACTGCCACTCTGCCAACTCATCCCACCCTCTCCCTCTCCCACAGAGTCCAAAAGGCCGTTCTATACATCTGTGTCTCTTTTGCTGTCTTGCGTACAGGTTTATCATTACCATCATTCTAAATTCCATATATATGTGTAAGTATACTGTATTGGTGTTTTTCTTTCTGGCTTACTTCACTCTGTATAATCGGCTCCAGCGTCATCCACCTCATTAGAACTGATTCAAATGTATTCTTTTTAATAGCTGAGTAATACTCCATTGTGTATATGTACCACAGCTTTCTTATCCATTCATCTGCTGATGGACATCTAGGTTNGTCACTATAATTTGATAAGAGAAGATGATATGTAAAAAAAAAAAAAAACAAAAACAAAAACCCCAAAACAGGAAGTGTGAGGTGAGCAATACTAAAGTTTTGTAGTTGGTAGTATAGTTCTAGCACAAAACGGTAATGATCAAAGCTTTGGAGTGGATTCAAAAAGTTCACAAAGCATTCAAAATGGATCTTAAAGGTTAAGTAGAAGCTTGGAAGGCTAGGGAGGTAGAGGAATAAAGGCAAGACTGATGGAAACACAGAAGAAAACTATGTAAAGGTACATTGGTTTGAGAGAGTGACCCTGAAAGCATTGTAGTGGTTAAGAACATGGTTTCTCATCTGTAAAAGAGGAATAATAACAATACCTACTTCTTTGGGTTGTTGTGAAGATGAAAGGATAAGCACTAGATAATGTTAGTTATTATCTTGGGAAATTGCTTGCTGAGTTTTGGAAGAGGCTATGTACATCAGTATGGCTGCAGTATACATATAGGAAGAGAAGACTTAAAGCCTGCTGTGAAACTAAAGCTAAATGGAATTGAAGATGTGAAGGTTCCAGCAATGTTAGTGCTCTATTAGCTCAGGGAAAATCAGCTCTTATGGGTTCTCTCTGGAGAGGCAAAGCCAGAACAAAAAAATGAGTCAAGTGCATCATATGATGCCCACAGGAAAAACAACAGGCAGAGGGCAGTTATGCTTTCCCCAATGCAATAATGTCAATTCTTCTCTATGTGAAAGGCTAATAGACAAAATCAGGGTCACTATCCAAAGAGCTTAGTGTTCAAAGAGGTAGTTGCAGATAATAGCTACAGATGAGAAATAAGGTCAACACAGAGTAAAATTTCCAATTAGCTCGATATAAACCAGATGAAATGTACCCTTGAGAATATATACTGGATGCTACAGTAAGAAATATAAGTATGATCAAGAAAGTAATGATTGACAGAAATTGAAGTGTGTTAACAAATTCCCCTGGTGGGAGAAATAGCAATGTATCCTCCTTTCTCTTAGAAAAAGTTTTTAGATAATTTCCTAAACTGATACTTTGGTGTTAAGATTTTCATTTAGTTTCTTTTATGCCTAAGCCACAGAACTTGACTAACAGTAATACAACATTCAATTACAAGTGTTCCTATTCCAAACATATACTCACCTCTCCCCATCCATCAAACCTTGATTGAATGCCAGGGCACTGCACCATGTCCTGAAACATTTGAAATTTGTCAAAGAGGGAAAATGAATCCCTGAGATATGGGCTTCCCTTAAAAAATGACTTGTTCGAATTTAGAGACCATCTGGAGAAGGACTAGCCTCTTTATCTACGCCCCCACTTGCTCATTCATCAGCAGCTCTTCCTGTGCTGTGAGGGATTAAAATAAGTAAATAAATGAAAGGAGTTCTAGCCTCTGTCCTTAAAGAACTTTTGGTCTTTAGTTAACATCCTGCCAGTACAAGGTAGAAAGGAACTGCTCGATTGATGGTTAATAGTTAGTGTACTCCAAAATACGCCAACAGCTCAGATAAAAACAGCTGAATCTATTATGTTAGTCATGAAATAACAACCTCAAAACCAAAACTATTATTCATTTGGAACAATGGTCTACTCATTGCTGGTAATAACATATACATGGATGTCTGCTGCTGCTGCTAAGTAGCTTCAGTCGTGTCCGACTCTGTGCGACCCCATAGACAACAGCCCACCAGGCTCTCCCGTCCCTGGGATTCTCCAGGCAAGAACACTGGAGTGGGTTGCCATTTCCTTCTCCAATTCATGAAAGTGAAAAGTGAAAGCAAGTTACTCAGTTGTGTCTGACTCTTCGCAACACCGTGGACTGCAGCCTACCAGGTTTCTCTGCCAGTGGGATTTTCCAAGCAAGAGTACTGGAGTGGGGTGCCATTGCCTTCTCCGCTATGTATGTCTATATATATGTAAATATGGGAGGAAGGGCAAGGTTACAGCTTTATCAGCCTAATCCACATATGCTGCTGCTGCTAAGTGACTTCAGTCATGTCCGACTCTGTGTGACCCCATAGACGGCAACCCACCAGGATCCCCTGCCCCTGAGATTCTCCAGGCAAGAGTACTGGGGTGGGGTTTCATTGCCTTCTCCCCACAGATGCTGCTGCTGCTAAGTCGCTTCAGTCCTGTCCTACTCTGTGCGACCCTATAGGCGGCAGCCCACCAGGCTCCCCCATCCCTGGGATTCTCCAGGCAAGAACAGTGGAGTGGGTTGCCATTTCCTTCTCCAATGCATGAAAGTGAAAAATGAAAGTGAAGTCGCTCAGTCGTGTCCGACTCTTCGTGACCCCTTGGACTGCAGCCTACCAGGCTCCTCCATCCATGAGATTTTTCAGGCAAGAGTACTGGAGTGGGTTGCCATTGCCTTCTCTAGTTAAATAGCAAAACCTTAGTCTCTGAAGGCAAGAAGTTCTTTGATATGGCTACACAGGAAGTATCACAGAATCAATGAGTTTGCACAGTGGGAAAACAATTTCAGGTAGAATTCAGCTTGGAAGTTTTTCTCTATCCATCAAAAAGCCAGGACTGGTTATAAAGCCCTTCCTGTAGCCACAATACTCTAAGAGAGACAGTAAGAAGCGCAACACAGGAAAAAAGACTGTAGCTCCAAAGTGCGAGGGTAGAATTCAAAGTCATGTCAGACTCACTCTATGCTCATCCTCTTCCTCTGCACTTTCCTATGGGAAAAAGACCATGGGCTGAGAAAGGTATGAGGCTGAATCCTAGGCTTTGAGCAAATTTCCTAATATTTCTACCTTTCATTTCCTTCATCTCTAAAATTTTCCTCTTTAGGGAAGTATCCGATATGTAGGTGCTCTTAATAAATGTTTGTTGAATGAATTGCCTTCTCCGAATGAATAAAACAAATAATAGTAAATTATGAAGTTATGATGGTTAAAGATATACTATTTCTGTTTTATTTACATAATATTTTGCACATAGCAGGTGCCAAATAATTGCTCCTTTCTCTTCTCATTTCTTAAAAAAGGAAGCCACACCTTATACTTCTTTTGATTAATCATAATAGCTAGCATAATAGTAGAACGGCAAGTTCAGTTCAGTTCACTTGCTCAGTCGTGTCCAACTCTTTGCGACCCCATGAACCGCAGCACTCCAGGCCTCTTTGTCCATCACCAATCCCAGAGTCTACCCAAACCCATGTCTGTTGAGTCGGTGATGCCATCCAACCATCTCATCTTCTGTCATCCCCTTCTCCTCCTGCCCTCAGTCTTTGGAAAAGACTCAGCATCAGCGTCTTTTCCAATGAGTCAGCTCTTCACATCAGGTGGTCAAAGTATTGGAATTTCAGCTTCAACATCAGTCCTACAAATGAACACTCAGGATTGATCTCCTTTAGGATGGACTGGTTGGATCTCCTCGCAATCCAAGGAACTCTCAAGAGTCTTCTCCAACACCAAGGTTCAAAAGCATCAATTCTTTGGCCCTCAGCTTTCTTTATAGTCCAACTCTCACATCGATACATGACCACAGGAAAAACCATAGCCTTGACTAGACAGACCTTAGTCGGCAAAGTGATGTCTCTGCTTTTTAATATTCTGTCTAGGTTGGTCATAACTTTTCCTCCAAGGAGCAAGTGTCTTAATTTCATGGCTGCAATCACCATCTGCAGTGATTTTGGAGCCCCCCAAAATAAAGTATGACACTGTTTCCACTGTTTCCCCATCTATTTGCCATGAAGTCATGGGACCAGATGTCATGATCTAAGTTTTTGGAATGTTGAGCTTTAGGCCAACTTTTTCACTCTCCTCTTTCACTTTCAACAAGAGGCTTTTTAGCTCCTCTTCACTTTCTGCCATAAGGGTGGTGTCATCTGCATATCTGAGGTTATTGATATTTCTCCTGGTAATCTTGATTCCAGCTGTGCTTCCTCCAGGCCAGCGTTTCTCATGATGTACTCTGCATAGAAGTTAAATAAGCAGGGTGACAATATACAGCCTTGACGTATTCCTTTTCCTATTTGGAACCAGTCTGTTTCACGTCTAGCTCTAACTGTTGCTTCCTGACCTGCATATAGGTTTCTCAAGAGGCAGGTCAGGTGGTCTGGTATTCCCATCTCTTTCAGAATTTTCCACAGTTTATTGTGATCCACACAGTCAAAGGCTTTGGCATAGTCAATAAAGCAGAAATAGATATTTTTCTGGAACTCTCTTGCTTTTTCCATGATCCAGTGGATGTTGGCAATTTGATCTTTTGTTCCTCTGTCTTTTTTAAAACCAGCTTGAACATCTGGAAGTTCATGGTTCATGTATTGCTGAAGCTTGTCTTGGAGAATTTTGAGCATTACTTTACTAGTGTGTGAGATGAATGCACTTGTGGGGTAGTTTGAGCATTCTTTGGCATTGCCTTTCTTTGGAATTGGAATGAAAACTGACCTTTTCCAGTCCTTTTGGCCACTGCTGAGTTTTCCCAATTTGCTGGCATATTGAGTGCAGCACTTTCACAGTATCATCTTCCAGGATTTCAAATAGCTCCACTGTAATTCCATCACCTCCACTAGCTTTGTTCTTAGTGATGCTTCCTAAAGCCCACTTGACTTCACATTCCAGGTTGTCTGGCTCTAGGTGAGTAATCATACTATTGTGGTTACCTGGGTTGTGAAGGTCTTTTTTGTACTGTTCTTCTGTGTATTCTTGCCACTTCTTCTTACTATCTTCTTCTTCTGTTTGGTTCCTACTGTTTCTGTCCTTTATTGTGCCCATCTTTGCATGAAATATTCCCTTGGTATGTATAATTTTCTTGAAGAGATCTCTAGTCTTTCCCATTCTATTGTTTTCCTCTATTTCTTTGCATTGATCCCTGAGGAAGGCTTTCTTATCTCTCCTTGCTATTCTTTGGAACTCTGCATTCAAATGGGTATATCTTTCCTTTTCTCCTTTGCTTTTTGCTTCTTTTCTTTTCACAGCTATTGTAAGGCCTCCCCCAGACAGCCATTTTGTTTTTTTGCATTTCTTTGCCATGGGGATGGTCTTGATCCCTGTCTCCTGCACAATGTCATGAACCTCATTCGATAGTTCATCAGGCATTCTATCTATCAGATCTAGGCCCTTAAATCTATTTCTCACTTCCACTGTATAATCATAAGGAATTTAATTTAGGTCATTCCTGAATGGTCTAGTGGTTTTCCCTACTTTCTTCAATTTAAGTCTGAATTTGGCAATAAAGAGTTCATGATCTGAGCCACAATCAGCTCCTGGTCTTGTTTTTGTCGACTTATAAAGGTTCTCCATCTTTGGCTGCAAAGAATATAAATGTCATGAACCTCATTCGATAGTTCATCAGGCATTCTATCTATCAGATCTAGGCCCTTAAATCTATTTCTCACTTCCACTGTATAATCATAAGGAATTTAATTTAGGTCATTCCTGAATGGTCTAGTGGTTTTCCCTACTTTCTTCAATTTAAGTCTGAATTTGGCAATAAAGAGTTCATGATCTGAGCCACAATCAGCTCCTGGTCTTGTTTTTGTCGACTGTATAAAGGTTCTCCATCTTTGGCTGCAAAGAATATAATCAATCTGATTTTGGTTTTGATCATCTGCAAAATATATTTTTATTAGTTATTTAGTGGTACTCATCATTTTCGCATTTCCCTGGTGGCTCAGATAGTAAGATTCTGCCTACAATGCAGAAGCCCTGGCTTCAATCCCTGGGTCAGAAAGATCCCCTGGAAAAGGGAATGGCTACCTACTCTAATATTCTTTCCTGGAGAATTCCATGGGCAGAGGAGCCTGGTAGACTACAGTCTACAGGGTCGCAAAAAGTCAGACAGGACAGTGACTAATACTTTCACTTTTTTCCCACCTCTTTATAACAATAATTAGAATTTGAAAATTTGTGTCAAGCTAATGTATGCCAAGAACATTATAGTAATCTAGGCAAGCAGTCAATAAACTGCAGGTCTGCAAGCTGTACCTTCAAGTATTTTGACTTGGTCATGCACAGAAAAATGGTGCATATTTAAATGCCTTTAGAAAACATTCTGGCTCTACGATAGCCCCTCATAATTTCAACCCCTCATAATTTCTTACTTTCTTATAGACTAAATTCATGAACAGTTTATTTCTTTCACCTTTCTGGCTGCCTTAGGCATTTAGCTACTTATCTCTGGCCTAAGTCTAAAGTAAAAGTATCAAAAATTTCAGTAGAGTGATAGAGATATCTCCTTTAAATAAAGCATAGATGGAAAAAATCTTTCTTGATGGCAACTGTAAGGTGAGAACTCAAGGGTTGCTAAATATCTAGATGTATTCTTGACATCTTAACAATAATTTTGTCAAGGCATAAGTTGACTCAATATTGCTTGTGAAAATGAAATCTATATGAAGACAGTCAGATAATATTAACTTAGAGAACTGACTAAAAAACAATCCAATTTGACCAAAATATGAAGTAATAATAATTATGAAAAAATATATTTTGTTCATGGAGGTACCTCAGAAATTGACCTATCCCAATTCAATAGAGACACCAATAACAATTGAGTCATTAAAGCTGTTCATCTAGAAAAATGCATGTTAAATATAAAAGGAAATGAAGACAACCCAGATTTTAATTTAATTTTTTTAATTTTTTTTCTTTAATTAATTTTTATTTTTTAGTTTGTTTTGCTTTACAATACTGTATTCGTTTTGCTATACATTGACATTAATCAGCCACGAGTGTACATCCCAATCCTGACCCCCGCCTCCCCCCTCCCGCC
>SJXQ01010451.1:0-15072 GCA_006408695.1 Aepyceros melampus
TGTTTCTTTTAAATTTATTTATTTTTAGTTGAAGGATAATTGCTTTACAGAATTTTGTTTTCTGTCAAACATCAACATGAATCAGCCATATATATGCATATGTCCCCTCATTCTTGAACCTCCTATCCAATCCCACCCCTCTAGGTTGATACAGGGCCCCTGTTTGAGTTCTCTGAGTCATACAGCAAGTTCCCATTGGTTATCTATTTGACATATGATGATGTAAGTTTCCATGTTAGTCTCTCCATACATTTCACCCTCTCCTCTACCTACCCCCATGTTTAAAGGCTGTTCTCTATGTCTGTTTTTCTCCATTGTTGCCCTGCAAATAAATACATCGGCATCATCTTTCTAGATTCCATATTATATATGCATTAGTGTATGACATTTAGCTTTCTCTTTCTGACATACTTCACTCTATAATAGGTTCTAGGTTCATCCACCTATTTAGAATTAACTCAAATGTGTTCCTTTTTATGGCTGAATAATATTCCATTGTATATACGTACTACAGCTTCTTTATCCATTCTTCTGTCAATGGAGATGTAGGCTGCTTCCATGTTCTAATTATTGCAATAGTGCTGCAATGAACATTGGGGTACATATGTCTATTTCAGTTTTGTTCTCCTCAGGGTATATGACTAGGAGCAGGATTGCTGGGTCATATGGTGCTTTTATTCCTAGTCTTTAAAGGAATCTCCATACCATCTTCCATAGTGATGGACATGAGTTTGAGTAGGCACCGGGAGTTAGTGTTGGACAGGGAAGCCAGGCAGTCCAGGGGGTCACATGAGTTGGACACGACTGAGTGACTGAACTGACTGACTGATACCGTCTTCCATAGTGGCTGTATCAATTTACATTCCCACCAACAGTGTAAGAGCATTCTCTTTTCTCCACACCCTCTCCAGCATTTATTGTTTGTAGACTGATGATGGCCATTAGAATTGGTGTGAGGTGATATCTCATTGTAGTTTTGGTTTGTATTTCTCGAATAATGAGTGATGTTGAGCATCTTTTCATGTATTTGTTAGCCATCTATATGCCTTCTTGCTATTCTTTGGAACTCTGCACTCAAATATGACTGAACTGACTGACTGATACCGTCTTCCATAGTGGCTGTATCAATTTACATTCCCACCAACAGTGTAAGAGCATTCTCTTTTCTCCACACCCTCTCCAGCATTTATTGTTTGTAGACTGATGATGGCCATTAGAATTGGTGTGAGGTGATATCTCATTGTAGTTTTGGTTTGTATTTCTCGAATAATGAGTGATGTTGAGCATCTTTTCATGTATTTGTTAGCCATCTATATGCCTTCTTGCTATTCTTTGGAACTCTGCACTCAAATGTGAATATCTTTCATTTTCTCCTTTGCTTTTCATTTCTCTTCTTTTCACAGCTATTTGTAAGTCCTCCTCAGACAGCCAATTTGCTTTTTTGCATTTCTTTTTCTTGGGGATGGTCTTGATCCTTGTCTCCTGTACAATGTCATGAACCTCCGTCCATAGTTCATCAGGCACTCTGTCTATCAGATCTAGTCCCTTAAATCTATTTCTCACTTCCACTGTATAGCATAAGAGATTTGATTTAGGTCATACCTGAATGGTCTAGTGGTTTTCCCTACTTTCTTCAATTTAAGTCTGAATTTAGCAATAAGGGGTTCATGATCTGAGCCACAGTCAGCTCCTAGTCTTGTTTTTGCTTACTGTATAGAGCTTCTCCATCTTTGGCTGCAAAGAATATAATCAATCTGATTTTGGTGTTGACCATCTGGTGATGTCCATGTGTAGAGTCCATGTTATTGGAAGAGGGTGTTTGCTATGACCAGTGCATTTTCTTGGCAAAACTCCATTAGCTTTTGCCCTGCTTCATTCTGTATTCCAAGGCCAAATTTGCCTCTTACTCCAGGTGTTTCTTGACTTCCTCCTTTTGCATTCCAGTCCCCTACAATGAAAAGGACATCTTTTTTGGGTGTTAGTTCTAGAAGGTCTTGTAGATCTTCATAGAACCATTTGACTTCAGCTTCTTCAGCATTACTGGTTGGGGCATAGACTTGGATTATTGTGATATTGAATGGTTTGCCTTGGAAATGAAGAGATCATTCTGTCGTTTTTGAGATTGCATCCAAGCACTGCATTTTGGACTCTTGTTGACCATGATGGCTACTCCATTTCTTCTAAGGGATTCCTGCCCACAGCAGTAGATAATATGGTCATCTGAGTTAAATTCACCCATTCCAGTCCATTTTAGTTCACTGATTCCTAGAATGTCAACGTTCATTCTTGCCATCTCCTGTTTGACCACTTCCAATTTGCCTTGATTCATGGACCTAACATTCCAGGTTCCTATGCAATATTGCTCTTTATAGCATTGGACCTTGCTTCTATCACTAGTCACATCCACAACTGGGTGTTGTTTTTGCTTTGGTGCCATCCTTTCATTCTTTCTGGAGTTATTTCTCCACTGATCTCCAGTAGCATATTGGGCATCTACCGACCCGAGTAGTTCATCTTTCAGTGTCCTACCTTTTTGCCTTTTCATTGACTATACCAAAGCCTTTGTGTGGATCACAATAAACTGTGGAAAATTCTGAAGAGATGGGAATACCAAACCACCTGACCTACCTCTTGAGAAATATGTATGCAGGTCAGGAAGCAACAGTTAGAATAGGAGATGGAACAACAGACTGGTTCCAAATAGGAAAAGGAGTACGTCAAGGATGTATATTGTCACCCTGTTTATTTAACTTATATGCAGAGTACATCATGAGAAACGCTGGGCTGGATGAAGCACAAGCTGGAATCAAGATTTCTGGGAGAAGTATCAATAACCTCAGATATGCAGATGACACCACCCTTATGGCAGAAAGTGAAGAGGCACTAAAGAGCCTCTTGATAAAAGTGAAAGAGGAGAGTGAAAATGTTGGCTTATAACTCAACATTCAGAAAACTAAGATCATGGCATCCGGTCCCATCAGTTCATGGCAGTTAGATGGGGAAAGAGTGGCAGACTATTTTTGGGGGGCTCCAAAATCACTGCAGATGGTGATTGCAGCCATGAAATTAAAAGATGTTTACCCCTCAGAAGGAAAGTTTTGACCAACCTGGACAGCATATTAAAAAACAGAGATATTACTTTTCCAACAAAAGTCCATCTAGTCAAGGCTATGGTTTTTCGAGTAGTCATGTATGGATGTGAGAGTTGGACTATAAAGAAACCTGAGTGCTGAAGAATGGATACTTTTGAACTGTGGTGTTGGAGAAGACTCCTGAGAGTCCTTTGGACTGTAAAGAGATCCAGCCAGTCCATCCTGAGGGAGATCAGTCTTGGGTGTTCATTGGAAAGACTGATGTTGAGAATGAAGTTCCAATACTTTGGCCACCTGATATGAAGAGCTGACTCATTTGAAAAGACCCTGATGCTGGGAAAGATTGAAGGCAGGAGGAGAAGGGGACAACAGAGGATGAGATGGTTGGATGGCATCACTGACTGAATGGACATGAGTTTGGGTAAACTCTGGGAGTTGGTGATGGACAGGGAGGCCTGGGGTGCTCCAGTTCATGGCATTGCAAAGAGTCAGGCATGACTGAGCAACGAAACTGAGTGATATGTCTTCTTAGAGAAGAAGCCTATTTAGGTCTTTCCCCCATTTTTTGATTTTTTTTTTTTTCTGGTATTGAGTTGTATGAGCTGCTTGTATATTTTGGAAATTAATCCTTTGTCAGTTGTTTAATTTGTTATTATTTTCTCCCATTCTGAGGTTTGTCTTTTCACCTTGCTTATATTTCCCTTTGCTGTGCAAAAGCTTTTAAGTTTAATTAGGTCCCAGTTGTTTATTTTTGTTTTATTTCCATTACTCTAGGATGTAGGTCATAGAGGATCTTGCTTTGATTTATGTCATTGAGTGTTCTGCCTACATTTTCCTCGAAGCGTTTTATAGTTTCTAGTCTTACATTTAGGTCTTTAATCCATTTTGAATTTATCTTTGTGTATGGTGTTAGGAAGTGTTCTAATTTCATTCTTTTACACGTAGTTGTCCAGTTTTCCCAGTACCAAATACTGAAGTAGCTGTCTTTGCCCCATTGTATAGTCTTGCCTCCTTTGTCAAAAATAAGGTATTCATATATGCATGGGTTTATTTCTGGGCTCTCTGTTTCATTCCATTGGTTTCTATTTCTGTTTTTGTGCCAGTACCATACTGCCTTGATGACTGTAGCTTTGTTATATAATCTGAAGTCAGGAAGGTTGATTCCTCCAGCTCCACTCTTCTTTTTCAAGACTGGTTTAGTTATTTGGGATCTTTTCTGTTTCCATATTAATTGTGAAATTTTTTGTTCTAGTTCTGTGAAAAATGCCATTGGTAATTTGATAGAGATTGCATTAAATCTGTAGATTGCATGTTGTAGTATAGTCATTTTCACAATATTGATCCTTTGTACCAAGGAGCATGGAATATCTCTCCATGTGTTTATGCCATCTTTGACTTTTTTAATCAGTATCTTATACTTTTCTGTGTACAATTCTTTTGTCTCCTTAGGTAGATTTATTCCTAGATATTTTATTCTTTTTGTTGCAATGCTGAATGGGAAGGACTCCTTAATTTCTCTTTCTGATTTTTCATTGTTAGTATACAGGAATCAAGTGATTTCTGTGTATTGATTTTGTATCCTGCAACTTTGCTAAATTCACTGATTAGCTCTAGTAATATTCTGATACTATCTTTAGGGTTTTCCATGTATAGTATCATGTCATCTGCAATCAGTGAGAAAATTACTTCTTCTTTTCTGATCTGGATTCCATTTATTTCTTGTTCTTCCCTGATTGCTATAGCTAGGACTCCTCAAACTATTTGAATAGTAGTGGTGAGAGAGGAAACTCTTGTCTTGCTCCTGATCTTTGAGGGAATTCTTTCAATTTTTCACTATTGAGAATAATGTTTGCTGTGGGTTTATCGTATATGCACTTGACTATGTTGAGGTAATTTCCTTTTATGCCCATTTTTTGAAGAGTTTTAATCATAAATGGGTGCCAAGTTTTGTCAAAGGCTTTTTTGCATCTATTGAGATGATCATATGGTTTTTACCTTTCAAGGATTTTTGTATCTATGTTCATCAGTGATATTGGCCTGCAATTTTCTTTTTTTGTGTTGTCTTTGTCTGGCTTTGGTTTCAGGGTGGTGGTGGCCTCATAGAATGAATTTGGAAGTATTCCTTCCTTTGCAATTTTTTGAAGGAGTTTCAGAAGGCTAGGCATTAGCTCTTCTCTAAATGTTTGATAGAATTCTCCTGTGAAGCCATCTTGTCTGGGCTTTTGTTTTTGGGAAGATTTTTGATCACAGCTTTGATTTCTGGGCTTGTGATTAGGTTGTTCATAATTTCTGTTTCTTCAGGTTCAGTCTTAAAAGATTGAACTTTTCTAAGAATCTGTCCATTTCTTCCAGGTTATCCATTTTATTGCCACATAGTTGCTCGTAATAGTCTCTTATGATCCTTTTGTACTTCTGCATTGTCTCTCCTTTTTCATTTCTAATTTTTTTTGATTTGACTCTTTTCTCTTTTTTTCTTGATGAATCTGGCTAAAGGTTTGTCAATTTGGTTCATCTCAAAGAACAACCTTTTAGTTTTCTTAATCTTGACTATTATTTCTCTCATTTCCTTTTCTTTATTTCTGCTCTGATCTTTATGATTTCTATCCTGCTAACTTTGGGCTTTTTGTTTTAGGTGTAGTTAGTTTCTCTATTCAATATTTTTCTTGTTTCTTGAGGTAGGATTGTATTGCTATAAACTTCCCTCTTAGAAATGCTTTTGGTGCATCTCTTAGGTTTATTAGTTGTGTTTTCATTGTGATTTGTTTCTATAAATTTTAAATTTCCCTTTTAATTTCTTCAGTAACCTGTTTATTATTTATAAATACAAATGGATAAGAAAGCTGTGGTACATATACATAATGGAATATTACTCAGCTATTAAAATGAATGCATTTGAATCAGCTCTAATGAGGTGGATGAAACTGGAGCTTATTATACAGAGTGAAGTAAGTCAGAAGGAAAAACACCAATACAGTATATTAACACATATATATGGAATTTAGAAAGATGGTAACAATGACCCTATTGTGAGAGTGAAAGAGACACAGATGTAAAGAACAGACTTTTGGACTCTGTGGGAGAAGGTGAGGGTGGGATAATTTGACAGAAAAGCACTGAAACATTTATATTATCATATGTGAAATAGATCACCAGTCCAGGTTCGATGCATGAGACAGGGTGCTCAGGGCTGGTGTACTGAGATGACTCTGAGGGATGGGATGGGGAGGGAGGTGGGAGGGAGGTTCAGAATGGGGAACACATGTACACCTATGGCTGATTCATGTGAATGTATGGCAAAACCCACTACAATATCACAAAGTAATTATCCTCCAATTAAAATAAATAAACAAAATAAAGTAAAAAAAAGAGAGAAATGTATTGTTTAATCTCATGTTTGATATTATTTCAATTTTTTAAATGTACTGAGGTTTGATTTGTGACCCAAGATGTGGTCTATCCTGGAGAATATTCCATGTGCACTTGAGAAGAAGGTGTAGTCTTCTGCATTTAGATAGAATGTCCTAAAGATATCCATGAGATCCATCTGGTCTGATATGTCATCTAAGACTTGTGTTTCCTTATTAATTTTCTCTTTGATGATCTGTCCATTGGTGTAAGTGAGTGTTAAAATCTCCTACTATCATTATGTTACTGCCAATTTCTGCTTTTATGTCTGTTAGTGTTTATCATATGTATTTAGGTACTTGCATGTTGGGTGCGTTGATATTTACAATTGTGATGTCTTCCTTTTGGATTGATTCCTTGATCATTATGAAGTGTCCTTCCTTATCTCTTGTAATCTTCTTTATTCTAAGGTCTATTTTGTCTGATATGAAGATTGCTACTCCAGCTTTCTTTTGATTTCCATTTGCATAGAATATATTTTTCCATCCTCTCACTTTCAGTCTACATGTGTGTTAAGGTCTGAGGTGGGTTTCTTGTAGATAGCATATATATGGGTCTTGTTTTTGTATCCATTCAGTGAGTCTGTGTCTTTTGTTTGGAGCATTTAATCCATTTACATTTAAAGTAATTATTGATATATATGTTCCTGTTGTCATTTTCTTAATTTTTGGGGGCTTGTTTTTGTAGATCTTTGTCTTCTCTTGTATTTCCTGACTATATAAGTCCCTTTCACATTTGTTATAAAGCTGGTTTTGTGGTACTATATTCTCTTAAGTTTTGCTTGTCTGTAAAGCTTTTGATTTCTCCATCAATTTTGAATGAGATCCTTGCTGAGTAGAGTAATCTTTGTTGTAGATTTTTCCCTTTCAGTGCTTTAAATATATCCTGTCATTCCCCTGTGGCCTGCAGAGTTTCCACTGAAAGATCAGCTGTTAACTGTAGGGGGTTTCCCTTGTATGTTACTTGTTGCTTTTTCCTTGTTGCTTTTAATATTCTTTCTTTGTATTTAATCTTTGTTAGTTTGATTAGTTTATGTCTTGGTGTGTTTCTCCTTGGGTTTATCCTGTATGGGACTCTGAGCTTCTTGGACTTGATTGACTTTTTTTTTTTTTTCTATGTTGGGGAGTTTCATCTACAATCTCTTCAAAAATTTCCTCTTACCCTTTCCTTGTCTCTTCTTCTTCTGGGACCCCTATAATTCAAATGTTGGTTGTTTAATATGGTTCCAGAGGTCTCTGAGACTCTCATCTGTTATTTTCATTCTTTTCACTTTATTCTGCTCTTCAGCAATTATTTCTACCATTCTATCTTCCAGCTCACTGATTCGTTCTTCTGCTTCAGATATTCTCCTATTGATTCCTTCTAGAGTATCTTCAATTTCAGTAATTGTATTGTTTGTCTCTGTATACTTATTCTTTAATTCTTCTAGGTCTTTCTTAACTGATTCTTACATTTTCTCCATTCTATTTTCAAGATTGTACATCATCTTTACCATCATTATTCTGAATTCTTTTTCAGTTAGTTTGCCTATTTCCCCTTCATTTATTTGGACTTGTGTGTTTCTAGGTTGTTCCTTCATTTTTGTCATATTTCTCTGCCTTTTCATTATCTTTCTTTAAGCTTATTGTGTTTGAGATCTCCTTTTCTCAGGCTTCAAGGTTGAATGAATCATTTCTTTCTTTTAGCCTCTGCCCTCCTAAGTTTGGCCCAGAGGTTTGTGTTAGCTTTGTGTAGGGTGTGACTTGTGCTTCTGTCCTGGTGAGAGGAAGTGAATTTTCTTTTCCTCTGATGGGCAAGGCTGAGTAAGGTGGTAAACTTGTCTGCTGATGATTCTATCTGCATTTTTGTCTTGTTTGTTGTTTGTATGAGGAGTCCTGGACAAGGTCCTACTGGCAGTTGGGTGATGCCAGGTCTTGTATACAAGTGGTTGCCTTTGTCGGAATTCTCAGTATTTGATACTCCCTAGGGTTAAGAGTCCTCTGGTAGTCTAGGGTCTTGGAGTCAGCACTCTCACTCAGAGGCTCAGGGCTTGATCTCTGGTCATGAATGGAGATTCCACAGGTGATTTGTTATGGCAGTAAATGGGATTAAAACAAATGCCCAAAAAGAGAAACAAAAGAAAAACTCTAGACAAATGGCAATTACAAAATCAGGCACATAATAACTAAAATAATGAAATATACACACATATATATACCCCCATAAACAAAATCAAGGCAGTCCAAAAAAAAAAAAATAAAGTGCAATAGATTGACCTGGCGAACAATGGAAACCAAAAATTATATCCACCACTTAAAAACAAAGCTAACTGAAGCACAAACTGGAAAACAAAAGTAAAGCAACATGCCAACTGAGGAATAAAGCAATGAAAACAAAGCAAACTAACAAATATGGTGAGAAAAAGAAAGGAAAGAAAGAATAGAAATACAAAGTTAAATAGAGGTAAATAAAGAAGATTTATATATATTAAAGATTAACTGCAAGGGGAAAAGAATGTAGGAAAAGCAAACAAAGGAATAAATGTAGAAAAAATGATAATAAAAATTTTAAAAATTTAAATTAAGAGTAAAGAGAGAGAAAAAAAAAGGAAAACTCCACAGAACTGCAAAAAGCCAACATAGGGGCAGAAGTTTATAATAGAATAAAAAGTGTGATGAAAAAAATTCTCAGAAGCTTAAACAGATTTAATAGCACAAATAAAATTGACAACTACAACATGACAGTTTTTAAAAAGGGAGAAAAAAATGAAAAAAAAATCCAGGAGAAACTACAGAACAAGTCAAAATATAAGAATAACAAATGTTTTTCTTCAGTCTCTGCTGTCAGTGTCCTTTTCCTTGCTGGGAGTCACAGTCCACCTCACCTCCCTAGGATGCCCTCCAACACTGGGCTGGTCTCTGAACCTGCTGTGCAGGATACTCAGAATCTAATCTTGTTCTGCTTCTTCTGTGTGTTCTTGCCTCCAATGTCCACAGCTATCAGAATAGTGCATTTTCTTTTGTGAGAATTCACAATGTCCTTTAATGTATTTCACAGACACAGATTCTGCCTAGTTGATCATGTGGATTTAATCTGCAGCTGGTGGGAAGGTTTTGTGTCCTCTTCTTTAGCACATTGCCCCTCGTTTCAATTGTGATTTGATCTCCACCTCTGCCTGTTGGTCATCACAGGGGTTTGCTCCAGAGGCTGTCCTGGAGGACTTGGGTCTGCTCCAGTGAGTTTCAGGTGTGGAGGTGGTGCAGCTGCTTGGGTTGCGGGGCCCTGGCAGCACCAAGTACTCAGGGCAGTTGGTGGCTAAGGCAGCAGGAAATATGGTGCCCTAGAAGGGTATGGCAACCCACTTCAGTATTTTTGCCTGGAAAATCCCCCAGACAGAGAAGCCTGGCAGGCCACAGACCACAGGGTTGCAAGAAGTTGGATATGACCAAAGTGACCCCACGTGCACAGGAATTTTTCTAGCCTATGGAAGCTCTACCCCAGTGAGTGCAATCTCAAAAATGACAGAATGATCTCTGTTCATATCCAAGTCAAACCATTCACTATCACAGAAATCGAAGTCTATGCCCCAACCACTAATGCTGAAGAAGCTGAAGTTGAATGGTTCTATGATGACCTACAATACCTTCTGAACTAACACCAAAAAAAAAAGGTCCTTTTCATCATAGGGGACTGGAATGCAAAAGTAGGAAGTCAAGAGATACCTGGAGTAACAGGCAAGTTTGGCCTTGGAGTACAAATTGAAGCAGGGCAAAGGTTAACAGAATTTTGCCAAGACAACACACTGGTCATAACAATCACCCTCTTCTGCCAGCACAAGAGATGACTCTACACATGGACATCACCAGATAGTCAATACTGAAATCAGTTTGATTATATTCTTTGCAGCCAAAGATGGAGAATCTCTGCTGTTGCTGTTGCTGCTGCTGCTGCTAAATCGCTTCAGTCGTGTTTGACTCTGTGCGACCCCATAGACAGCAGCCCACCGGGCTCCTCTGTCCCTGGGATTCTCCAGGTAAGAATATTGGAATGGGTTGCCATTTCCTTCTTCAATGCATGCATGCAGGCTAAGTCGCTTCAGTCATGTCCAACTCCATGCGACCCTATGGACAGTAGCCCACCAGGCTCCGCCGTCCACAGGATTCTCTAGGCAAGAATACTGGAGTGGATTGCTTTTCCTTCTCCAGGAGAAGCACCATACAGTCAGCAAAAAGAAGACTGGGAATTGGCTGTGGCTCAGATCATGAACTCTTTATTGCAAATTCAGACTTAAATTGAAGAAATAGGGAAAACCACTAGGTCATTCAGGTATGGCCTAAATTAAATTCCTTACAATTATACAGTGGAAGTTACAAATAGATTCAAGAGATTAGATCTGATAGGCAGAGTGCCTAAAGATCTATTGACAGAGGTTCATGACATTGTACAGGAAGCAGTGATCAAGATCATCCCCAAGAAAAAGAAAAGCAAAAATACAAAATGATTATCTGGCAAAGCCTTACAAATAGCTGAGAAAAGAAGAGAAGTGAAAGGCAAAGGAGAAAAGAAAAGATATATCCATCTGAATGCAGATTTCCAAGGTATAGCAAGGAGAGATTTAAAAAAAGCCTTCCTCCATGATCAATGCAAAGAAATAGAGGGAAAAAATAGAAGGGGAAAGACCCGAGACCTCTTCAAGAAAGTTAAAAATACCAGAACATTTCATGCAAAGATGGTCACAATAAAGGACAGAAACAGTATGGACTTAACAGAAGCAGAAGATATTAAGAAGAGGTGGGAAGAATACACAGAAGAACTACACAGAAAAGATCTTCATGACCCAGATAACCACTGGTGTGATCACTCACCTAGAACCAGACATCCTGGATTATGGAGTCAAGTGGGTGTTAGGAATTATCACTAGGAACAAAGCCAAAGCTAGTGTGGGTGATGGAATTCAAGCTGAGCTATTTCAAGTCCTAAAAGATGATGGTGTGAAAATGCTGCACTCAATATGCCAGCAAATTTGGAAAACTCAGCAGTGGCCACAGGACTTGAAAAGGTCAGTTTTCATTCCAATCCCAAAGAAAGGCAATGCCAAAGAATGCTCCAACTACCACACAATTGCACTCATCTCACATGCTAGCAAAGTAACGCTCAAAATTCTCCAAGCCAGGCCTCAACAGTATATGAATTGTGAACTTACAGATGTTCCAGCTGGATTTTGAAAAGGCAGAAGAAACAGAGATCAAATTGCCAACATCCATTGGATCACAGAAAAACCAAGAGAGTTCCAGGTAAACATCTACTTCTGCCTTGATTAGCCAAAGCCTTTGACAGTGTGGATCACAACAAACTCTGGAACATTCTTAAAGAGATGGGAATACCAGACCACCTTACTGGCCTGAAAAATCTGTATGCAGGTCAAGAAGCAACAGTTAGATCCAGACATGGAACAATGGACTGGTTCCAAATTGGGAAAGGTGTACGTCAAGGCTGTATATTGTAACCCTGCTTATTTAACTTAAACGCAGGGTACATCATGTGAAATGCCAGGCTCAGTGAAGCACAAGCTGCAATCAAGATTGCTGGGAGAAATAACAATAGCCTCAGGTATGCAGATGACACCATCCTTATGGCAGAAAGCAAAAAGGAACTGAAGAGCCTCTTGATGAAAGTGAAAGAGGAAAGTGAAAAAGCTGGCTTAAAACTCAAAATTTTAAAAATGAAGATCATGGCATCCAGTCCCATCACTTCATGGCAAATAGATGGGGAAACAATGAGAAGCTTTATTTTCTTGGGCTCCAAAATCACTGCAGATGGTGACTGCAGCCATGAAATTAAAAGACACTTACTCCTTGAAAGAAAATCTATGACCAACCTAGACAGCATATCAAAAAGCAGAGACATTACTTTGCCAACAAAGGTCTGTATATCTAAAGCTATGGTTTTTCCAGTAGTCATATATGGATGTAAGAGATGGAACATAAAGAAAACTGAGCGCCGAAGATTTGATGCTTTTGAACTGTGGTATTGGAGAAGATACTTGAGAGTCCCTTGGACTGCAAGGAGATCGAACCAGTCAATCTTCAAGGAAATCAGTCCTGAATATCCATTGGAAAGACTGATGCTGAAGGTAAAGTTCCAATACTTTGGCCACCTGATGAGAAGAAGGGACTCATTGGAAAAGACGGATACTGGGAAAGAGTGACGCCAGGAGAAGTGATGACAGTGGATGAGATGGTTGGATGTCATCACCAACTTGATGGACATGAGTTTGAGCAAACTCCATGAGTTGGTGATGGACAGGGAAACCTGGCATGCTGCAGTCCATGGAGTCTGCAGATTGGACATGACTGAACAACTGAACTGAACTAAACCTCGGTGAGAACTTGCATGTAGGTGGCACAGCTGCTTGGGTCATGAGGACCCTGGTGGCATAAAATGTGCGGGACCTTGGGTTGCCTCAGCCGCAGGAGCTATGGCACTATCAGAGTCTTTTTCTAGCTTTTGGCAACTAGCAACTGGCAATCAGAAAGCCTCTGGCTAGTTCTTTTCTATTGCTCCACCTGTTCAGACACTTAGAGGGCTCCCTTGCCTGGGGTCCTTCTCTGTTGCTCAGTGCGCATCAGGCACATAAAGCCCCCCAACTCCGTGGGTCCTACTCTGGCGTTTGGTGCATCAGACACTTAAAGGGGGCACTGTGGGTGGGATCCTTCTCTGTTTTTCCATGTGTCAGGCACTTGAAAGGCCAGCCTCTCTACTGTTCAGCTGCTGGTGTTGGTGTGTGGGGAGAGAGAGGCTATAGTGATGGCTCCATCCCCTATGCATGACTCAAAAGTATCACCTTGCTTCCATGGCTGCCTGGCTTTTCTCCAACAGGCATTTCCTGCCACAATCTCCTCCCTCACATCCCCTTGGGCCATTTCCCTGCAGTCAACAGCAAATCTCGCCCTGTGATTGCCCCACAATCCCTATGCTTCAGCTCCCAGCCACTGCGCCTTCTAGGGACCTGTGTCCCTGTCCGGGGTATGTATGACTGGCAAGGATTGTCTGTGTGATTCTCATTCCATTTATGCTGTCACTGATCACCTGCTTCACTCTCAGCCTCAAATGTTTTTCCCCTGACCCAAACAATTGCCCAGATGTGGGGATTGGACCCTTGCTTCAATTCCCCCACCTGCTGAGGGCAGGTCCAGTCTACTAACTCTTCTGTTTTCCCTCTTGTTCCTTCATGCTACTGAGTTTTGTGTGGTTCTATATATTCTTTTCTGTTGGTCAAGTACTTCTGCTGCTCTTGGCTGGTGTTCTGCAAGCACTTCTGTCTCTGCAGGTGTATTCCTGATGTATCCACGGAGAGAGATGTATCCATGTCCAACTGCTCCTCCTCCATCTTGTTCCCATCTATCTTGCTATTGTTCTTAGAGAAAAAACTTTTAACTTTTCACTCTTGAGTATGATGTTATCTGTGGGCTGTCATATGAGGTCTTTATTATTTTGAGATATGTTTCTTATATACCACTTTTGGAGTAATTTTTATCATGAAATGTTGTATTTTGTCAATTGCTTTTTGTCCTCTTCAGATGATCATATGAATTTATATTTCTTTCTCTTAATGTGTTGTATCACATTTATTGATTTACATATGTTGAACCATCGTTGTATCCCAAAGATAACTTCCACTCGATCATAGTGTATGATCCTTTCAATGTGCTGTTGAATTTGATCTACTGGTATTTTGTTGAGGATGCTTGCATTTAAAATTCATCAGGGATATTGGCTTGTATTTTCTTTATTGTAGTGTCATTATCTGGCTTTGGTATGGTGGTAATGCTGGCATTGTAAAATGAATTGGGAGTATTCCCTCTTCAATTTTTTGGAAGAATTTTAGAAGGTCAACATCATTTACTTAATCACATCTGCAAAAGTCCTATGTTCCATGTAAGGTAATAACACATGATTAAATGAGCTTGTAAAAAAGATGGTTACTGTATTAAGTTTTCTATTGCTGAGCAACAAATAATCACAGTAACCTTTATTCAGTCAATGGGTGGTGGAGCTGAGACTGGAGCTCCAGTATACAAATTACTAGCCTGTTGCAGCAGAATGCTTTCTCTAAATACACAAAGATATCCTGTTTTTCCTCTTCAAAAGCCTTTCCTACCATCTTCCTCCTTCTCTTGGTTCTTATTGTGGCTCAGTTATTATTAGCCAGTCAGTCAAACTTGCTGTACCTTCAATAATTACTGTGGGGATCAGAGGTAATGTTGTGCCACTGTCTGGCACACAATAAGTTCTCCCTAAATGGAAGCTTGTCTTTGTTGACTGTATAGAGCTTCTCCATCTTTGGCTGCAAAGAATATAATCAATCTGATTTCGGTGTTGACCATCTGGTGATGTCCATGTGTAGAGTCTTCTCTTGTGTTGTTGGAAGAGGGTGTTTGCTATGACCAGTGCATTTTCTTGGCAAAACTCTATTAGTCTTTGCCCTGCTTCATGCCTCATTCCAAGGCCAAATTTGCCTGTTACTCCAGGTGTTTCTTGACTTCCTACTTTTGCATTCCAGTCCCCTATAATGAAAAGGACATCTTTTTTGGGT
>SJXQ01010451.1:16174-30751 GCA_006408695.1 Aepyceros melampus
CTGAAGCTCCAGTACTTTGGCCACCTCATGCGAAGAGTTGACTCATTGAAAAAGACCCTGAGGCTGGGAGGGATTGGGGGCAGGGGGAGAAGGGGACGACAGAGGATGAGATGGCTGGATGGCATCACGGACTCAATGGACGTGAGTCTGAGTGAACTCTGGGAGTTGGTGATGGACAGGGAGGCCTGGCGTGCTGTGATTCATAGGGTCGCAAAGAGTCGGACACGACTGAGCGACTGAATGGAAATGGAAGCTATTAACTGCTACTAGTTTTTCAACCCTTCCAAGCCAGTCTCATTGCCATTCATCTTCAATTCTGCCCTTTCCCATGAATGTTTGTAGTACCACATCTCAAGGAACAAGTTGCTTTCAAAAGACATCAATACTCAACAACTTTTTTTGCCACTTAATTTTCTTAGTTGAAGGATAATTGCTTTACAGAATTTTGTGGCTTTCTGTCAAACATCAACAAGTATCAGCCATAGGTACATCCTTGTCCCCTCCCTCCCATACCTCCCTCCCATCTCCCTTCCCAGTACTCAACAACTTTTACAGGCAGTCATTGCCCATATATGAACACTTCCAACAAAAAGTATCTGGTTGACAGTGGTGTAGCTTCAGCCTTCTTTCCCCCTAAATAAAAAACCAAACTCTTTAAATATGGATATAATACCTAATGCTCAGATCTTGGTTCCTAAATGCCATTCTCAACTAAAAAGGACTAAGTCTCCTTGGAAAACGTAGCTGATTTCAGGACTGAGGCAGAGAAAATACAAGATGAGCATCTTGCAGAGTCAGAAAACAAGGAAGTGCTCAAGCAAAGATGGAGACCTGTCAAAAGGGCACAAGAGTCATCTTCCTGCTGGCCAAACATGGAATATTTTGAGCATCAAAATAAAGAATAGTACTAACCCACTGAATATGATAGACAACCACACGTCCATGAGGATATAGATACATAAATGTAGGAGAAGGGAAAGCTCTCCCTTACACTGGAGAGCCAACTGATACAAGTCCAAAGAATGATGGCATTGGACAGTTACCATTTAGCAACCTCAAAAGTCATTGGTGAATGCTAAAACTGGTGGGTGAAAGCTTGAGATCAAGCACACACACACACACATATATCTCCAGTCATGTTTGACTTTTTGCAACCCCACAGACTATAACTGCCAGGCTTTCTATCCATGGGATTTCCCAGGCAAGAATACTGGAGTGGGTAGCCATTCCCTTTTCCAGGGACTCTTCCAGACCCAGAGATCGAACCTTGGTCTCTTGCTTTTCAGGCAGATTCTTTACCATCTGAGCCACCAGGGAAACCTGATATATGTATATATATGTAAGATAGTGTAGTAAAATGTTAGCATTTGAGGAATCTGGATTAAGAGTATAAGGCAGTTTTCTTTGTACTATTCTTGGAATTCTTTTAAGACTGAAATTATCTGAACGAAAATCTAAGAGAAAAAAATTCTAGCTTGAAAAACATAGTTTAAAAATATTTACAAAAAACTAGAGCTAGTATTATACTCAATGGTGAGAAACTAGATTTTTTTTTTTCTGCTAAGATCAAGAACAAGACAAGGATGTCTGCTTTCATTACTCCTTCTTAACATCACACTGGGAATCCTTGCTAATGCTATAGGCAGGAGAAAGAAATAAAAGGTATACTGATTGGGAAGGAAGAAATAAAACTGTCATTGTTCACAGATGGTATAACTGTCTATGTAAAAAATCATAAAGAATCAACAAAAAGATAGTTAGAACTAATAAACTATTACAGCAAGTTTGTAAGTTACAAGGTTAATGTACAAAAGCCAATTGCTTTCTTATGTGCCAGTAATGAACAATTGGAATTTTAAATAAAAAGCAAAATACCACATATGTTAGCACCATAAAACTTAATAAAATAATACTTAGGTATAAACTTAACAAAATATGTACAAGATCTATATAAAGAAATTTATAAAACTCTGATAAAAGAAATCAAAGATGATAAATGGAGACATAGTCCATGTACATGGATAGGAAGACAATTTTATCAAGATGTCAGTTCTTCCCAACTTAATCTATAGATTCAATGCAATATCAAGCAAAATCTCACCAGTTTATTTTGTGGATATTGACAAACTAATTCTAAAGTTCATCTGTAAATGCAAAAGACTCAGAATAGCCAACAGAATATTGAAAGAGAAAAAAAAAAGTCTGAGGACTGACACTACCGGACTTTGAGACTTTCTCTTGATATAAAGCTACAGTAATTGAGACAATACGGTACTGGTGAAATAATAGAAAGAAAGAAAGAAAGTGAAGTCGCTCAGTCATGTCCAACTCTTTGCGATCCCGTGGACTGTAGCCTCCCAGGCTCCTCCATCCATGGGATTCTCCAGGCAAGAATACTGGAGTGGGTTACCATTTCCTTCTCCAGGGAATCTTCCCGACCCAGGGATCAAACCACGGTCTCCCACATTGGAGGCAGACGCTTTAACATCTGAGCCACCAGGGAAGCCCAATAGACAAATAGATAAATGGAATAGAATAGAGAGCCCAGAAATAGATCCATACAAATACAGCCAACCAATCTCTTTAAAAATATTTATTTATTTATTTAATTTCTTTGGCTGTGCTGGGTCTTGGTTGTGACTTGCGAGATCTTTTTCTGTTGTGGCATGTGGGATTGAGTTTCCTGAGCAGAGATCAAACCTGGACACCCTACATTGGGAGCACAGTCTTAGCCTTTGAACCACCAGGGAAGTCCCAAGTCAACTAATTTTTGACAAAGGAACAAAGGCAATTCAATGGAGAAAAGATAGTCTTTTAAACAAATAGTGCTGAAACAACTGNGAGAAAAAAAAAAGTCTGAGGACTGACACTACCGGACTTTGAGACTTTCTCTTGATATAAAGCTACAGTAATTGAGACAATACGGTACTGGTGAAATAATAGAAAGAAAGAAAGAAAGTGAAGTCGCTCAGTCATGTCCAACTCTTTGCGATCCCGTGGACTGTAGCCTCCCAGGCTCCTCCATCCATGGGATTCTCCAGGCAAGAATACTGGAGTGGGTTACCATTTCCTTCTCCAGGGAATCTTCCCGACCCAGGGATCAAACCACGGTCTCCCACATTGGAGGCAGACGCTTTAACATCTGAGCCACCAGGGAAGCCCAATAGACAAATAGATAAATGGAATAGAATAGAGAGCCCAGAAATAGATCCATACAAATACAGCCAACCAATCTCTTTAAAAATATTTATTTATTTATTTAATTTCTTTGGCTGTGCTGGGTCTTGGTTGTGACTTGCGAGATCTTTTTCTGTTGTGGCATGTGGGATTGAGTTTCCTGAGCAGAGATCAAACCTGGACACCCTACATTGGGAGCACAGTCTTAGCCTTTGAACCACCAGGGAAGTCCCAAGTCAACTAATTTTTGACAAAGGAACAAAGGCAATTCAATGGAGAAAAGATAGTCTTTTAAACAAATAGTGCTGAAACAACTGGATATCCACATGCAAAAACAGTAATCTAGACAAAAATACTTTAAACCCTTTACAAAAATCAACTCAAAATGGATTATAGGCTTACGTGTAAGATGTAAAACTGAAATTCTTAGAAGATAACAGAGGGGAAATCTAGCAACTTTGAGTTTGGCAATGACTAAAAACAACACCAAAAACACAACCCATGGAAGAAAAATTCAATAAATTGTGCTTCATTATCAGTGGAAGACGCAAAGAATGAAAAGACAAGCCAGAGAATAGATGAAAATGTTTGCAAAACACATATGTGGGGGCTTCCCTGGTGACTCAGTGATGATGAATCCCCCTTCCAATGCAGGAGACATGGGTTCGACCCTTGGTCAGAAAGATCCCACATGCTGCAGCGCAACCAAGCCCGTTTACCACAACTATTGAGCCTGTGCTCTAGAGCCCGGGAACTGCAACTACCAAAGCCCAAGCACCCTAGAGCCTGTGTTCAGCAACAAGAGAAGCCAACACAATGAGAAGTCCATGCACCATAATGAACAGTATACTCCGCTCACCAGAATTAAAGGCCCACATAGCAACAAAGACTCAGCACGGATGAAAAATAAAATTTAAAAATCTACATATTTGATAAAAAGCAGGTAATCAGAATATACAAAGAACTCTTGAGACTCAAAAAAATAAAGAAAAGAAAAATAATCCAGTTTACAAATGGGCAAAAGATCTCAATAGACACCTCACAAAGAAGATCCATCTATGTCATTAGGGAAATGAAAAATTAAAAAATAAGATATCACCATATATGTATGACATGACTGACTCAATGGACATGAGTTTGAGTAAACACATGGAAGTAGTAAAGGATGGGGAAGCCTGGTGTGTGGCACATGGGGTCACAAAGAGTCAGACACGACTTAGATACTGAACAACAACAAATAGACTTATGAGAACAGCTAGAATCTGAAATAACACCACCACCAAGTGCTGGTGAGGAGGTAGCATGACAGGAATGCTCATTGATCACAGGTGGGAATGTAACATAATATAGTCACTTTGGAAGACAGTTTCCCAGTTTTTACAAAACTAAATGTACTTTTACCATACTAATCTCAGGTGTGCTCAGTCTGCAGCAGCTTGAAGCAGGACTTCAGTTCCCCAGCCAGAGATTGAGGCAGGTCATGGTGGTGAGGGCACCAAATCCTATCCACTAGACCAGTGGTCAGTGACCAGGCCCTGACCCTTCAGCTCTGCAGAAAAGAATTCCCACAAAGATGGAAAGTAATAAAATAAGTAAACTGTTTATTAAGAGGATAAAGAGTACAATGTGTGTGGATAGATATATGGGCAAACTCAGAGGTAGAGTGCCTGAGTCAAGCCCTCATGGCTGTTTGAATTAGTCTTATGGGGCATTACTTCCAGGTTTCCTTTGGACAATCATTTTGATTTTCCTGGTTCACAGTCCCTATTAGGTATATCTCAGGGTCCTCCCATGTGTGTGCACACATCTTAGTCAAGATGGATTCCACTGAAGAGGCCAATGAGTAGCTTGGCATCACTTAGCATCACTCCCTTTGACCTCCAAGAAGCCTGTCTGCACATGTCTGGTTGGGGAGGTCTCCTGACTTTGAGAATGAGAAACATGGTCTGGGCAGGGCCCAGTCTTCTGTCTTAATTGTCCTGCTATTCTTCTCTTGGAGTTTCAGTTCAGTCCAAGCAATGAAATCTCCTATTTTTACTTTACCCTGGGGTGGGGTAGGGCTCATCTGTCCACTGCTCCAATACAGTCCAGCAACTGTACTCCTTGGTATTTACCCAAATGAACTGAAAACTTGTGTCCACATAAAAACTGGCACATAAATGTTTATGGCAAATTTATTTATCATATCTGAAAAAACTTGGAAGCAACAAAAATATCCTTTAGTTTGTGAGTGAATAAATAAACTGTGGCACATCCAGACAATAAAATATCAGTTCAGTTCAATTGCTCAGTTGTGTCTGACTTTGCAACCCCATGGACTGCAGCACGCCAGGCCTCCTTGTCCATCACTAACTCCTGGAATTTACTCAAACTCATGTCCATTGAGTCAGTGATGCCATCTAACCATCTCATCCTCTGTTGTTCCCTTCTCCTCCCACCTTCAATCTTTCCCAGCATCAGGGTCTTTTCAAATCAGTCAGTTCTTCGAATCAGGTGCCAATGTATTGGAGTTTCAGCTTCAGCATCAGTTCTTCCAATGAATATTCAGGACTGATTTCCTTTAGGATGCACTGGTTGATCTCTTTGCTGTCCAAGGGACTCTCAAGAGTCTTCTCCAACATCACACTTCGAAAGCATCAATTCTTTGGCACTCAGGTTTCTTTACAGTCCAGCTCTAACATCCATATATGACTGCTGAAAAAACCCATAGTTTTGACTAGACAGACCTTTGTTTGTCTCTGCTTTTTAGTATGCTGTCTAGGTTGGTCATAGCTTTTTTCTAAGGAGTAAACATCTTTTAATTTCATGGCTGCAGTCACCATCTGCAGTGATTTTGGAGCCCCCCCCCCCAAAATAAAGGCTGTCATCTATTTACCATGAAGTGATGGGACCAGACGCCATGATTTTAGTTTTCTGAAAGTTGAGTTTCAAGCCAACTTTTTCACTCTTCTTTTTCACTTTCATCAAGAGGCTTTTTAGTTCTTCTTTGCTTTCTGCCTTAAGTGTGGTATCATCAGCATATCTGAGGTTATTGATATTTCTCCTGGAAATCTTGATTCCCATTTGCACTTCATCCAGTCCAGCATTTTTCATGATGTACTCTGCATATGAGGTAAATAAGCAGGGTAAAAATATACACCCTTGAAATACTCCTTTCCCAGTTTGGAATCAGTCTGTTGTTCCATGTCCAATTCTAAGTGTTGCTTCTTGACCTGCATACAGATTTCTCAGCAGGCAGATCAGGTGATCTGGTATTCCCATCTCTTTAAGAATTTTCCACAGTTTGTTGTGATCCATGCAGTCAAAGGCTTCAGCATTGTCAATAGAGCAGAAGTAGATGTTTTTTCTGTAACTCTCTTGCTTTTTCGGCAGTTCTCCTGGGTTTCCTTATCCTACTGCTCTCCACCCAGGTGCCCTTTCCCAATAAAATCTCTTGCTTTGTCAGCACATGTGTCTCCTCGGACAATTCATTTCCGAGTGTTAGACAAGAGCCCAATTTCGGGCCCCGAAAGGGGTCCCCTTCCTGCAACAAATGGCGACTCTGGCGGGGACTCTTCTTTGCTGAGACTGACATCCTGACCACTCGGAGTACTCAGGGGCCAGCTTGCCTGCCAATGGACCAGACCCAGCAGCCACAACTGGGACTCTTTTTTCCCTGGTCTCCTCCTGACGTGGACAACTGGCCAGAGTGCCCTGACTGGCAAGGAACAAGAGACTTTATTGACCTCTCTCCCTTTCCCTCTCTCTTTCCTCTCCTTAACCCTTCCAATCCTTCCCTGTTTTTCTAGTCCCCCGGTCCTGGATGCAGCAATCTGGTTGAAGAGCCCTCAGCCCGAGCTGAGGATTGGAGACTGATCACCTCCTCTTGGCAGAGAACTCGAATTCTAGTTCTGGTCTGGTCTGATTTCTGGTAGGACCGAGTTCCAGTCCTCCCTTCTCTGGAGGCCCAGGGGAAAGTCCCATAATGCCTGGGTATCTGTAGGTGGCAGGAGACGTCTGTAAGGCCACTCCTTTTGCACCCCCTCTCCCGCCCCCTCCCTCTTCTTCTTTCAACCTGGCTTCCTTTCCTCCCTTGAAATCTTTGATGTTAGTACTTGGATCTGAAGTTCTGTGTCTCTATAGGAGGTATTCTAAGAGACTGTATTCTTGTATTTAAGGGCTTCCCTGGGGGTGCAGAGGTTAAAGCATCTGCCTGCAATGTGGGAGACCTGGGTTCGATCCCTGGGTCGGGAAGATCCCCTGGAGAAGGAAATGGCAACCCACTCCAGTAGTCTTGCCTGGAGAATCCCATGGATGGAGGAGCTTGTTGGGCTACAGTCCACGGGTCACAAAGAGTCAGACACGACTGAACGACTTCAGTTTCAGTTTCAGCAGATGTTGCCAATTTTATCTCTGCTTCCTCTGCCTTTTCTAAATCCAGCTTGAACATATGGAAGTTCGCAGTTCATGTACTGTTGAAGCCTGGCTTGGAGAATTTTGAGCATTGCTTTATTGGCATGTGAGATGAGAGCAATTGTGTGGTAGTTTGAGCGTTCTTTGGATTGCATTTCTTTGGGATTGGAATTAAAACTGCCCTTTTCCAGTCCTGTGGCCACTGCTGAGTTTTCCAAATTTGCTGGCATATTGAGTGCAGTACTTTCAGAACATCATCTTTTAGGATTTGAAATAGCTCAACTGGAATTCCACCACCTCCACTAGCTTTGTTCGTAGTGATGGTTCTTAAGGCCCACTTGACTTCACATTCCAGGATGTCTGGCTCAAGGTGAGTGATCACACCATTGTGATTATCTGGGTAATGAAGATCTTTTTTGTATAGTTCTTCTGTGTGTTCTTGACACCTCTTCTTAATATCTTCAGGTGTGACCTAAATTAAATCTGTTGATTATACAGTGGAGATGACAAGCAGATTCAACGGATTAGATCTGGTAGACAGAGTGCCTGAAGAACTATGGACAGAGGTTCATAACATTATATAAAAATATCATTCAGTGATTTAAAAAATGGGCTATTAAGCCATGAAAAGACACAGAGAAACCTTAAATGCATATTACTAAGGGAAAAAAGCCAATCTGAAAAGACTACACATTGTATCATTCCAACTATATGACATTCTGAAAAGGCAAAAAAACGAAGACAGTAAAGAAGTCAGGGGTTCAAGGAAAGGAAGGAAGGGGTAAATGATTGGAAGAGAGGAATTTCAGAGCAGTGAAACTACTCTGTATGATACTGTAGTGGTGGATACATGTCATTATATATTTGCCAAAACCCATAGAATGTAAAACAAAAAAAGTGAATCTTAATGTAAACTATGGACTTTGGAATACAAAATGAAGCAAGGCAAAGGCTAATAGAGTTTTGCCAATATAACATGCTGGTCATAGCAAATACCCTCTTCCAACACCACAAGAAACAACTCTACATATGGACATCACCAGATGGTCAATATCAAAATCAGATTGATTATATTCTTTGCAGCCAAAGATGGAGAAGCTCTATACAGTCAGCAAAAACAAGACCTAAGGTTGACTGTGGTTCAAATCATCACCTGCTTATTGTGAAATAAGGTTTAAATTCAAGAAAATAGGGGAAATCACTAGGCCATTCAGGTGTGACCTAAATCAAATCCCTTATGATTATACAGTGGAGATGACAAGTACATTCAATTAGATATGGTAGACAGAGTGCCTGAAGAACTACGGACAGAGGTTCATAACATTGTACAGCAGACATTGATCAAGACCATGCCCAAGAAAAAGAAATGCAACAAGGTAAATGCTTGTCTGATGAGGCTTTACAAATAGTTGAGGAAAGAAAAGAAGCAAAAAGCAAGGGAGAAAGAGAAAGATATACCCAACTGAATGCAGAGTTCCAGAGAACAGCAAGGAGAGATAAGAAAGCCTTCCAAAGTGAACAATGAAAAGAAGTAGAAGAAAAAAATAGAAGGGGAAAGACTAGAGATCTCTTTAAGAAAATTGCAGATACAAAGGGAACATTTCAGGCAAAGATGGGCACAATAAAGGACAGAAATTGCAAAGACCTCACAGAAGCAGAAGAGCTTAAGAAGAGCTGGCAAGACCACACAGAAGAACTATAAAAAACGGTCTTAATGTCTTGGATAACCATGATGGTGTGGTCACTCACCTAGAGCCAGATATCCGGATTGTAAAGTCAAGTGGGCCTTAGGAAGCATTGTTACAAACAAAGCTAGTGGAGGTGATGGAATTCCAGCTGAGCTATTTCAAGTCCTAAAAGATGTTGCTGTGAAAGTGCTGCACTTAATATGCCAGCAAATTTGAAAAACTCATCAGTGGCCACAGGACTGGAAAAGGTCAATTTTCATTCCAGTCCCCAAGAAAGTCAATGCCAAAGACTGTTCAAAACATCACACAGTAACACTCATTTCACATGCTAGCAAGATTATGCTCAAAGTTCTGAAAGCTAGGCTTCAGCAGTATGTGAACTGAGAAATTCCAGATGGACACACTGGATTTAGAAAAGGCAGAGGAAGCAGGGATCAAATTGCCAACATCCATTGGATCATAGAAAAAGCAAGAGAATTCCAGAAAAATGCCTACTTCTTCTTCTTGACTACACTAAATCCTTTGACTGTGTGGATCTCAATAAACTGTTGAAAATTCTTAAAGTGATGGGAATACTTGACCACTTTACTTGTCTCCTTCTCAAGAGGAGTATGCATGACAAGAAGCAACAGTTAGAGCCAATATGGAACAACGAACTGGTTCAAATTGGAAAAGGAGTACATCAAGGCTGTTTATCATCACCATGCTTATTTAACTTATATGCAGAATACATCATGTTGTCATGCGAGTGTATGCTCCTCGGTTCTGTCTCGTCCACAGCAAAGATTTGGAGTGATGGACATTAAAGCCCTTGGTGTGTCACAGCTCTCGGGTCTTGGACAGACTGTGTTATAGCTCTCAGGTCTCAAATAGACTGTGTTATAGCTCTTAGACAAATCAGTGTTATAGCTCCATGTTACAGCTCTATTTTATTTAGATAATAATAGGAAAATCCATCCTCGAGGCGTGAGGGCATGTCAACCCAAAGACGTGAAGAGAAGAGTGCCCCAGCATGCAGGAGAGAGAGAGCAAGCCCTTTGGCTCCTCTTTTTATATGTTTTTCTTTTCCCCTTGGGCCTGCCCTACGTAAATTGGGTTAGCCAAGAGTGTTGTTTGTTCTACCTGAGGTCCTCACTCCAGTCCTTGGACCTGCCTTTGTTCTATTTTTGTGGGCTTTTCTCTTCCTTATCTTTTAGCCACCGCCATTCTGGACTCTTTTTCCCTATTCTAACTACCTAACAATCCCCCCTCAAGAGATAGGAGGCCCAATTCTTTGGGAATAGGGGCATTGAGGTCTTTCTGGCTACTTCCTGCTGAACTGGGACAGCGAGGTGTATTGGGCCTCCCCTTCTTGCTAGTCTCAGGCCTCAAAGTCCTTATAGCGATGTCCATCTAAGGGTGAGTAATATTTTTCAAGATCGGCTGTAGTTTTATATCCTTGTTGAACTGGAATTGCATGTTGTAGCTTGTTGACCTTGGCAGAGACAAACAGGTTAGACAATTGATAGTACACGGAACAATGATGACATAATCAATATGCCATAACAAGGACTAGTAGGGGCATCAGCCAATTCCAAATTCACATTGCCAGGATAGCTCAAGTCCATCCTTGTTTAGGGATCAGAAGATCTATCTCCTGTCTGTTTTGGAGTACTATCCCTGCCAAGCTGTGTTGGCTGTTTAGAGTTATCCTGAGAAATCTTGTCCCCAGAGACCAGATTTGGGGGTTAGTCATTAGAATGGCACTCATTTGTAGTTTTGAATAAGTATCTGAGATCTCCCAGGGGCTCACAGGTGTATTGAGTGTCCTCTTCTGTTTTCTTCCATGGCTTGACTCGTGAGTAGTGAATCCAGCCGTCATGTCCTGGTACCTTGACTGCTGTGGGGGTAGAAAGTATTACAGGGTAGGGGCCCTTCCATGTGGGCTGGATTTGAGCCTTTGGGGACCCATCTTTCCAGACTTTAATTAGGACTTGAGTCCCTGGAGCATATAGTGGTGACTCCTTAAAATCTTTTGGGTCCTGGTTGACACACCACAAGCGTATATCCTGTTGGAATTGCCCAGTGGCCATGGTGTAAGACTGGAGGGTCTGAACCTCTGGATCTAGGAAGAGGTCATTGACATAAACAAAAGGTCTCCCACGTAGCATCTCATAAGGACTAAGACCAACCTGTTCCTTAGGGGCAATACGGGTGTGGAGGAGAGCTATTGGTAAAGCCTCCTTCCATCCCAGGGAGGTCTCCTGGGTTATATTTTTTATCGCTGATATTAAGAATTGGTTGGCTCTTTCTACTTTTCCTGAAGACTGAGGCCTCCAGGCCCAATAGAGATAGTAAGTAATGCCCAATGCTTTAGAGACCCCTTGGGTGACCTTAGAAGTAAATGATGTCCCATTGTCACTTTGTAATGACCTGGGCAGACCAAATCTTGGAATGATTTCATGGAGCAGGTTGTTTTTTTTTTTTTTTCCCACCTCCTCAGCCTTCTCAGTCCAGGTGGGAAAGCCTTCAATCCATCCTGTGAATGTATCTATCATGACTAATAGGTTTTTATGCCCTTGAGAAACTGGCATCTGGGTGAAGTCCATCTGCCAATCCTCTCCTGGGTAGGCCCCACGTTGTTGGACTGGCTGGGCCAGCTGGGGTCTTTGAGCTCCTTGGGGGTTGTTTAATTGGCAAGTGGGACAAGAGGAGACCACTTGTCTTATAGTTGTTTGGAAGCCTGTTCCTCTAAAGGACCTTTCTAGTAATCTTTGGAGGATCTTTTCCCCTAAATGAGTGGTGGCATGTAAGGAGTTAACCAACTTACATTGGAGGTTCCCAGGCAGAAAAAGAATCCTGTGAATGTATCTATCATGACTAATAGGTTTTTATGCCCTTGAGAAACTGGCATCTGGGTGAAGTCCATCTGCCAATCCTCTCCTGGGTAGGCCCCACGTTGTTGGACTGGCTGGGCCAGCTGGGGTCTTTGAGCTCCTTGGGGGTTGTTTAATTGGCAGTGGGACAAGAGGAGACCACTTGTCTTATAGTTGTTTGGAAGCCTGTTCCTCTAAAGGACCTTTCTAGTAATCTTTGGAGGATCTTTTCCCCTAAATGAGTGGTGGCATGTAAGGAGTTAACCAACTTACATTGGAGGTTCCCAGGCAGAAAAAGGAGTCCCTCCTTTTGGAACCACCCCATATGATTTTCTTGAAAGCCCTCACTCTTAGCTTTAAGAGTCTCACCTTCAGTATATAAAGGAGTTTTTGGCAAATTAGTCGGTGGAAATAGGGTGGCAACCCCTATTAGGTCATTGTTCTTTAATGCTGCTCTCTTAGCTGCCTAATCAGCTGCTTGGTTTCCTTGTGCCACTTCAGTGCTCCCTTTTTGGTGTCCTTTACAGTGGGAGACTGAAACCTCAGTGGGCAGATGGACTGCCTCCAATAGTATAAAAATTTGATCACCATATTTGATTGGGGACCCTCAATCAAATAACACCAGAAAGGCATACTTGGAGTCAGTGTAAACGGCCGTTTTTTTCCTTTTCCCAGCTCTAAAGCTTGAGTCAGGGCTATGAGCTCAGCTAATTAGGGTGAAATACCCGGTGGCAGAGGCTTAGCCTCTATGATCTCAAAATTGGAGACTACTGTATATCCAGCTCTTCTTTTCCCATCCAAGACAAAGCTGCTTCCATCAATGTACCAGATTTCCTCAGGATTGGTCAGAGGATCTGACAGTCCCTCTCGGGGTTTTGTCCAGTGGTCCAAGGTTTCTAGACAAGAGTGAAAGGGGAGAGAGCCCTCGGGGGTAGGCAGGAGGGTGGCTGGGTTAAGAACCTCACAAGGGGATATAGTGAGGCCTGGATTTTCGTTCAGCATTACTTGATATCTGAGGATTCTTTGACCAGACATCCATAAATGGCCTCTCCCATTTAGGAGTTGTTTTACTTGGTGGCTGGTAAAAATAGTTTGTTCCCAAAGGAGAGTTTCAAAGCATCTTCTATCATGACTGCAATAGCTGCAAGATTTCGAAGGCAGGAGGCCAGCCTCAGGCAGTTGGATCGAGCCTCTTGGATAAGTAAGCTACAGGCTGGGGCTCAGCTCCCATCCTTTGAGTTAACATTTCCAAGGCTATTCCCTCTCTTTCATGGACATAAAATTGGAATGCTTTTTCTGGGTCTGGCAACCTCAAGGCAGGTGCCTGAGTTAAGGCCTGTTTTAGTGTAGCCTCTGCCTTCTTTTGAGGAGTTCCCCACATCAGTGGGATTGAATCATCCCATCCCTTTAAGCTTTCATACAAGGGCTGGGCAATTAGACTGTAGTTTGGTATCCAGATTCTATAATACCCAGTTAGCCCCAGGAGAGCCTGCAATTGTTTTTGAGTCATGGAGGAGGGCAACTGGAGGATTCCTTGTACTCGATCAGAAGACAGACTCCTGGACCCATGTGTAATCTGAACTCCCAGGTAGGTGACCTTTGTCTTGATCATCTGTGCCTTAGCATGGGAGACTATATCCCCTTTCTGCCAAAAAGTTTAGAACCTTAATTGCATGTTGTTGGGCATTTTTCTCATCTGAAGAGCAGATTAGTAGGTCATCTACATATTGTAATATTTTCCTATTAGGTCCCAGGTCCAGATCTAGGAGATCCCGGCTAAGGGCCTGTCCAAATAGATGGGGACTATCTCTGAACCCCTGAGGTAATACTATCCAAATCATCTATTAGTGTTTTTCTCCTGGGGCCTCCCACTCAAAGGCAAAAGGATATTGGGATCCTCTCAGCCAATGGTATGCAAAAAAATGCATCTTTGAGATCCAAGACTATAAACCACTTGGCACTGGGTAGGGTTTCTCCCAAGATTACATAGGGATTGGGTACTGTGGGATGGAGAGGGACTACAGCTTCATTTATGATCCAGAGATCTTGAACCATTCGCCAGGTTCCATCTTTTTTCTTTACTGAGAGGATTGGGGTGTTACATGGCGAATTGGTGGGGACCAATAGCCCACAAACAAGGAATTTATTTATTAAAGGCTGTAGTCCCTCCTGAGCCTCTCTTTTGAGGAGATATTGTTTCCGGTTAGGAAACCAAGTGGGATCTAGGAGGACAATGATGACCAGTTCAGCTTGGTGGGTTCGTCCAGGAATTCTTTGGTCTCACACCTAGGGGTTAATTTTGTCCTCCCATAGTTTTTGATCCCTCTCTATTGGAGAAGGTGTAATGGGTTCTTCAGTAGTAACCAGAAGTTGTAGAGCCCTAGGGACTGAAAAGCTTCCCATCATAAGGGTTGTCCCCAGTTTAGTGAGTATATCTATTCCCAATAAGGGAGTAGGACACTCAG
>SJXQ01010451.1:30820-110375 GCA_006408695.1 Aepyceros melampus
GGCTCCAGTTTCATCCATCTCATTAGAACTGATTCAAATGTATTCTTTTTAATGGCTGAGTAATACTCCATTGTGTATAGGTACCACAGCTTTCTTATCCATTCATCAAATGACCCAATCAAAAAATGGGCCAAAGAACTAAATAGATATTTCTCCAAAGACATACGGATGGCTAACAAACACATGAAAAGATGCTCAACATCACTTATTATCAGAGAAATGCAAATCAAGACCACAATAAGGTACCATTTCACACCAGTTAGAATGGCTGTGATCCAAAAGTCTGCAAGCAATAAATGTTGGAGAGGGTATGGAGAGAAGGGAACCCTCTTATGCTGTTGGTGGGAATGCAAACTAGTACAGCCACTATGGAAAACAGTGTGGAGATTCCTTAAAAAATTACAAATAGAAATACCATATGACCCAGCAATCCCACTGCTGGGCATACACACTAAGGAAACGAAAATTGAAAGAGACACATGCACCCCAATGTTCATTGCAGCACTGTTTATAATAGCCAGGACATGGAAACAACCTAAATGTCCATCAAAACTGATTCTTTTGAACTGTGGTGTTGGAGAAGACTCTTGAGAGTCCTGTGGACTGCAAGGAGATCCAACCAGTCCATCCTAAAGGATATCGGTCCTGAGTGTTCATTGGAAGGACTGATGTTGAAGCTGAAACTCCAATACTGTGACCACCTGATGCAAAGAGCTGACTCATTTGAAGCAACCCTGATGCTAGGAAGGATTGAAGGCAGAAGGAGAAGAGGACTACAGAGGATGAGATATTTGGATGGCATCACCAACTCGATGGACATGAGTTTGAGCAAGCTCTAGGAGTTGGTGATGGACAGGGAGACCTGGCATGCTGCGGTCTATGGGTCGAAAAGTCGGACACAACTGAGCAACTGAACTGAAATGAACTGTGCTTGATTTATAGTTATATGGACCAATTTAGGGTCAAACCAAAAAATAAAGGAGAAAAAAGCAAATAAAGATGAAATATGTTTGAGATATTCTCTTTATCCACACTAACATTCATTCTTCAAACTTTGATTTTCATCTTACCATTCTTTACTCCTTGGTGTCCTCAGTAGTTGCTTCTGAAAACTGCCCTAAATTTTTAGTTGAGATCAGTGCATGCTTGTGTGATAAATCACTTCAGTTGTGTCTGACTCTTTGTGATCCTATGGACTTCAGCCCCTCAGGCGCCATTGTCCTTGGGGATTCTCCAGGCAAAAATACTGGAGTGGGCTGCAATGCCCTCCTGCAGGGTTCTTCCTGCCCCAGGGCCTGAACTCACATCTCTTCTGTCTCCTGTAATTGCAGGCAAGTTCTTTACCACTAGTACCACCTGCGAAGCCTGGGAGAGACACATATATGGTGAGCTGTTCTATTTTAGCTGGAGCTAGAGTGCTGTCCCAAATTTTTCAGTCATTGCATTCTATATATATCTGGAAGTTCTGTTTGGGGTTATGGTTTAGTTTTACTAATGTAATCTTTCTAATTTCATTGTCTTATCAGATAATGTTGAAGTTTACCATCTATTAGTACAAAGGAGGACAATTTGCTAAAAGATCCAATGTTTTAGTCTATATGGGTCAGATAGTATTATCTTCTTTTTATTATTGCTTCAAGTTCATGTGTAAGTTGATTTTTTTGTGTGCAATGTTACTAGATATTCAGCATTAGTCTTTGCTTGAAAAATTATATTTCGGTAATGTAATGTAATGTAAAGTCACTCAGTCATGTCCGACTCTTTGTGACCCCATGGACTGCAGCCCACCAGACTCATCAGTCCATGAGATTCTCCAAGCAAGAATACTGGAGTGGTTTGCCATTTCCTTCTCCAGGTGATCTTCCTGACCCAGGGATCAAACCCGGGTCTCCCACATTGGAGGCAGACATTCGGTAATGTAATGTAATGTAAAGTCACTCAGTCATGTCCGACTCTTTGTGACCCCATGGACTGCAGCCCACCAGACTCATCAGTCCATGAGATTCTCCAAGCAAGAATACTGGAGTGGTTTGCCATTTCCTTCTCCAGGTGATCTTCCTGACCCAGGGATCAAACCCGGGTCTCCCACATTGGAGGCAGACACTTTAACCTCTGAGCCACCAGGTAGTTGGAATAAACTCAAATGAAGTTAAATATTTGACAGTCACTGGCCCAACCTACTTCATGTATAACTATGTGACCAATCCATGTGAAGGCAGTCTGAGGAAGACTTTTTTTCATTTTTCTTCCCATTTCCACTCTATTTTGTATGAAGTCACAGTGGCATTTATACAAGTTCCACATGATTGAGGTGGAATGTGGAAAACAATTCTAAAGCTGACTTACCAGTTCCCCAAAAGGTGCAACTCTTTGGGTTTTCATATGAAAACAAGAAAGGTCTCCTAGCACAACACCTACCTTGCTTGGATACTTATTTATGATCTTTGCTCTCTGGCTTTCAAATGTGTATTGTGTAGACAGGTATGTTCAGAATAAAAGTGACTTTTCTTTTGTTATTCTGCCTACCTCTGTAGTTAGCCTCTGAGCCAAAACTCAGCCTGCATATCTCTTGATATCTTCTGGGATATTGAATATGTTTGCTAATCCAAAATTTTAATTCTTTACAGTGGCATTTTAATTTAAAAACTAGCATTTCACTAAAATAAACTGAAACTTTCAATCAAGACTCTTTAGGGACACATTTAATTTGTTAGACGATTCAATGCTCATCAATACCCATCAACTATATGAACAATCTCTCTCTTAGGGAATAAAATAATTATTTAATAATTTATACTCAAGAACACACCTTTCTTCATTATACAAACTATTTTTAACCTAGCAAAAATACAGTGTGAGAAAATTATGCCACAAAATTTTTTATCTTCTAAACAATTCTGGTTATATAAAATCCTATGCCTCTGAAAGCATATGCCAAAAAGAGGTTTTAAGTTCCTTTTCCAGATCTGAAATGTTCTGTTTATCCACAATTGTTGATGATAATTTAATATTCAGTTTAAAGGATAATTTGTTAATAAGCATTGAAGTCAAGACTACAATTGCTAGTGAGTTCTATTATTGAGGAGATATTAAATCAAGTGAGAAGGGAAACAAATTAATGAATATAATTGTTATCCACTCAAGGCAGTAATGTTCAGATGTTAACAAATCAAGCAAAGTTTTCAGAAACTGAAAACAGTGCCTTTTAAAATAGTCACAGATATGATGATGTGTGGCATCTGAAGAACCTAGGGGCCACTTTCAATTACTAGAAGACCTTCTCATATCTCATCATCTGATAGATTTTTAGTTATCATTTCTGTCAAGAGACTAATCTGTGCTTATAATTGTATGGCTTAAAAGCTTTACTGAAGCCCATGCTCACTTAATATAAACTTTATCGAGATTAACAAGCACATTCCCAAATGTTCTCCAATCTAGCTGCCTTTAAATAACAATAAGATTAACTAAAGGGCATATTAGAAAACAAAGAGTGTGTTAAATTTTATAAAAAGAGAGAATGAGAGATCTCTTGATTTCAAAAAGAGCGTAAGTTGCAAAGTACCAAGAGACTGATGGTCATTACAAAATAAATTAAGATTCTAAAACTAAAATAAAATTTATTGAATATACGGCTACTTATAAAAGAATGAAATTAGAACACTCTAATGTCATGCACAAAACTAAATTAAAAAATGGGCTAAAGATCTAAATGTAGGGCCAGATACTATAAAACTCCTCGAGAAAAACATTGGCAGAACACTCTCTGATATAAATCATGGCAATGTTTTTTGATCCACTTGCTAGAGTAATGAAAATAAAAACAAAAATAAACAAATGGGACCTAATTAAACTTGAAAGCTTTTGCATAGCAAAGGAAACCATAAACAAAACAAAAAGACAACCCTCATAATGGGAGAAAATATTTGCAAATAAATGGCACAAGAGATTAATCTCCAGAATATTCTGAATATGGAAGTAAAAAATAAAAGTCAATCATTAATATAAATTCCACAACTAGGGTGATACAGAGATGGAAAAAAGAGAGGGGCAAGAATCTAGCACCAAAGACAAAATTGCACTAACTATAAAGGGATTTATAATGATCTTAGTTATGCATTAACATTTTTCTTGGTATATGCATATGTATCATTTTTATTTTTACCATTTCTATATTGTATTACATATTTTATGATATCTCACCTAGAATCTTATTTCCTAAAGCCCAATCAACTTGTGAATGAATAGCTTGTAGACAATTTATCCTTGTGTGACTTAATGTTTATGGGTATCTGCATGTTGTTTAAAAATACTTAACTTTATCATAGTGATTTATAATTTGAATTATTAGTACATAATAAAATCAGGTTTCATCCTCAAATAAAGTCGGTATGTTCAAAGATAACATCTGGGTGTAAGAATCTCAACGGTTTAGTTTTCTTCCTATGCCCAGATGCATATGTTCATTTAGGCATTCTACAATGATTTACTGAATACTCACCAATCTAATACTAGGGATATAGTGGTGAAAACACATCTTTTATCCACAAGGTAAACAGATATGAAAAGCCAAATGGTTATCATAACCCTTCTTAGGTTGGTCACAACAGAAATACATTTTAACTACTCAAGGAACGAAAGGCTGCATTTTTACTGAACCAAAATGAAAGAGGGCTATGTCTCACAACATGGCCTCATACATCAATGTGACTTAAAACCTCCCTTGTTGCAAACAGATATTCTGAAACTCACAGGGTTTGTGTGGGTAGGCATTTAATATGGAAGGTCTGGAACAGATGTGTGTCTAATTGCTTCCATAAAGTGAAATGTTTTTATTCTGCTTCTGCCACTGAGGAAAACAGGAGATATCCTTCAGCAAAGGGCACCAGCTGAAAAATAATAAAAGAAGCTTTAAGCATTTGTCCTATGATTGGCAGCTGTCCTGCCCCTTAGACTTCATAAAGCTTATATTTATAACAGCAAAGGTGAAAAAGAAGTTCAGCCTTTATATGTCCAGTTGAAAATTAAACATATAAATATTTGGAAATAAATTTGCTTCTGAAGACAGGTTTTTCTTATTCGTTGGTACATTTTTTTCTATTTTCTTTTTTAAAAGAAAAAAAAATCTTGTCTGGTTCAATAAGGAAAAAGGAAAATTGCAGTACTTTTTCATTAAGATAGCTGTTCTCATTTATTCATTCCATCTGCATTGTATATGTGACAGACACGAAGCTAGGTGCTGAGGACAACTGAAAACAAAGGAAAAATGTCCTTCCTTCAAATGCTTGCTTACGATCTCATGAGAAAGATATCTCATCAGTGAGGTAGTGAGCTAAAGGAGACAAATATTCACTACTATTGTTTGTAGGTCATTTCTACGACATTTCTCTCCACTTAGTGAAATAACCACAACGTTACATCAGAAGATTACTGACATGAATATTTCACCTTGTAAAATGTGCCTGGTTTTATTCATTTTTAAACTTAAGATTGAAGAGTCCAGAAAATAGTTTAAAATATTATAAAATAGTATATGCTCCATCAACCCTCAATGGCAAATATCCTTTTATGATCTGTGTATGTATTAATAGTCAGTCGTCGCTGTTGCTTAGTTGCTAAGTCATGTCTGACTCTTTGTGACCTCATGGACTGCAGCCCTCCAGACTCCACTGTCCATGGTGTTTCCCAGGCAAGAATCCTGGGCTGGGTTGTCATTTCCTTCTCCAGGGGATCTTCCTGACCCAGCAATCAAACCCTTGCCTCCTGCATCTCCTGTTTGGCTGGCAAGCTTTATTTTTGTTGTTTGTTTGTTTTTACCACTGGGAAGCCTTCCGCATGTGTACACATACTTTAATCTGTCATATATTATTCATCATAGATTATAAAAAGCTGTCATGCCATGGAGAACAATATTTGCTTTCTAGCATTATCAACTCATACTGAGGAGATTCTTCATACAAAGACAAGTTTGTACTACTTACCCTGAAAGGAATGATCAAGTCCCAGTGGGACTATGGTTTGGACCCACCTATGTGACTTTGTGAGATTCTGTCTTTGGTCTTTCTATTTAGATGTTTTTCCCTTCTTTTCCTTGTATGTATTTACCACTGAGCCCCTAGGGAAGCCCATGTAGTTAGCAGGTGGAAGAAAAAATCATGTGAAGGCATTTGCATGGTAAAAAGGCAAAAGCAGGAACTTGTCCTAAGGTCTTAGACCTACAGGACTGTTCTACACTTAGATATCTATTTCTGGGTCATGGTCTAACACATCCACCCCAAAAGGGCAGGGCCTATGGGTATTTTCTTTACATTTATTATAAAGGTACTTCCTGTTGTTGCTCAAAACTTTTTTTGGTAAAATAATTCTTGAGGATCTACACCTTTCCCACCCAATGAGGCTATTAACCAGGACTCTTGCTTACTCTTTTTAAGACAAGATATAAGGCTATTCAGACACCATTCCCACTATATTCAGAGAAGCTCAGGTTTGGTTTTGATGGTTTTTGAAATGTTGGAAGATCACTAACCTAGTGCAATTCAAAATGTGGTCTGTACAACTGTATTGGTACATGAATTGTTTGCTTTGAGCCAATGAGAGTAAAAAATACAGAAATTGAGGATCAATTTGTTACATCATTTGCATGCTAATTTTCAGAGTAGCTTTATAAAGAGAGGAAAAAATCTTTCTCTCTAAAATGGGAGTTATTAAGGAGCCATGGGTAAAATGTTGTGTTGTCACTATGTGATGAGAAGTTTACCTGACATGTCAACACATGGGAAAGCTGGGGAAAGACAGAGAGAGAGAGGCAGAATTTTAAGTTTTGAAACTCTGGATTTCTTTCAAATTATCTAAGGATCCTAGGAGCTTATTCAGACCAGCAATGCAGCGAAGTTAATTTTATTTCCTCTTCATGTGATGAAAGTGAAAGAGGAGAGTGAAAAAGTTGGCTTAAAGCTCAACATTCAGAAAACGAAGATCATGGCATCTGGCCCCATCACTTCATAGGAAATAGATGGGGAAACAGTAGAAACAGTGTCAGACTTTATTTTTGGGGGCTCCAAAATCACTGCAGATGGTGACTGCAGCCGTGAAATTAAAAGATGCTTACTCCTTGGAAGAAAAGTTATGACCAACCTAGATAGTATATTCAAAAGCAGAGACATTACTTTGCCAACTAAGGTCCATCTAGTCAAGGCTATGGTTTTTCCTGTGGTCATGTATGGATGTGATAGTTGGACTGTGAAGAAGGCTGAGCACTGAAGAATTTATGCTTTTGAACTGTGGTCTTGGAGAAGACTCTTGAGAGTCCCTTGGACTGCAAGGAGATCCAACCAGTCCATTCTGAAGGAGATCAACCCTGGGATTTCTTTAGAAGGAATGATGTTAAAGCTGAAGCTCCAGTACTTTGGCCACCTCATGCAAAAGCTGACTCATTGGAAAAGACCCTGATGCTGGGAGGGATTGGGGGCAGGAGGAGAAGGGGACAACTGAGGATGAGATGGCTGGATGGCATCACGGACTTGATGGACGTGAGACTGAGTGAACTCTGGGAGTTGGTGATGCACAGGGAGGCCAGGCGTGCTATGATTCATGGGGTCTCAAAGAGTTGGACACGACTGAGAGACTGAACTGAAGTGAACTGAACTGAATATTTCATTGTGTATATAAGGTCAGTCTAGTCAAGGCTATGGTTTTCCCAGTGGTCATGTATGGATGTGAGAGTTGGACTATAAAGAAAGCTGAGCACTGAAGAATTGATGCTTTTGAACTGTGGTACTGGAGAAGACTCTTGAGAGTCCCTTGGACTGCAATGATACCAGTCCATCCTAAAGGAGATCAGTCCTGGGTGTTCACTGGAAGGACTGATGTTGAAACTGAAACCCCAATACTTTGGCCACCTCATGCAAAGAGCTGATTCATTTGAAAAGACCCTGATGCTGGGAAAAATTGAAGGCAGGAGGAGAAGGGGATGACAGAGGATGAGACGGTTGGATGGCATCACCGACTCAATGCACATGGGTTTGGGTGAACTCTGGGAGTTGGTGATGGACAGGGAGGCCTGGCGTGCTGCGGTTCATGGAGTCACAAAGAGCCAGACACGACTGAGTGACTGAACTGAACTGAACTGAACTTCATGAGAAGAAAGTACCAGCAGCCCCATTGGATTCCTTCTGTAGCAGAACTTTCTTAACTTTCAACTAACGGCTAAATCTACCTTTCAAGCCTCATACTCATCCACTTTGTGTGTGCGGGCTCAGTTATTCGGTCGTGTCCAACTCTCTGTGACCCTATGGATGGTAGACTGCCAGGATCCTCTATCCATTGGGTTATTCAGCCTCAAATACTGGAATGGCCTGCCATTCTCTTCTCCAGGGGATCTTCCTGATACAGGAATCAAACCCAGGTATTCTGCATTGTAGGCAGGTTCTTTAATGTCAGAGCTACCAGAAGCCCTCAAGAATACTGGAGTGGATTGCCATGCCCTCTTCCAGGGGATCTTCCTGACCCAGGGATCAAGCGGGTGTCTACTATGTCTCTTGCATTGGCAGGCATGTTCTTTAGCACTGAACCACCCAGAATCCACTTTACATTTTGGAATTGTCTTCTAAATATGCCTTGATTTGAAGCCTTCACATTATCCCCCAACCCACAACTTCTTTTTTTTTCCCCCTGCCTACTCATTTTCTGCTGACACTTTACCACTACACTTTGAATCGCCTTGTTCATTTCCACTGTGAAAAAACCATAACCCTGGTATGTAAACAGAAAGCTTGCATCGCTAGTCATCCAGACTACATCCTATCTGTCATTCTGCACCGCCATCAACCACTAAGCTCTGTAAAGGTTAACTCTTAAATATATCTTAAAGGTATCCATACATCTTCTTAACATTTACTACTTTTTCTTAGTCATACTTCTTAATTTCTAGTGTGAGCTCTTATAAGCCATCACGCTGCCCCAAATTTCTCTCCTTACTTTCAGGCTTGTAATCCTCGGTACTCCAAGTCAGGGGTCCTCAACTTCTAGCATCTAATGTCCGATGATCTGAGGTGGAACTGATGTAATAATAATAGAAATAAAGTACACAGTAAATGTCATGCACTTGAATCATCCTGAAACCGCTCCCATACCCCATCTGTGAAAGAACTGTCTTCCAGGAAACTGGTCCTTGGTACCAAAAATGTTGGGGACCACTCCTCTTAGCAGTAGCATTTCAAAGCCTTAAATCGGCAACACCACCACACTACAGCCCACTGTTGTAGCAACTGATGACCACTGCCCTTGGTGCAGCTGGATGGGGTTCCGAAGCAGGACAGGGGTTGAAGCAAGCAAGCTGCCTCTTCCCTTTGCCCGGTGCTGCATGAATTTTATTATTTTTAACATATTCCATTATGGAAATAAATCCTGAAACACCCGCAAGAACTAAAGTATGTTTTCTCTAATGGATATTATCTGGAAAGATCTGCTGTGAAACTTCAAAGTTTTAATAGGACACATATGAGCCTTCTGTAATCTAGCCTACTTCTGCAGTCTCATCCACTCCTGACTTGGAATTTGACCTGCTGTTGCACAATAAGCTCTGTAATTCTCCTTGTACTCTGTGATGTCTCTGTTCACTCCAGGCCCTCAGTGTGCAGTACTCTTCAGCTTGCTTTTATACTTGGTTCAGAGTTGCAGCCTTCAGAGAAGGCCCTTCTCTTCTCACCCCAGCCGGCTTGACTAGCCCACCATTTTACTCCCACCTGACTCTTGGCATCTCTTATTTTGTTCTCCCACAGTGTTTCAAAGTTGCCATTTGGGAGCTGAAGTCTTCTTATCTGTGTATACACAGTTCTTAGTTCAACACACTAATATAATTATTGAAGGTACAGCTGATCAATATTTTCATATATGCATCACCTGTCCTGTGGCCAATATAGCTCAGAGATTCAATCACAGAGAAATACAACACCATCTCACAGAGATAAAGAAGAATCTCAAGTATTCATTAGCTTTTACATAAACTACGCATTTATTTTTTTTACCCAGTTTTACCAAATTTTGTCAACATGCATATTCTGTTAACTGGTTGCAGAGCTCTAAGACATGTTACTATCTTTGCTTCTTACAGTTTCTTACTGTATGGGCTTCTTGGGAGATTTCACTTTAATGCACTAAAATTGCAAAATGATAACCATTTCAGGGCAAGAGCATAGCAAATGTTTTCGGTGGCTGCCACTGTAGACCTGCAGAGCTATAACCATGACTCTTAGAACTGCCCTCCTCTGAAAGTCATGTTACACTACTTGAATAGCTAATTTTGACTGGATTTGGGTTATGCACGTAACCTCTCATGAACCAATCAATTCACACTTGAGAATCTGGAACCCTGATCAACTCACAGGGCCTTAACCCTCCAGTTTGACTAAACATTAGCAACACTGCTTTCAGACCATCGGCCACTGATCACCTCCCTTTTCTCAGAGCACTTACTTGAGAAAACTTCTCATTAAAATTATTCCTCTGCCCCTTTGAAAAGTGCAAAAGGCTTCTCCCCGCCTCCTGTCAGCTTTACAACCCAGGGACATTCTTCTCAAGGACCTGAGAACCACTCACTTGAAATCTGAAATCAAGGAAGACAGCATCACTATGTCCCAGTTGCTTTGCAAGATGAAAAACCTAACTTAGGTGGGTGTCATTTAGCAAAAAAATGGGGCCTAATGACAGAGAAACACATTTGCAAATTCAGGAGTAACTCATCCTGCTCAACACTTCCTACTGATCAACACCCCCACTGACACCCTCTAGTATTTTTCCACCCAATACTTAGTAGTTTGCTCATCACAAGTCTAAAAACTACTTTTTGTTGCAGCACAGTTGAGGTCAATCTCACTTCCCTATATACTAGCCTTGAATAAACTCACCCTATTCAATTTCTCCAGTGTATTTTGTTTTACAGGCTTATGAGAGAATACTGGTCACTTTTGAAAACAGGACCTGTAAAATCATTATTTGGTTTGGGGAAGTGAAGAAAAACATTCTTCAGAAAAAAGGAGTGAAGCATATAGAACAACAGACAAGTGAGATAAGTGATAAGCTTCCACGAGTGGTAATAGTTTCCTCAATTACTGATGGGTTCCTGGTTGTTGTGGTTCAGTCGCTCAGACACATCTGATTCTTCGTGACCCGTGGCCTGCAGCACACCAGGCTTCCCTGCCCTTCAGTATCTCCCGGAGTTTGCTTAAACTCATGTCCATTGAGCCGGTGATGCCATCCAACCATCTCATCCTCTGTCACCCCCTTCTCCTTCTGCCCAGGCTTCCTGGTACCTGACTATAGACATTAGGAAAAGCTTTCTGCAGTTAAAATCCATCTCTTTGTATTCCTGCTTTTTTGGAATACTTTTTAAATCAGTTTCTGTAACTTATAACCAAAATAATCCTGGCTTTAAAATGTAATTATTCAACATGGAAATGTCAATTCTATGTGTTGACTATGTGTTAACATTTTTTTGGCTAGCATGAAGAATCCGGCACGGAGTTATTGTGGGAATATGAATGGCATTTTGTCAAGGTTTTTCTTTAGTATGTCTCCTTCATTGTGAGGCAATACATATTTTGTAGAGCACCCTGTCATCACCTCTAATTGTTACTTTTAAAATGTGATGATATAAAGCATAATGTGATTTTGGAGTCAGCAATCCTTCTGTGGAATTATGTTGCTTTATTTTCCAAGATTTAATGCTAACACAAAGAAAAGATAAATTTTTAAACAGAAAAGAAAGATGAGGGAAAAGAATCAGAGATGGGCAGAAATATTAGGAAGCCAAGTGAAATTAAGGCAAAAATAGCACATCATTTTCTCTGCTCACTGGATAGTGCAAGCCTTATTAATAACCATGTAGAATAGAGATTTGTGAAAAGAAATATAATTCAAAATGTCAAATGGAAGGTATATTAAAATCACTAGTAAATATTAAAATAAAGTAGAAAAACAGAAAATTAACAATCTAGACAATCATCCTCTGAAGAAGTCAAAAGAGAAGCATATTGCATCTCATGAAAGTAATTATAAAGATAACCTCTAAACCCTATGTAAAATATGCATTATCAAAAGAAAAATGAAGGCAATTTACATAAATTGACAGGGAAAGATTTGAGGAGCATATTATAAATTGAGACATGTAAACTAGCAATTTATAGAAAAATATGTCTACTATTATCCCTATTATCCATTCATATAAAATAAAATATGCGTACATACATCAGGATGGAATCATACAGAGATTTGTATACATGAATTTCTTACATAATATATTTAAATTAATAAAAGAATATCACTCATATCATGATATCAATTATGTGATTATCTAGATAAAATGGACAATGTAATAAGACAGTCTATATTTTAAAAAGAATTTAATATCAGGTAGAAAACTGAGTGGGCCGATATTTGTAGAGAAAATGAAAAATGTAATGCATGCTCAATTGTGTCTGATTCTTTGACATCCCTTGGACTGTAGCTTGCCAGGCTCCTCTGTCTGTCCCTGAGGATCTCCAGACAAGAAGACTGGAGTGGGTTGCCATGCCCTCCTGCAGGGGATCTTATCAATCCAGGGATTGAATCCAGGTCTCCTTCCTTGCAGGAGGATACTCTACCATCTGAGCCAGCCAGAAAGCCCTTGAGTGTGTTGTTAACCACTGCTCCATGGGATCTTCCTGAGCTAGGGATTCAACCCCATTCCCTGCTTTGGCAGGCAGATCATTTACCACTGAGCCACCTAACTTCCCAAATGGTGCAGTGAGAAAGAATGCAGATTTAAACTTTTCCAGTAAGAAAATTCTATATCTGAATATTTAACATGTCTCCAAATCTACCCACTAGATGATAGTAAGAGCTTTCCCCAAAACCCACGTGTTGAACTCCAGTAATGTCTCTAGACATTGGAAATATCCCTTAGGGTGCCAAATTGCTCATAATTGAGAACCACTGAGGCAAGGGACTATGTGACCATCACCTGATCAATTGATTTAGATTTAGAATTGATTTAGAATCAGTTGATTTAGAAAGTGGAATGTGTGCCGTTAAATATTTTCTCTTCCATAGAGACACATTTTAAGAGTGCCATCTTAGGCTGCTTTCTTCATCAGCAACTACTTTCAGTGGTGTTTTAGTGGTCCAGGGATATTTCAGTGCTCTCTAAAGACTGTTTCCACAGCTGACTGCCCCACTGGCTTGAACCTCAGTGCTGCTCAGCCAGTAACAATGGGCCATGATAGATCTCACCTTGGCCGTAGAGCTGTCATGTATCATAAGGTTCAAGAATTGTTCACTTTAAGAGGAAAAGTATTTGTTTGAAACTGAAATTTCAAAACGGGTCTAAAATGTGGGCCATCCCCAGGGAGAATACATTCTTTTACACTCACATAGACCACCTAACACTGAAGATCTATTCTTGTAGATACCCTTACACCTTGCCTAGTCATATATCAAAACATAACCAGGGTGTCAGACAAATCTGAGGATATCTGGAAGAAAATTCCCCCATACCTGTATCTGTATCATAAAACTTTTTTTTAGATTTGCTGCAATAGGATTCAAAAGGAAGTGATTTGGTGAAAAGAGGAGAGATGAAATATGATTGTATAATATTGCATTCCAAAAGTATTAATATATCTCCCATTATCTAAGTATAATGCTAATATCTAAAATCCATATACATTTTATTCTAAATTATTGAAAAAAAATAAGATATGTATGGCACATATTGATCATAGGGACTTATTAGTGTTTATACCCAAAGTTTCACAGGTGGCTCAAAAACCACCTGCCAAGCAGCAGACCAGGGTTCAACCCCTGGGTTGGGAAGATCCCCTGGAGAAACAAATGGCCACCTACTCCAGTACTCTTGCCTGGAAAGGCCCGTGGGGAGAGGAACCTGGCAGGCTACAGTCCATGGGATAGCAAAGAGCTGGACATGATAGCGACAAAACCACCACCATCATGTGCAAAGCTGAATACTCAAACCCATGGCTCAGGAAAGGAATGACTTGTTAAAAGGTTATCCATGGTAAAATTAATGTTGTATGTTAATATATTTAAGAGAATTCACATCTTAGTTGATATTTTTTATAACAATTATTTTAAAATTTTGTAATAATTTCTGTTTTAGGGAAACGGACTGTATTGTTGATCAAATCTTCATCCATTGTTTTAATCCATTTTAATGAATTCATTATCTATTTTAATAAATAATGTTAGAAAATGTCAAAATTGTACCAGAAAAATATAAGATGAACATGTGTCAAAGATTTTTAATTCAATAGTGAACATGAAAACTATTAAAAACATTTCAAAAGAAAATTTCAAAATCCACACAAACATAAGAAACAAATTCTGAAATAAATTTGTAAAAAAAATTTTTTTAAAGGTCTATCCTCAGCATAGTAATCAATTTCATTTCACTAGACACAATTACCATTATGAACAGAAATTGTTTACACTGTAAGTTTTCTGTAACTTACAAAATTTCAAAATAGCTCATGGACCAAGGAAGATGCAGATCACTTGAAAGGATAATCTAGACAATACACCACTATATTTTCTGCAATTTAAAATTTTTCAAACCCTTCTGACATTTTCTAAGATTATTTATAATGTTGTTATACTAATAATTTAATAAAGATTCTGAATTCTTGCAGTGATAATTTCTTAAATATAAGAAAGTTCATTTAACATCATTGCCCACATGAAAATATTATACATACTCCATATTTTCATATAAATTTCAACAACTTATTTCAATTCTTTGTTAAGGAAAGCCATACTGGAACATTATGATAAGCTGTTTTGTTATAATTGTAACTTGACTGTTTACTGCTGCTGCTGCTGCTGCTGTTACTAAGTCACTGAGTCGTGTCTGACTCTGTGCGACCCCATAGACAGCAGCCCACTAGGCTCTCCTGTCCCTGGGATTCTCCAGGCAAGAACACTGGAGTAACTGTAAATGTAATATAAAATTTAAGTGAAAATGCATTATTAAGAATGTATGAAATCTCAAGTAGGTTAGCAGATAAAAAGAATCAGTTCTTTAGTAACAAGAGAGTAAAATTTAATACTTAAATAGTCTAACAGATTTTCTTTTACAGTAAACTTTTGAATATTTTAAATTTTATAATATATGTTATATATAAATTTTGGAAATTTTCTTAAACTGAGACAAAATAAATATGTACAATTATGTGAAACTATGTGAAATTGAAATAATTGATGCCACATACACATGAGGGTTTGCGTGTTTCCTGAGGAGAACAAACAACTGAAGCAAAATTGGAAGAAAGCTATTTAGGCTCAGATTTCTGCTCTTTTCAAGAAACATTCCAACATATCTGAATATTAATAGCACTTAGAAGAAGTGGCTTTATGTCTCATAGTGAAGAATGTACTGATGACAAATCCTTGGGTCAGAGGTTAAAAATATTACAGTAGCAAAACAAATTCAGAACTGAAACTAGCCAAAAATAAAATTTATATCACTACACTGGCTGTCAAGATCCCAGCTGTACTGATTGCACAGCAATATATGCAATGAGGGCATCCCCTAGTGGTCAGATGCCAAACAACGTCTTAGCAGACATGCTCGTAAACTTACGCAAAAGTGGAGTTTAACAAAACTTAAGCAATATACAGAGTGACATACTATAAAACAGTACCAGAGATAAAAAGAAGGAACACCTTCTTAGCTTCTGCACTGCTTCTGTTTCCCAAGCCATTCCCACTGACTGCTGGCACAGAGGTGACTCGTGTGTGTGTGTTTGTGTGTGTGTGTGTGTGTGTGTGTGTGTTGGGGTTGGGGGGGGGAAGGAGTTGTGTGTGCCTACGTTTCTCTCAGTGGTTACAGTGATTACATACTTAATTTTTTGTTTCCTCAGATTTAAGTTTTATTGAATTCCTGGTGTGAAATCTTAAGATAAAAATAAATAAAAAATCTTTCTGTATGGTGTGCTTTTGTGTACTTCATTTTGTGTTAGAGCTATAGTTTAAACTTTTTTTTTTTCCTGCTCTAAATTTGTTGAAGAGTCACACCAAGTTCTCTTGTTCCTCTTCTTAGCTTTACTGCTACTATCAAGTATCAAGCTTCTTCCAGCTCAAACCCACTTTCTCAGATATCTTGGGCAGAGAAAAGAGAAATGGGCACAGATATATCTAGGGTTTCCCTGCTGTTCTCAAATTTCAAAGGAAAACACTGTCTTGTGTATTGATTTTCTCCAGGTATGTCGTCTCTCCAAGTTTTCCATGGACAGTCTCATAACTGCTTTCAATGTTTTATTTTACATGTGCTATATGTTCATGACAAACTGATACTCTATAATATTTCTGGTGCTCTCAGTTTTATTTCTCCAAATTCAATTGCAACTTGAACCAATAACTAGATCAACACCAATGATATGTAAATTTCCTGTCTAATCTGCCATGGGGTCTCCAAGAGTCAGACACGACTGAGCGACTTCGCTTTCACTTTTCACTTTGATGCCTTGGAGAAGGAAAGGGCAACCCACTCCAATGTTCTTGCCTGGAGAATCTCAGGGATGGGGGAGCCTGGTGGGCTGCCATCTATGGGGTCACACAGAGTCGGACACAATGAAGTGACTTAGCAGCAGCAGCAATCTGTCATGAAAAACTAATATACCATCTAAATCAAAAGTTTCAATATTACATTTAAAATAATATAATCTACTTCTGTATCTTGATTAATAAATTAAAATAACAATAATTATTCTGAAAATAATTTCCTTTAGATAATTATAAAATTATGTGGTACACAGTATTTTAATGGAAGATAGATCATCTCCAGAGCAGTAAGCACATAATAAATGTTCATTACACATTATTTTTTAAAGTACATTTTAAGGTAGACTTAATTCAAGCACTTCTTCACACCATCCTAATTGTAATACTAGACACCCGAAAGAAAGGGGATTCTGATAGATGGTAAGTTGAATCAGAGAGAGGCTTTCCAAGAACTTAAAAAACTGTGATTAAAACATCCTGCTTTTGCACATTTTACAAAGACACTTGACCATGAAAACTCATTTTCAGGTAAATACTTAAGGCCCATATGAGTGAAAGCATTAGATTTATTTCATTAATTATAAATACACACACATATCTGGTTTATAAGGTAGAATGAAATGATATATGTTTCTTCATTATTTCACACGAGTTACTACACTATACCAGTTATAAAACCAGTTTTAGTTACTGTGCCCTTAGAAAATACTTGGATAGAGAGAGCAATGAAAGAAAATACAATTAATAGCATGAATAATGTATTTTTATCTATTTTATACCAATTGATAAATAATAGTTATATTCATCAATGCTAACCTTTTAATGCTTTCATATATTTGAAATAAAAGGTTACTGAGTAAAGATAATTTTTTAAAAGTGTCACAGTAATTATCCTATAAACTTGTTCTCTACAAACTGCCAAATGAGATGCTCAGTCAAAACAAGGGAAAATTCACCTGAGTTTTTCAGAAGAGGCTGTCATTCTGTGGGAAGGCTATTGAAATCAAATTTTTTTCCATAAAAATTAATTAAAGGATTCTTGCCCCTGGGCACTTTACTAAATCTATAAAATTGACTATCATATCACTACTTTTAGTATTTTTCAATAAAAATTTAGTTACAATGTTCTATATTTTCTGTTTGATACTTGGATCTTCAAGTTCTTCAATGTTTTTTTTTTTTTTTCACCTCTTCATGCACAGCTATCATGTTTGCCTTGCTCTCTTGTAAGTTGTCATTTTTTAAGATTGTTTTAATTAATGTAACTCTGCACCTGTATAACTGAAGCAGTCCCCTCATCCTACCTTGTCATTCATAAAATAGGATCATTGTGTATTTTTTAGTATATTTCTTTTTGAAAACCGATCAATCAAGGCATGGAATAACATACTTTATTTTGTGTTACAATATTTAAAAAGAAAGCACAAATTTCAGTATTTAGTCTTTTTTCCCTCCAGTATAATTGTGCTATTTGATTAAAGAGTTCAGATTTTCTCTTTGACCTTATGAAACCTGCAATTTTGAAAACCAATGCTTGGTGGTAAATGACACATTTCTTCCTAAAAACAGGTAATTTTTTTTCTCTTGATTTTGATATTAACAAAAATGCCAATCACCAATTCAACATTTTGAAGTACCATTAGCATTCAGTTTTGCACACCCCTTCCAATCTCAATTATGGCTTATTTGATCCAAAAATTCATCAGTTTTTAAGGTAGTTTTTATTCATAAAATGAAGCTAATTCTTCAAGGAAATATTTAGTCATGCCATGCACATTAAAACAGAATTGAGGGGAAATTATTTTATGACTGATTAGTTATAAATACTCATCTATACAGTATTCAAAATAGAAGGTATAAGACTTTGGTTTATCATGCTAATTATAAACCAAAGTCTTATACCTTCTATTTGGTTTATAGGTTTCTATTTCTTATAAAATTTGGTTTATAATGCTAATTATATTTAGAATGTAAAACTGTCTTTTAAAATAAAATATATAGTCCTTAAAATCATGAAGGAACATTATACATGATATGATAAAGAAGTAGCATTTAATTTCTTTTGTACTTCATAAACAAAAATATTTGTAATACACAAGAAAGTCACACCTTAGATTTAAATAAACAAATGTCACATGACATGTAAATTCTCTATAATCACCCATCCATCAGTCAAAAAGACTTTACAGAGATTAATTCTGTGCATGTGTGTCTGTATGCATGGTGTGTTATATGTGTATATGTTTGAGGAATATTACCACTGGAGTTTTGTTATGTTTTTATTTCCTTGATGTAAATCTATATTATGTTATGTTATTGAATATACTTTTTAAACTTCCCATCCCATAAAAAATTCTGAAATGGTCTTATGGGGCTGTACTGTTATTGTTCTGTCACTAAGTTGTGTTCAACTATTTGTAACCCCGTGGACTGCAGCATGCCAGGCCTCCCTGTCCATCACCAACTCCCGGAGCTTGCTCAAACTCCTGTCCATTGAGTTGGTGATGCCATCCAATCATCCTCTGCCGTCCCCTTCTCTTCCTACCTTCAGTCTTTCCCAGCATCAGAGTCTTTTCCAATGAGTCAGTTCTTCACATCAGGTGGCTGAAGTATTGGAGCTTCAGCTCAGCCTCAATCCTTCCAAAGAGTATTCAGGGATGATTTCCTTTGGGTTTGATTGGTTAGATCTTTTTGCAATCCAAGGGACTCTCAAGAGTCTTCTCCAACCCCACAGTTCAAAAGCATCAATTCTTCAGCACTCAGCTTTCTTTATGGTCCAACTCTCCCATCCATACGTGACTACTGGAAAAACCATACTTTTGACTATACAGACCTTTGTCAGCAAAGTGATGTCTCTGCTTTTTAACATGCTGTCTAGGTTGGTCATAGCTTTTCTTCCAAGAAGCAATTTTTTTTTTTTTTTTAATTTCATGGCTGTCCACAGTGACTTCGGAGACTGAGAAAATAAAGTCTCTCACTATTTCCTTGTTTCCCCAACTATTTGCAATGAAGTGACGGGACCAAATGCCATGATCTTCATTTTTTGAATGTTGAGTTTTAAGCCAGCCTTTTCACTCTTTCCTCTTTCACTCTCATCAAATGGCTCTTTAGTTCCTCTTCACTTTCTGCCATTAGATGGTATCATCTGCATATCTGAGGTTATTGATATTTCTCCCGAAAATCTTGATTCCAGGTTGAGGTTCATACAGCTCTGCATTTTGTATAATGTACTCTGCATACAAGTTTAAAAAGTAGGGTAACAGTACACAGCCTTGACATACTCCTTTCTCAGTGTGAACCAGTCCATTGTTCCATATCTGGTTCTAACTTTTGCTTCTTAACCTTCATGGAACTATGCTGTTTAACCTAAAAAACACAGCTGTACGGGATCATCTCAGAATCTATTTATATAATACTATATATAATTTTATATATTTATAAATCTATGTATATTTTTGCTCTATAAAATTATTACAATAGAAAGTTGCCCAACACTTTTGTCTTTGGAGTATTGCCTTTTTGTAGTCTTAAAAACTATTCTGAGATTCTCCTTGAATTTTTAGAAAACCCTGGTTGAGTACAAAGCTTTAAAAAAACCACTAGCTAAAGGATATAGATCTACAGAGTGTACCTATAGTGTACACTCTGGAAGTAGCACACTCCAGTGTACACTCCAGTGTCTAGTGTACACTCCAGTGTACACTCCAGTGAATAGTGTACACTCCAGTGTATACTCCAGTGAATAGTGTACACTCCAGTGTATACTCCAGTGAATAGTGTACACTCCAGTGTATACTCCAGTGAATAGTGTACACTCCAGTGTTCTGGAAATGTGTGTTAAATCACAATTTAGAGTGAATTCAAAATTATGAGCTTGTATAGTAAATAAATTATTAAGTGAGCCATAAATTTCTGATCTTTATCCTCCTGGTAATATTTGTGTAGCTTTTGAAAATGTACATATAATAAAAGTTTGTGATCATAGTGTTTTCTTCCTTGGGATCAGGAAACATGAGACTAGTGTTCTACAGCCCCTCACTCCTCTCCATTGGTAAAGCATCACTAACCGACTGGTGGGTTCTGTGCTGAGCCTCTCAACGCAGCTAATAACCTCATAGATATTCCTGAGAGTGTTAGCTGGCAAAAGAGTTGATAAACATTAATTATATTTTTTCCCCAACTTTATACCTTTATTAAGGTCATTTTCCCTCAATTATACAGGTTCATATTCTACACTACTGGGTTCCCAATAGATGAGATATAAAGCTTGAGCCAATATTTCCATATACTTGTTTTATATTGTAAACTATGGCATCTGGTCTCATCTCTTCATGGCAAAAAGAAGGTGAAAAAAGTGGAAACAGTGACAGATTTTCTTTTCTTGGGCTCCAAAATCAGTGTGGATGGTGTCTGCAGCCATGAAATTAAAAGGTGCTTGCTCCTTGGAAAGAAAGCTATGACAAACTTAGCCAGTGTATTAAAAGCAGAGAAGTCACTTCATTGAAAAAGGTCCATATAATCAAAGCCATGTTTTTTCCAATAGTGATGAAAGGAAGTAAGAGTTGGACCATAAAGAAGGCTGAGCACTGAAGAATTGATGCTTTTGAATTGTGATGCTGGTGAAGACTCTTCAGAGTTCCCTGGCCTGCAAGATCAAACAAATCAATCTTAAAGGAAATCAGTCCTGAACATTCATTACAAGGACTGATACTGAAGCTGAATTTCCAATACTCTGATCACCTGATGTGAAGAGGCTACTCATTTGAAAAGACCCTGATGCTGGAAAAAATTTAAGGCAAAAGCAGATGGGAGTAGTACAGAATGAGATGGTTAGCATTACCGACTCAATGGCATTAATTTGAGCAAACTCAGGAAGATATTGGAGGACAGAGGAGCCTGGCATGCTGTATTCCGTGAGGAGCCTGGAGTGTTGTATTCCATGAGGTTGTGGAGTCGGACATGACAGTGACCAAACACCAAGAACAACAATGTGAAGAAAGTGTTTTACTTAAAATCCCAAGACAGAGAAAACACCGAATTAAAATTTGTGGTAATATATGAAGGTATAAATAAGTTGTCAACGATGGTTATCATTACACCTCTTCCCAGCGTCTCCTCTGACCCTAATATGTTTGTCTCTAGGCCATTTGTGGTTCAGGCTTCATGTTTTTCCTCACCTGAATTCTGCCTCAGCAACCTCCTTATAGCCAAATAAGCAATATAAATCCAATCCCCAAAGCACTGTTTAGTCACAGGTTCTCCGAGAATCCAGAGGGAAGGCTAATGTTATAACCCACAGCACAAAAATGAATCAAAGTCCTGTAAAATATACCTCTGCTTTCTCTTTCTCTAGCCCTGTATTTTCCTTTCTCTATTTCAAAGTCTCCCCATTCTGGTCCCCTGGGTCCCACTATACTGCAGCACCCCCATGTAACTTGTGTCAGTTTCCAGAATGCTTCTGTTCCCTAATTTATTTTTTTGCTTGAAATTGTTTCTTTCAAAATACTTCTGCTTTAATTACTTATACACACCCTCACTTAGAAATATTAAGATCCTTCAGAGTAAACAACTTTTTAGAGGCAAAGTGAATTCTAACAAAGGGTGAGTGTTTGTACTTGTACACATGTGTGTGGTCACTCACTAAGTCATATCCAACTCTTTGCAACCCCGTGCAATATAGCTCACCAGAGTCCTCTGTCCATGGGATTTCCCATGCAAAAATAATGGAGTGGGTTGCCATTTCCTTCTCTAGGGGTCTTCCTGACCCAGAGATCTCACCCAGGTCTCCTGCAGCTCAGGCTTGGCAGGCAGATTCTCTACCACTGAGCCACCTGGGAAGCCATTTGCATATGTACACATACTTTAATCTGTCACATATTATTCATCATAGATTATAAACAAGTTGCAATTATCAATTCATGCTGAGGAGTTCCTTACACAAAGACAAGTTTGCACCATGTACCCTGAAAGGAATGATCATTGTCAGTGGGACTATAGTTTCAGTTCAGTTCAGTTCAGTAGCTCAGTCATGTCCGACTTTTTGCGACCCCATGAACCTCAGCAAGCTGGGCCTCCCTGTCCATCACCAACTCACAGAGTCCACCCAAACCCATGTCCATTGAGTTGGTGATGTCATCCAGCCATCTCAGCCTCTGTTGTCCCCTTCTCCTCCTGCCCTCAATCTTTCCCAGCATCAGGGTCTTTCAAATGAGTCAACTCTTCGCATTATGTGGCCAAAGTACTGGACTTTCAGCATCAACATCAGTCCTTCCAATGAACAACCAGGAGTGATCTCCTTTAGTATAGACTGGTTGGATCTCCTTGCAGTCCAAGGGACTCTCAAGAGTCTTCTCCAACATCACAGTTCAAAAGCATCAATTCTTCTGCACTCAGCTTTCTTTATAGTCTGACTCTCACATCCATACATGACCACTGGAAAAACCATAGCCTTGACTAGAAGGACCTTTGTAGGCAAAATATGTCTCTGCTTTTTAATATGCTGTCTATGTTGGTCATAACTTTCCTCCCAAGGAGTAAGTGTCTTTTAATTTCATGGCTGCAATCATCATCTGCAGTGATTTTGGAGCCCAGAAAAATAAGGTCAGCCACTGTTTCCACTGTTTTCCCCATCTATTTGCCATGAAGTGATGGGACCAGATGCCATTATCTTCATTTTCTGAATGTTGAGCTTTAAGCCAACTTTTCACTCTCCTCTTTCACTTTCATCAAGAGGTTCTTTAGTTCTTCTTCACTTTCTGCCATAAGAGTGGTGTCATCTGCCTATCTGATGTCATTGATATTTCTCCCAGCAATCTTGATTCCAGCTTGTGCTTCCTCCAGCCCAGCATTTCTCATGATGCACTCTACATATAAGTTAAATCAGCAGGGTGACAATATACAGCTTTGACATACTCCTTTTCTATTTGGAACCACCCATATAGCTTTGTGAGACTCTATATTTGGTTTTCCTATTTAGATGCTAGGGACTTCCCTGGTGGCTCAGAGGTTAAAGCGTCTGCCTCCAATGCGGGAGACCCGGGTTTGATCCCTGGGTCGGGAAGATCCCCTGGAGAAGGAAATGGCAACCCACTCCAGTATTCTTGCTTGGAGAATCTCATGGACTGAGGAGCCTGGTGGGCTGCAGTCCATGGGGTCACAAAGAGTCGGACACGACTGAGTGACTTTACTTACTTATTTAGATGCTATTCCCTTCTGCCCTTTTTAGTCTGACTCAACACAGTTGCTGATTCACATTCTAGGTCTACCACCTACCAACTAGGATAGCTGGTCATCAACATTTTCCAGGATGTCTGGATACATTGTACTCTTTCAGTGGACCCAGACTTCAGTTCATTGGGTCACAGCATGCATTCCAGCCCATTTCAGAAGTCTGGTCAAATAGGTTGGCTAAAAAGACCAGAGAAGTACTCCAACTCACAATGTAACAGATATTTATCTGAAAATTATAAATTTAAAAATATGCTTGATTTCCTAAATGACAGATACCTAAATTATATAAACTTCAATCACGTACCACTGATAAGACACAACGTCTCACTTCTATTTCTGGGGCCATGGTTTTCTCATCTTGAAAAAATAATAGTGGATTCAATCATTTTTGATGTATCATCTAGCTCTAAAATGGGATCTTTTCACTGTGATAACTGTTTATCTGACTGTCCAATGCTATCTGTCTTATTGACATTAATTACTGACATTTTGCTCTATGCAGCTTCATGTTCAAGGGGAAAAAGAGAGAAAGTGTGGAGAGAGAAAGAGGAAAAAGAAAGATTAAGAGTTCCAAATTTTTCTGTAATAAGCTTTTTCCAGCCAGAAAATAAGTCATTTTATTATTTTCTACATGTCTATACCTGTCCAGCTTCATACTCCTTGAAGCTATTATTTCTATTTCATAATAGAATCAATTCCTTTCCTATGAACTATCAGCTTCTTATCTGTTCCACATCAAGTCTGTAAGACCACATTTCTTAAAGGATCAAGACATTTATTTTCATAGGACATTCAAAACACAATAGAATTATGTACTTTTATTTTTAAAACTGTTCTCTCCCAGAATGCCAGATATTATAGTTTGGTTGCTATTATTTTTAAGCTTATTTGAATAAAAGCCTCAGGTAAGTGATATACATACTTTTATTGCTTTATAACGTGAAGACAGCTACTCATTCTTTCTCTAAGGCTATTCTCTATGCATTGTCACTTCTTAAACTGTAAACCATTGGTCTTTTTTTTTTCTCATTCCATCCATCTATTTTTTGCTGAAACCTGTCACTTTAGCTCTGTCTCACCTCCAATCTGCCCCTTGCTCAGTACCCCCACTGTGACTGTCTTTGGTGTGCTCATCTCACTGTTCATACATCACTGTCATTCACATTTCAGGCTGATGAAACTGACAGTGATTGTCTCCTGAATGTTAATGGAAAAGGAAAAAGCCCACAAGAAAACAATGCTTCTCCAAAGACTGCAGCCAATGATTGAAATCCAGTTGCATTTGCAGTTTGGTAATTCTAGGTTTTTAAAAAGCGCCTTCTTTCCTGATAACTTCATGCCAGGCTGATCTGCCTGACACTGCTATTTCCCAGAAGTTTACTTGTCTGACACATTGTTCAGAGCTATCCTTTGGCAAGTGTGCACCTCTGCACTTGGACCAGGAGGGACAGAATTAAATGTGCTGAAAATAAGCATTTATTTATTTATTTGACAGCTGTTACAAAGATAAGGTCATGCTTGTAGAGCTGTGCTTCAGTTAATGAAAGCTGATTACACCTGTGAATTAGGGAATGCATCTTTGCATAATAGAAGGGATTATTCCTATCACAAAATAATTCACGGCAGGGCTCCATTAAAAAGTGACTAGTGCTTTTAAAATGATTCTTTGTTCAGGTCAGTTGATAAATTTCAAGCATTTTAAGATCACATAATTGAGATACCCTTAGTCTACTTTTTTGTCAAAAATATTTTGTTGGCTATATATATATATATGTATACACACACACATATATTTATATGCTTTTAAGCAAATAGATACTATATAGAAGTATATACCATATGATATTTACTATACCAAATGATATATTGAAATAACCCAGTTAACTTTGAAAACTTTTGCTGGATTATTTAGATCAATGAAAAGTAATTTTTATGTTTGTATTAGCTTTTCTTCTCCAGGAAACTAAGAGAGTACTTTAAGTCAGGAACAAAGTAAGAGTATTTGACAGAATCAGGTCTCTGAATTATTTTTATTAATAGAGCAGCATTAGTATACAGCTTAAATTAAATTTCACACCCAGAAAAGATAATTTCAGGAGATTCTGTAACTAAGAGCAGAAGAGAAAAATGTTCCAAGCTTCTGTGAATGAAAGACAGTTTTAAAGTGATCTTTAAAGTACTTTTAAATTTCATTTAGTTTCCTTGAAGCTAAACTTCTTAGTTGGCTGTGTATTTCCAATAAACTCTTTTAAAAGGATTTGAGGCTGTTTTTCATAATTCACTATATTTCAGATCTCAAATATGTCTTGAATGCTTCCTTGAAGAAGAGATGGCTTTATTCTAAAGTTGTGTTGTCATTATATAGATACAATTCTCCAGACTGTTTCCAATTAAGACCTTTGAACAAATTTTTTCATCTAACAAATGGCAGTGAGGAGAGAATGAAGCTCCACTACATAACCCTGAAGCCTTTGGGGAAAATGAAAATGCTATAGGACTTGGAACAGGATATCTGGCTCCTTGTCACAGCTCTGGTATTAGATCTTGAAATAGCCACCCTAAAATCTCTAGACTTTTATTTTCCACATGTGTTTAGTGAGGGTTATAACAGTCTTACATAGCTTGCAGATTGCTGTGATCACAACAAGAATCAAAGATAATTTTTAATATGTATCCATTAAAGGAAAATTATTTTAAGAACAGATTAAAGAGAAAGAGATAATCACAAATACATCTTAAATGTTGAATAGGAAGTACTAGAAAATTATGGTCTTAAGAAGAATTTAGTATTAATACTTCATTACTGAAGGTCATCTTTAACATGTAATGCTGTCATTAACCCTCAATAGCCTCTCTACAACATGGAACTGAACACCAAGCCCCATACATTTTTCTTACCCCACCAAGATGGGCTATAACTATGAAGAAAACATTGGTCAGGATTTATATTACATAGACATATTTTTAGTCACAGAATTTAATCACAAAACATTGGCTAAACCTAAAACATAGGTCTGGAAATTATACACAAAAGGACCTATCTAGAATGAGAAAGCAAAGAAAATAAAACAGTATTCCAGGGAAAACAGATGAGATGGTTGATAAATCCATCTTCCTATAACTCTCTTCCATTGTTTCCTGTTTGCTTGTAAATTAAACTCGTGATTGATGGAGCATGTTGTCCTTGAGATTAACCTCAGTTGGTTAGAACTGTTGCCTGAGAAGCCAGAGATAAGAGTTTATGGCACTGAAAGAGCCAGATGGCTTTCACTATTACATAGGTTGGGTGAATCTGAACAATATCATCAGCTCTCAGAAAGCAGGGCAAACTGATGGCCTGCCAGTGCTGATCAATGGCATCTACGCCGAAGAAAGGGATCCCACAGCAGGCGCTCACTCACTGCTCCGCACCAGGCTTTTGTATTTTATACATCTCTCTATAGGCTCTCCTTTGGATTTATAGTATTCTCCTCACATTCAGAATAATTCCCTTTGAAGGATCTAAGCCTTTATAATTTTCCATCCTTTAGCTTCTCTGATGGCTCATTCAGTAAAGAATTTCCTTGCAATGCAGGAGACCCAGGTTTGATCCCTGGGTCAGAGAGATCCCCTGGAGAAAGGAATTGCTACCCACCCCAGTATTCTTGCCTGGAGAATTCCATGGACAGAGGAACCTGGTGGGCTACAGTCCATGGAGTCACAAAGAGTTGGATATGACTGACTAATATTTTCACTTTTACCAATTTGTACAATTTATTGCCTTTTCTTATTTATCATCACTGAAATCATTTTATTTTATTTTATTTTATATAATTTTATGAGCATCTAAGTATATGTGTAATTATACATACATACACAAGTTTTTTGTGTGTGTTTATATCTTTATCTTTATATATTTATTTCTATTATTTATTCAGATATTGTATATATGACACACTACATATGTCTTTAATTTATATATGAATTCCTATCTTACTTTCTATGTATATTTATCACTAATAACATATATATAATATATAAAAAGTTGATGATCTTATCTTTATATGCAATTATATATTTATTTAATTGATCACATATTTTATAATTTTGCATATTCAATTTTTTAAAATATTTAAATTTTGAGTGTTTTATTCATGTATTTAAATGAAAGACGCTTCATGGATGAAAACATGTTCTAAATTTTCTCTCTCCATTCTTCCTACCATATATATCAGTAAGTTCTTTCTTTTGAGTAGGATATTCTTGATCCAATATCTTTTGTGAAGAAACATATTATCTATAGAATTTGCTGTATATGTGTAATTAAGCATATAGAAAATATAGTCACTGACCCTACTATAAGCACACATTCATAGATATAAGAAAATATTTGTTATGCTTTGATAAAGAAGGCTATGATTTTCTTGTTTTCCAGTGAACAAATAAATAAGAATTCTCCTTTGTAACTGATTCATTCATTAGAAATATAGTTCTTAAACCTGACTCTCATGTCAGATAATGTTCTAAGGCACAAAGATGATGTGTGTGTGTTCAGCTGTGTTTTATCCTTTGTGACCCCATGGTCTGTAGCACACCAGGCTCCGCTGTCCATGGGATTTCCTAGGCAAGTAAACTGGAGTGGGTTGCCAATCCCTTCTCCAGGGTATCATCCCGACCCAGGAATTAAACCCATGTCTCTGAGTCTTCTGCATTGGTAGGCAGATTCTTTACCACTGACACCACCTGGGAAGCCCCATAAAGATGGTATCTATGTAAATAAATTAATCAAACTGGCTTTGTCTCTGTTTCTCTATAACTTTCTAGCTATTTGAGATTGAGCTGTCTTCTTTTTCGTTTCCGGTCTTTTCACAGATGCCTTTGACCCAAAAATGCTTCCTTCCTCAGGTTTTTGCTTTTCGTCTAAGCCCATTTGTTGATTTCCTTTCACTCTCTAGAGTGTTCTTTGAAATCTTTTACAAATGAACTTGCATTATCTAAAAATTTGAGTTTACTGTCACATAAATTATATCTGGTGTTGGTTCTTAATTTCTCTTACTATTGTTTTAAATGTAATGTTTACTGGCAAAGGTAAAGCCAGCTACCAGTTAGAGTGGTGAGAACATATTTAATCAGCTATATTTACTGTTACAGAAGGGAAAATAGCTGAGCTCAATTTTGCTTTGTACAGAGGTAACTGGATATTTTAAAGAGCACATGAAGGAATAGGAAGAGGCTGAAGCAGAGGCCCAGTAGAGTCAGGAAAATGAAAAGTACAAAAAGTAGAAAGAAGTGGTCAGTCTATGTGAAAGCCATTTAGGTCTGATAACTATCGCTTATCAAAAGTTAGGCTCCTACCTTCTCACAGAGGCTGGAAGGCAGGGTCCTATCTTCAGGTGGTGGCTGGAGAAAACAAGAAATTCCTCTTCTGCAAAAGCAAATTCCTTTTGCAGCCCCATGAATTTTCTCAGGAAACTATGGACACTATAAATCTGGTGTCAAATCACTCAAGACACAGCAATTTGGTTTTGAGTTGTTATAATCTGTGTTACTATTTGTTCAAGATTTTATGGGGTAAGATTAAGGCCTAATTGAGAAGAGGGCTCAGAGGACCTCAGTTAATTTTGTCAAGGAGAAAATCTTTGTCAACACTCACAAAGTTTTGGAAAGTATAAAGGAAGGCAGCTAAAGCTTCCATTCAACCAAGACGAAGACCAGTTAACCAACTGTTAACATTTTTACATATTTCCTATTCTTTCACATATTCCTTATTTTTACATATTTACTTCAAAGGTCATAACACCAACACTGTAGTCTGAAGATTCTAAACCTGGGGGATGGCTATTGCCCTGAGGCAAAGTGAAGGACTGTCCAGGGAAAACGAATTGCATGCCCTTCCAGTAGCGTGGTCAGAGACATGAATCTTGGGGACGAAACATCGAATCAGTGGTAAGCATACTGCAAAATTCCATTTCAGAAGAAATTTGTCTTGGAGGGCTTCTGCTATAAAACAAGGGGCTTTTAAAAGAGATAGTCCAGTCCAACAACATGGTATATCTTTCCATCTGTTTGTATGGTCTTCAGTTTTTCTCATCAATGTCAGTTTTTGGAGTACAGGGCTTAGCCTTTTGACATAGTTTTTTTCCTTAGTGTTTCATTCTTTTTAATGTGATGGTAATGAGATTGCTTCCTTAATTTCTGGTGTTTTGTTGTCAGTGTACAGAGATGCAATAGATTTCTGAATATTAATTTTGTATTCTGCAACTTTTCTGAAATTATTGATGAGCTCGAGTAGTTTTATGATGGCTTCTTTAGGGTTTTCTGTGTATGGTATCATGTCATCTGCAAATAGTGACAGTTTTACTTCCTTCTTTCTAATTTGGATTTCTTTTATTTCTTTTTCTTCTCTGATTGCTGTGTCTAGGACTTCTAAGACAATGTCAAATAAAAGTGGTGAGAGTGGGCATCCTTGTAGTGTTCATAATCTTCGAAGGAATGCTTTCAGATTTTCACCACTCAGCATGAAGTTACTGTGGGTTTGGCATGCTCAGTTATGTTCCTTCTATGCTCACTTTCTGGAAAGCCTTTATCATAAATGGAAATGACCATAGTATCTAAGACAATCTACAAGCTCAATGCAATCTCTATCAAAATACCAATGACATTTTTCACAAATTGGAACAAATTTTTTTAACTTATGTAGAAACAAAAAACCTGGATAGTCAAAACAATCTTGAACGAAATGAATGGAGCTGGAAGAATCAATCTCTCTGACTTGAGACTTTCAGTTCAGTTCAGTTTAGTCACTGAGTTGTGTCCAAATCTTTGCGACCCCATGGACTACAGCATACCAGGCTTCCCTGTCCATCACTAACTCCCAGAACTTACTTAAACTCATGTCCATTGAGTCAGTGATGCCATCCTACCATTTCATCCTCTGTCATCCCCTTCTCCTCCCACCTTCAATCTTTCTCAGCATCAGGGTCTTTTCAAATGAGTTGATTCTTCACATTAAGTAAAGCTTTAGTAATCAAAATTATGGTACTGGCACAAAAACATATAGATCGGTGGAACAGGATAAAAAGCTTAGAAATAAACCCACACACTTATGGTCAATTAATCTATGACATAAGAGGTAAGATTATACAACAGAGAACAGACAATTTCTTCAAAAGTGTTGGTGGAAAAACAGGCTATTAAAAATTGGCTAAAATGAGGTAGATTGGACCCAGGAAAAAAAGGCTGTGTTTAAATTGAGGGTGTAATGGGCTTTTAGCTTCTACTTTAAAATATGTTTCCTGTACTTAACATTTCCCCGGCTAAGTTGGTTTAGTCGTGTCTGACTCTGTGCAATCCTATGGACTGTAGCTTGCTAGGCTCTTCTATCCATGGCATTCTCCAGGGAAGAATACTGGAGCGAGTTGCCATGCCTTTCTCCAGGGGATCTTCTGGACCTAGGGAGCCAACCCAGATCTCCTGCCTTACAGGCATATTCTCATCCTTTGAGCCACTAGGAATGCCCTTAAGTGGCCCAATATTCTCTAAATGTCTGGGCATTCTATTAGGATACATGATTAAATTTACTTACAGTTGGAATCCTGAATGCCCCATGGACATTTAGAGCAGTCTAGGTTAACAGTTCCCTGGTGGCTCAGAGGTTAAAGCGTCTGCCTCCAATGAGGGAGAGCCGGGTTTGATCCCTGGGTTGGGAAGATCCTCTGGAGAAGGAAATGGCAATCCACTCCAGTATTCTTGCCTGGAGAATCCCATGGACTGAGAAGCCTAGTAGGTTATAGTCCACGGGGTCGCAAAGAGTCGGATACGACTGAACGACTTCACCACCATCACCACCACCACCAGGTTAACAGTTCAGGTCTCTAACCTTTGCCTTTCTGTTGTAGCTTTTGAGATTATCTTTCCTCCCTTGTATAAGTTAGTAACTAGCTGAGTTAGGCAGTTATAAACAAAGCTCTCACAACACTCAAAAGTAAACTGATCATATGAAGAGAGTAATCTTCATCTAAGAGTTCACTTTCTTTGTTCAATCAGAAATCCAAAAGAGTTTTGTTTCAACGCTAAGGCTGTTTATTGTCACTCTGCTTATTTAACTTATGTGTAGACTACATCATGAGAAACACTGGGCTGGAAGAAGCACAAGCTGGAAACAAGATTTTTGGGAGAAATATCAATAACCCAGATATGCAGATGACACCACCCTTATGGCAGAAAGTGAAGAGGAACAAAAAAGCCTCTTGATGAAAGTGAAAGCAGAGAGTGAAAAAGTTGGCTTAAAGCTCAACATTCAGAAAACGAAGATCATGGCATCCCGTTCCATCACTTCATGGGAAATAGATGGGGAAACAGTAGAAACAGTGTCAGACTTTATTCTGGGGGTCTCCAAGATCACTGCAGATGGTGACTGCAGCCATGAAATTAAAAGATGCTTACTCCTTGGAAGAAAAGTTATGACCAATCTAGACAGCATATTAAAAGAATTACTTTGCCAATAAAGGTCTGCTAGTCAACGATGTGGTTTTTCCAGTGGTCATGTATGGATGTGAGAGTTGGACTGTGAAGAAGGCTGAGTGCTGAAGAATTGATGCTTTTGAACTATGGTGTTGGAGAAGACCCTTGAGAGTCCCTCGGACTGCAAGGAGATCCAACCAGTGCATTCTGAAGATCAGCCCTGGGATTTCTTTGGAAGGAATGATGCTAAAGCTGAAACTTGAGTACTTTGGTCACCTTATGTGAAGAGTTGACTCATTGGAAAAGACTCTGATGCTGGGAGAGATTGGGGGCAGGAGGAAGAGAGGACAACAGAGGATGAGATGGCTGGATGGCATCACCGACTCAATGGATGTGAGTCTGAGTGAACTTCAGGAGATGGTGATGGACAGTGAGGCCTGGTGTGCTGCGATTCATGGGGTTGCAAAGAGTCGGACATGACTGAGTAACTGAATTGAACTGAACTGAATACCTGTGGTTGGTACAATAATTAGTTGTATTTTTTCTCTCCTGTTCTCAGTATGTCTGTTGACATTTAATATCCACATTCCAGGTAACAGGCAGAAGAGCAAATGGAAGGACAAAAAGAGCTTTCTAAGACTCACTCCGCTTATGCTTGTGTTAATAATTAATTCACTGTCTACATATATCTACAAAGAAAACTAAGAAACAGTACTTTCCAACTGGACACATCGCCACCTCCAATAATTCGTGGATATTGGTGGTGGTGATAGTGATGGCGGTTCTCTTAGAAGGAATGAGAAAATTATGATAGTTCGATGGTAAGTATTTTCTGACTTTCACTTAAGACTAAGGGAAGATTCTGGCTTGTTGGTCACAAAGACTACCAGAATATGGCCTGTTTCTACCTTCTTCTTCTAGTTGGGAGAGGAAAATGCCAATCCTCAATGGCACTACTGTCTAGGAGCCCCCATCCTTTCACCAGTGGTTCAGGCAGGAAGCAACAATCAGCTTGTAATCATTTTATCCATATCCTGTACATTAAAGGTCTCCATTCAAATGTTTATTTAATTCGAGTAAAAGGAATCTATCCTCAGTTGAAACTTTGAAAGATGAATTGCTCTATATTGATCTAATATATATAATTGATGAGTGTTTTTAATAAGAATTACAGAACAGTGAGAGAGAGTTACAGAATTTCAAAGCAAATCATTATAAAGATGAGGCGCAGTCCAGTAACCTTCAAGATCCTCCACCCTGACAACAGTGCAGCAGTAAAATATGTTGCTATGCGCCGATAACCAAAATCCATTGGTCCCTCTTTTCATCACCTCTACTCTTCCAGCAGTGTGAGGGTTTCAGTGAATCTGACTCTGTTTTTTAAATTTCCTTCCCTCTGATATTCTTCTATTTCAGCATTTTTTAAACTGTATTCATGTAAATCTAGTGTCCCATAATATGTTTAAAAACTCACTTAAAAAGCAACTGAGGATCTACAGCCAAAATTTGGGGTATTACTTTCCATGGAGATGCAAATTCATATTTGTATTTTAAACATTTAGAGAAACTTCGTAATAAAGGAATCCCTTCAACTTAATCTAACTCAGCATTTCCCATATTTGTTCTATGATGGAAATAATTTTTCTTATTGATGAACATTATGCAGAAAGTTCTATGGAAGATAATTAATGCACAGTGTATTATACTTTAAATTTTATGCTTATTCACATCTTCCATTTCCTCAGGATGTATATATATCACTGGATTTAATAACTTATCTAAAGACAAAAGTCCAGTAAGACAACTGTACATTCTATTGGTGGGTTATTTTTTGTCCAGGCACTTAAAACTAGTCTGATCAATTATGGCTTGACTGATAAGGACCACACATGGCAAAATATAGTAACATACTTATATGACACTTCTTCCAAGAAGGAGCTTCCCAGGGGAACTGTTGGGGTGTCACTTTCATTCAGGGGACCATCCACTCCTTTTCAGTGTACACACTCTGATATTCTCAATAAATGTGAAGCCATAGTCTCTCATGATGCACTTCTATAAATAGCAAGTCAGATTTGGGAGAATAAATTGAGTAACTGTCACAAACATTTCTCAATAAAATAAGGGGGAAAGTGTAACTGTAGCCTGCATAAGAATTACATGCAGATGTACTAAACTTTGGGGTCCTCTTGGCTGAAACGCATTTCCAAAGGGAGAAAAAAAAAACAATATTAAACTACATTTGATATATTTCTTTGCTAAAAGCCACAACTTCATGTATTCTAGAGAGAAATGATTTATAACTATTACATCCAACAAAATGTTCTTTTTGGCCCTGAAATCTGATAATTTGGTTTTACATGGTGACCATGCTTCCAGAAATAAAACTCCTGTCCATCACCATTATTATTATCAAGGATAGGATGAGAAGTACTGTAGAAAGCCCAGCACATTTTCTCTGCTCTACTCATGTGTGATAATTGCAGACTTTGGGAAATATATTAGCTACAGAAAAAGAAGAATGAAGACCTTAAAGCTTTTTTTAGGTAGAAATGAGCAAGGAACCTTGGTTTTCTATCTTGGGAACACTTTTCTCCATGTACTCTGTATAATACATTTCCTTTTGGCCTTGTAGATGTATTTTTGAAAATTTCAGCCTGAAAACATTTTCACTGCCTTGCAAATGTTTTATCAGCCTGCCTTCCTCTCCATATCACAGCTTGATGCATGTTGCAGGTAACAGATAGGGAATGAGAACATAGGCCTCATCTTCAATTTATAATTACTGTGTTGTTTTCTGGATAAGTCATGGTTGTGTGACTGCACATGGATGTCTTAAGGCAAATAAAACACTCTTCATCACTTCTAACAAATGTAGTATTCTCGTGGGGGATATTGATAAAGGGAAAGAGTGATTGAATAGAGTATATGAAAAGCCTCTGTACTTTCCTCTAAATTAGCTGAGAATCTAAAACTGCAGTAAACCATAAGCATATTTTTTAAAAGACATTGTCTTAGACAGATGTCCTACTGTGGATAAATCAATATCTTTAGGCCCTTGCACAAGAATTATTAAGAAGCTAGAGGTGGTTATAGATTGAAGAAAAGGGGTAATTCTATTTCTATTACTGTTAAGGCCCTTGGTGGACTACCTGATGATGAGTTGCAGCTTCCAAGAAAGACATACTAAAATTTATATTAAAAATGGGATTCCATCCATATTTCTTCCCAACATAAGAATCAGTTTTCAGTCCACAATGCAGTATAGAATTTACTTCTTTCCAACTAAAGAACATAGTACCTACCTCCTTTCTGCTCAGCCAGGTACCAGTCATAAATTGAGTGCACAAAAGCAGAAAATTAACCCCACAGAGCATACAGACTTCAGTTAGAGAGATAGCAAATGTACTAAATGAACAAAAGGAAATACCATTTACTAAGTAGTGACATTGATGATTGTTATAAATAGATTGTTGTTCAGTAGCTAAGTTGTATTCAACTCCACAACCTCCAGAGTTGAATGAATGCTAGAGTGAGTTACCATTTCCTTCTTCAGGGTATTTTCCCAGATCAGAGATTGAACCCATGTCTCCTGCATTGACAGGTGGATTCTTTACCACTGAGCCACCAAGGAAGCCTAATAGATAAGCATGATCAAAAGACAAATACTAAATGAAAGGCAAAAACTATCACAGTCAACATTCTGAGACCAGGTGGACAAAATATATTACAAAAAAACCCAATACTCATATTTTCATCAATATCTTCCGTACTATGTATAGTTTGATTTTAACATACACTGAGACATTTTTTACCACACTTAGTATTACTCCTTACCAACATTTAACTGAGGGTCCCATTTCTTTGAGGGGGAATACAGCATAGAGTTGAGCAAACTAAGTGTTTTTGCAAAGGAAGTTTGATTAGAAGAAAGCTGCATTCATTGCTTTATGTACTATCTGTGGCTGCTTTCAACCTACAACAGAGTTGAGTAGTTGTAACAGGAACACTTGGCTTTCAAGGTTAAAATATTTATTGATACTTTTCAGAAAAGTTTCCCCTTGCCTGACATAGGACAAAGAAGATGGTCTGAGTCAGATAGACTCACAGGGAGCTATGTTGTGATTAAGCTTTATGCTTTGTGCTAAATTTTGAGTCCTAACACATGTCTTCCATGTTAAGCAACCTCCTCTTACAGTAAGGTTCTCCATTTTCCAAATAACTGGGATCTTATCTTGGTATTGAACATTCAGAATTCTCCCCCAGCCTTGAAACTAGGCCAACCCTAGTATTTGTGGGGTCCAAGGCATGAGGATACATGGAGGTTCATATGTGAAATATTTAAATGTCATAAATCAGGCAAACAAAATCACTAAGTATTTTGATAAGCATACTTTCATAATGAACTAGAAATCCAAGCTTGTACTCATAATTTTCAGACTTTTAAGAATTTCTGCACCAAAACATGGCAGGATGTAGACGATCCCTTCTTAGCCTCTACTCTGCTTTTCCCCATACCTGTTCCTTCTCCTTTCACTTCTTCTTGCACTATGATTGGACTGCATGCATGTGGACATCCTGGACTCATGTCTGAGCTTAGTCCATACCTCTCACTGTGTCTCCCTTTGGCCAATCCTCCTGAAGGCCTGAGGGTATATATATCTGTGACGTGGTCAGTCTTTGGGAAAACAAATTCAGCAAAGAGGCCTCATAAATCTTAGAAACAAGCTTGGATGATTTTAGCTCACAATTCCCAAGTCCTTAATACCTAGTCCTTGCTCAAGAAGGGGAACATTGGTTCAGACTGTGTCTTTCTCCTCATCCTGCAGGCAGATGCGAGTTAACAGGGAGTTCAAGCAGAGTCCTCTGAATATTCCACTCTTAAGACCAATGCATTAGCATCCCCTAGGATGGTGAGTTTGTGCTCTAACAAACACTTGGCAGTATCTGGAAGCATGTTTGATGATTATGACTGGTCAGGGGTTTGCTACTGGTATCTAGTGGGTAGAGGTCTGGGAGAGTGCTAAACATTTCCCACTGTTCAGGATAGGAATGCCCCCAAAACTGATTGGTCCAAAATGTGCTTCCCAGGTGGTGCAATGGTAAAGAACCCACCTGCCAAGCAGGAAGTGCAAGAGACATGGGTTTGATCCCTGGGTGAGTAAGATCCAGAAATGGTAACCCACTTCAACATTCTTGCCTGGAAAACCCCATGGACAGAGGAGCCTGATGGGTTACATACAGTCCGTGGGGTCTCAAAGAGTTGGACATGACTGAGCTCGTATATATGCTACATCCATTAATAGTACTGAGACTGGGAAACCCTTGCCTAAGATTTTACTAGAAATGTAAAAGGTAAGACTGACTCCAGACAAACTAAATCAGAATCTGAGTTTCAATCAGGCTTCGTTGATGGCTCAGTGGGTAAAGAATCCATATGTAATGCAAGAGACACATGGTACACGGGTTGGATCCCTGAGTCAGAAAGATCCCATGGAGGAGGAAAATGGCAACCCATTCCTGTATTCTTGCCTGGAGAACCCCATGGACAGAGGAACTTGGCAGGCTACAGTCTATATGGTCACAAAGAGTCAGACAAGACTTAACAGCTAAGCACGAATGCAAGTACTTACATTAAGGTAAGAAACATTGCTCTAAGGCTAGAAGCAGAGGCAGAAAGGCAACATTAATTAAGTTCATCACTCCTAATTGATCATTGCAAGATTTATAATATTAAGATTATCCCAAAATGAATTCTTAAGTTGTGGGTTGCCTTGAGTCACATCCTGAATGAATGGAACAGGGAAAAACATTTCATAGACAGGACACATCACAGCTCTTTTAGAGAATTTCATTATCAAGCAGGGCACAGGGAAGCTCCTGGTTCTAGACCTGCATGCCTGGCCTGTCCTAACACGACTCATTTACTGATGATACCAACTGCATTTCTCAGACAAGAAAGTGCTGAGGTGTATGAATGGAATAAAATTTCATTTTTCAACTTAATCTGAAAACCTTAATTTGTTGATAGGAAAACCTCTTTGTATTTAGTCATATTTCTGTTTTACCCATGCAGAGACAACCTGAGGGGTTATTCTAGTTTGAAGGACAGAAGGATGAGCTGTGTGTGTCTCATACTCAAGGAGAGTATCTCTGGAGGCAACAGGATAATGAGAGGGATACACACATTCTTTCAAGGGGCTTAACATTTTCTCATCCTAATCACACTGCAAAGAAGGCAGGTCTTGCATTTGACACAACCTCCTTACCCTCACATGTACCCCTGACTCACTGAAATTCACCCAACCCCTAAGGAGTACAATCATTTGGTAGTTTCTTACTCTTCTAAATTCTGATTTTATATTTACCCTAAGTAAAAGTTCTACAAAGATTTCTTGATACTCCACAATATTTCCAAGCACCAGGCCAAATAAAGTCAAAAAACAAATGGAGAAAAATAAAACAACAAACACTTAAATATTTCTACAACTCTGTGACTTCCAGGAGTACCAAACCTCCCTTTTTTTTTAAGCTCTGTAAAACAATGTCTTTTGGCTCAGAGGTTAAAGCGTCTGCCTCCAATGCGGGAGACCCGGGTTCGATCCCTGGGTCGGGAAGATTCCCCTGGAGAAGGAAATGGCAACCCACTCCAGTATTCTTGCCTGGAGAATCCCATGGACAGAGAAGCCTAGTAGGTTACAGTCCATGGGGTCGCAAAGAGTCGGACACTACTGAGCGACTTCACCTTCACCTTCATATCTCTACTGTAGGACTGTGCAGTTGAGCAAGGAAAAAAAAAAAAACTATAATAAATTTCTGCTGAAGAAATGAATTAATGAAAGCTTGGAGGATAATATGAAAGACTGTTGAGGTTTCTGTGGCTCTGAAATTATCCAGTGTAGGAAATTACTTATTTTACCTATTCAGAGAGGCTGTTTCTTCTGGCACTCTCAATAGTTCTTTTCTCAATATAACTTAATCAGCTGTTTATAAAGACACTATTCAAAGGCACTGTCTACTCCATCAATGTTTACAACAATATTTATGACTTGCTTATTTTTCAGCCACTCCTTGAGCTGTTTGTCTCAACTCTGTCTCTCCACAAATCTTAGCTTACGTGGAGAATGATTCAGTGATTCATTCACAGGTGCCGTGATGATAGACCAGCATTTGAGCTGCCCCATCAAATGACTCTTGATGATATGGCAGCCTTGGACCTTTTCCTAGGCCTGATCACTGAGCAATTTTCTCATTCCCAAGGAATTTACTTTTTCCTAGATTTCTCTAGCCTATGTCCGGCAGGAATTCCTGGTTACCATTGACTATAGCTAACACATTATTTGCTCAAGAAGATCCCCTGGAAAAGGAAATGGCAATCCACTCCAGTATTCTTGCTTGGGAAATCCCATGGACAGGGGACTCTGGCAGGCTACAGTCCATGGGGTTGCCGAGTCAGACACAAATTAGTGACTAAACAACAACAATTGAAAGTTTTGTAGGCTGAATTCCAGGACCAAGTCTATCTGCTTCTTATATTTAACTAAATAGGTCACAGGCCCAAAATAAATTTCACTGCCATATATATTATATATATACACAAATCAATATATTCAAACACATGCTGCCCACTTGCTGCCCTCCCATCCCCATACTTCAAGTTTCTAGACAAAAATTTACTTTATGAAGCACAGTAATTTTATATGTCTAAAAGTACCTTTTTATAAAGGTCTCAAGGTAAGATACAGTTTATTTCTATTATTTTTTTGAATTAAATTATTAATATATTTTGACACAACTTTGGGTGTTAGACATATGGTCATTGAGGGAACTTGAAAACAAGAAGTTGAGATGAAGACAAAACCTATGTTTTAATAGTAATTTCAATATGATTAAATGGTCTATAAATGTCTTTTGCCTTTCTCCTAATAGGGGCTGGCATAAAGCAATGCCTTTGAATTGTGTTCATATAAAGAATCCTCATTTTCCAAGATGACCCATTGACCACTTGTGCATATTGTTATTTTTTATGCTGAGCTTATTGGTACAGTCTGTGTCAGTTTCCTCTCCTTAACTGTTTAAAGTGGAAGACAGGGTATGGCATTCATGTGACGGTTGAACATTGGGATCAGTTACAGTGAGAATTTCTCTAAGCATATTTCAGGTTTAAAATTTTTAAATGTGGCTACTGGAGAAGCTGTAGATACAGAATTAAAAGAGAAATCTCAACCTATCTAAAGAAATAAAGTCTTTAAAAAATACATACATATATGTATCTCCCATCTTGGAGCAATGTCTCTTTGAACAAATCAAGGGAACAACAAATTAACAAAGGAGAAGGCTGTTCTATCAGCAGGAGAGGAGCCTGGAATTTATTTTTATGAAATTCTTTTACCCATATATTTCTGAGTTAAGATCAGCATGCATATTAGATTCATACAGCAGAAAATAAGAGAAGCTGAGGGTTGTGGAAACACACATATGAGCAAAATGCTTGATAGGGATACTTGTTGTTCAGTCATGAAGTCATGGCCTCATCTTTGCAACCCCATAGACCGCAGTACACCAGGCTTCCCCTTCCTTCACTGTTTTCTGGAGTTTGCTCAATCTCATGTCCATTGAGTTGGTGATGCCCTTCAATCATCTCATCCTCTGTTGCCCCCTTCTCCTGATGTCCTCAATCTTTCCTAGCATCAGGGCCTTTTCCAATGAGTTGGCTCTTCACATCAGGTGGCCAAAGTATTGGAGCTTCAACTTTAGTATCAGTCCAATGAATATTCAGGGTTGCTTTCCTTTAGGATTGACTGGTTTGAACAATTTCAAACTTGTATTTTGGAGAAGAAACCTGAGATATGATCATACAACAATGAGAAAGAACTGAAAGAAAAATCCCAGAACCCTGGGAAACAATTATATGTGGTCAAAAATTCTTTAAAAGACAATATTTTGATGGAGCCAGTATTATGATTCCAAACTATGCATATTTGGTCTGATCAAAAGAATAAATAGAAAAGACAGGGTGGAAAATGTTCTGGAAAAAAAATATTTACCTTAAAAGCAAAGGAGGAAAATTTCAATAAAGAGTAATTAAAATGTCTTATGACAAAGATAGACTTAAGTAAGAAATGTTTCATATTTAAGTGACAAAAAGTACCAAAATTTCCAAAGGGAGAAAAGAAAGTTTACTAAACACACACAAATCATCAGATTTATTTACTTTTTTAAAAATCCATAACAAAAGTAAAGAATTTGAGTGAAGCTACCATTTATCAAGCTTTCTATATTCAATCAAGTGGTTACTCATGTTGGAAAATAATAAAAATTATTTTTAATATGCAAAGTCTCAGAAAATATTTCACATGGGTGTGATTCATGAATAATTCAGCCAAGTATGTTAAAATATTCAGAATATTGAAAAATAAATTAAAAAATAGACCTCAAGAAAGCAAAATAAAATGAACAAAAGAACATTATCAAAGATGGTGGTGAAGGTTTTTTGTCTTAAATTATGCTTACAGAATTCACCATCACAGAATTCACAGTAAAAACCTCTAAAAATATCAACTACACATCAACATCAAAAACAACATGGTAGCTGGGGTCTTGGAATCTGAGATAAAATGAAGAGAGGAGAGGACTGGATATGGGTGAGCAGACTCCTGGTACACAGCATTTGCAAAACAATAATAATAATAATCCTGTTAACCTTGTTGTTTTTATTTCAGTCTTTGTTGCTGTTATATTATTAATAAAAACAGTAAAAAGAAGACACTGTGGTCAATGCTGTCAGTGCCCACACTCAGCAGCCTGGTTCTAGCTGCTAGTGTCTGTATTTGTACTTACAGCCTTTGATTTCCATGCTGCTATCGCACACTTTCCCATCCTTGTTGACAATCAGAAGTTCCGACTGATTTAAGGCACCAGGCTACCATTGGTAGCCTCAACCAGTAGTAGCAGGAGTGTGTGAATAGATACTTGGGGCATCTTTGGGGCGTGCTTTTGACACTGGCTCCCTGTTTTCCCAATGGGCTTAAACTCCACTTACATATAGAGGTGACTGACCTCATAAAGCAACTTTTGTTGTCTCCCTTCTCTTCTTATCCCATGTCTCTAATTCACTAGTGATGCTTTCTGTGGGATGACCTTCCAAATAAACTACCTGGGCTAAAAACTTGGCCTCAGGTCTTCTCTGGAAATACACAAATGAAGATACCATATATCATTTAGTGAACTGTCAAACAATATCCTACTAAACAAATCTGGCAAGGACAAAATAAAATGAACAGTCTTATACATTTACAGTGGCAGTGTAAATTGATATAAACTATCTAGAATTCAACTTGGCAACATACATTAATGGCCATAAAATGCTTACACAACTTGATCCAATTAGTACTACTGTGACAAACCCAGCATAAGAAAATAATAATGAAACACAGAGAAAAAAAAAGAAAAAGTGCCCATGACATTCCTAAACTACAGCTAGTTATAGTATTAAAATAATTGGGAAAATGTTTCCAAAATCAACAAATCTTTGGTAAATATCAGAACAACTGTTGACCATTTTGCGTTATTTAAAACTTAAATTGTGAATTTGATGTTAATCTCAGAAAGTTAAATATGGTAAAGTATTAATTGAAAACTGAGATATATACTATACTGTAAAGTTTATTTGTTACCCAGAAACCCTACTACAATTCCTAGGAAAAAGAAAAATAAAACACATTCTTACCCTAAGACAACAACTTTATACCGGCCTCTTTTTTCTTTTAAATGTGGCCTACATGTTTATATTTCAATAAGTAAAGGGAAATTATTTAAATCATATGAAACAAAAATTCATGTCAATGTATAGCAAAATGAATACAGTATTGTAAAGCAAAACAAATTAAAAAATAAAAATTAATTTAAAATATTGAATCCATATACCTCTTCCGGTTATAATGGCAAAACTGCCTTTATTATAGCCAGAACAAACCTTCTGATTGTGTATTGAATTCTCTCTGCTTTAGCCTACTGTATTTGTTTTTCTGTTTTAGCTGCTTTTTGTCTGTATTATCTGCTTTTTTTTTGGGGGGGTGGTAATTGATTTCACCTTCTCTACTGAATAATTTATATCATCTGACAATCATCCTTGTTAAAATAAGTAGCAAAAACCTCTTCTCTTTTGTAGTCATGTTTCCCATATACAACCACAAAGATGCATATGTTCAGTCTCCTTTTCTGGACTACTGAAATTACATTTTCTTCCCTATTTGCCATTTAAATTGATCTCATCAATCTCACCATCAATTAGTTCTTGAAATAAAAGAAGTCAAATATATGTCCTTATCACACTGGAACTCATAATGGCCCTTGACACCACTGAAAACTTCATTTTAAACCAAAATTATTTATTTGGTGTGGGAAACATCAAATACTAATTTTACTCCTCCCTATCCCAAGGAGTCTTTTTAAGTCTTCCTGGTTTCTCACTTCTTTTCAGCCCTCTAAATTCCGTGTTCCTCAGAACACTGCTTGCATCCAACTTTTTTCCACTAGCTCTACCATATCCTGGAAGACATTCAGACTCATTTAAAATACAGTCTAAGATACTGATTTCCCAAGATTTATTTCTGAGGTCTAGACTCACATATCTAGCTGCTAAGTTGATGTCTCTACATGAAGAGTTAATGGATGCTTCAAACACAACATGGCTGGAATAGAATTTTTCACTCCTTAAAATTAGTCTCTCTCAGTCTGCCACAACTCTGAAGGTGTCATCAGTAATGCATTCACAGAGGTCAAGAACCCAGGAGTTATCCTCCAACTCTTATTCTTCATTTTCAAATGGAGTGCCTACCTTCCAAAAGTATTCTGAATTCAACTATGGCTCAAAACATTCACCACTGTTATCCTGGTTGTATTTCCTGCCATGAAAAGAAAAAAAAAAAATATATATATATATATATATACACACACACACACACACACACACATATATATATATATATGTTGTGTGTGTCTTTAACTGGCCTTTTGCCACAGTTATTTACCCTTCATCAGTCAGTCAGTCAGTCAGTTCAGTTGCTCAGCCATGGCCAAATCTTTGTGACCCCACGGACTGCAGCATATTAGGCCTCTCTGTCATCACAAACTCCCTCAGCTTTCACACATCCATGTCCATTGAATCGGTGATACCATGCAACTGTCTCATTCCTCTGTCATCCCCTTCGTCTGCCTTCAATCTTTCCCAGAATCAGGGTATTTTCAGATGAGTCAGCTCTTTGTATCAGGTGGCCAAAGTATTGGAGCTTCAGCTTCAGCATCAGTCCTTCCAGTGAATATTCAGGTTAATTTCCTTCAGGATTGACTGATTTGATCTCCTTGCAGTCCAAAAGACTCTCAAGAGTCTTCTCCAACACCACTGTTCAAAAGCATTACTTCTTCAGTGCTCAGCTTTCTTTATGGTCCAACTCTCTCATCCATACATAACTACTGGAAAAAAACACAGCTTTGACTATATGGACCTTTTTTTTTTTTTTGGCAAAGTAATGTCTGCTTTTTAATACAGTGTCTAGGTTGGCCATAGCTTTTCTTCCAAGGAGCAAGCATCTTTTAATTTCATGGCTGTTCTCACCATCTGCAATGATTTTGTAGCCCAGTAAATAAAGTCTGTCACTCTTTCCATTGTTTCACCATCTATTTGCCAAGACGTGATGGGACCAGATGTCATGATCTTTGTTTTTTGAATGCTGAGTTTTAATCCAGGTTTTTCATTCTCCTCTTTCATCTTCATCAAGAGGCTCTTCAGGTCCTCTTCAATTTCTGTCATAAGACTGATATCATTTGCATATCTGAGGTTATTGATATTTCTCTCAGTAGTCTAAATTCCAGCTTGTGCTTCATCCAGCCAAGCATTTAAGATGATACACACTGAATATAAGTTAAATAAGCCTTGACCTAACAGAAGCAGAACACATTAAGAAGAGGTGGCAAGAATACACAGACGAACTATACAAAAAATGTCTTTATGGACAATTAACCACAATGGTGTGATCACTCACATAGAGCCAGGCAACCTGGACTATGAAGTCAAGTGAGCCTTAGGAAGCATCATTGTGAATAAAGCTAGTGGAAGTGATGGAATTCCAGTGAAGCTCTTTCAAATCCTAAAAGCTGATGCTGTGAAAGTGCTGTACTCAATATGCCAGCAAATTTGGAAAACTCAGCAGTGGCCACAGGACTGGAAAAGGTCAGTGTTCATTTCAATCCCAAAGAAAGGCAATATCAAAGAATGTTGAAACTGCTGCACAACTGCACTCATCTCACATACTAGCAAAGTAATGCTAAAAATTCTCCAAGCTAGGCTTCAACAGTATGTGAACCGTGAACTTCCAGACTTTCAAGCTGGATTTAGAAAAGCCAGAGGAACCAGAGATCAAACTGCCAACATTCGCTGGATCATTGAAAAAGCTAGAGATTTCCAGAAAATCATCTACTTCTGCTTTATGCAAAAGACTTTGAATGTGTGGATCACAGCAAGCTGTGGGAAATTCTTAAAGAGATGGGAATACCAGATCACCTTACCTACCTCCTGATAAATCTATATGCAGGTCAAGAAGCTGCAGTTAGAGCTGGACATGGAACAATAGACTGGTTCCAAATTGGGAAAGGAGTATATCAAAGCTGTATATTATCACCCTGCTCATTTAACACATGCAGAGTATATCATGCGAAATGCAGGGCTGGATAAAGCACAAGCTGGAATCAAGATTTCTGGGAGAAATATCAATAACCTCAGATATGCAAAGGACAGCACTCTTTTGGCAGAAAGAAAAGAAGAACTAAAGAGTCTCTTGATGAAAGTGAAAGAATAGAGTGATAAAGCTGGATTAGGACTCAATATTCAGAAAGCAAAGATCATGGCATCTGGTCCTATCACTTCATGGAAAATAGATGGGGAAACAAAGGAAACAGTGACAAACTTTATTTTCTTGGGCTCTAAAATCACTGCAGATGATGAATCAGCCATGAAATTAAAAGACACTTGTTCCTTGAAGAAAAGGTATGATCAATCTAGACAGCATATTAAAAAGCAGAGACATTACTTTTCCAAAAAAGGTCCATCTAGTCAAAATTATGTTTTCTTCCAATAGTCATGTATGGATGTGAGAGTTGGACTGTAAAGAAAGCTGAGTGCCAAAGATTTGATGCTTCTGAAGTGTATTGTGAAGAAGACTCTTCTCCAACAAGAAGAGACTGCAAGGAGATCCAACCAGTCAGTCCTAAAGGAATCAGCCCTGACTATGCTTTGGAAGAACTGATGTTGAAGCTGAAGCTCCAATACTTTGGCCATCTAATGTGAAGAACTGACTCATTTGAAAATACCCTGATGCTGGGAAAGATTGAAGGTGGGAAGAGAAGGGGATAACAGAGAATGAGATGGTTGGATGGCATCACTGACTTGATGGACATGAGTTTGAGTAAGCTCTGGGAGTTGGCAATGGACAGGAAAGCCTGGCATGCTGCAGTCCATGGGGTCACAAAGAGTCAGACATGATTGAGTGACTAAACTGAACTGAACTGAACTGAAGCCTTGACGTAATCTTTTCCCAATTTGGATCCAGTATGTTGTTCATGTCCCATTCTAAATGTTGCTTCTTGATCTGCATACAGATTACTCAGGAGGCAGGTAAGGTGTTCTGGTATTACATCTCTTTAAGAATTTTCCAGAATTTGCTATGATCCACACAGTCAATGGATTTGATGTAGTCAATGAAGCAGAAATAGATATTTTTCTGGAATTCTCTTGCTTTTTTGATGACCCAACAGGGGTTGGCACTTTGCTTTCTGGTTCCTCTGCCTCATCTAAATTCAGCTTGTACGTCTGGAAGTTCTGGGTTCACATACTGTTGAAGATTGGCTTGGAGAATTCTGACCATGACTTCCTAGGATGTGAGATGAGTGCAATTGTATTGTAGTTTGAGCATTCTTTCACATTGCCTTTCTTTAGGATTGGAATGAAAACTGATCTTCTCCAGTCCTGTGGCCACTGCTGAGTTTTCCAAATTTGCTGGCAATTGAGTGCAGCACTTTAACGGCATCATTCTTTAGGACTTGAAATAGCTAAGCTGAATTCCATTGCCTGCAGTAGCTTTGTTCATAGCGATGCTTCCTAAAGCCCACTTGACTTTGCACTCCAGGATGGCTGGCTCTATCACATCATCATGGTTTTCTGGATCATTAAGATTTTTTTTTTTTTTGTATAGTTCTTCTGTGTATTCTTACCACCTCTGCCTAATATCTTCTGCTTCTGTTAGATTCTTACAGTTTCTGTCCTTTATTGTGCACATCTTTGTGTGAAATATTCCCTTGGTATCTCTAATTTTCTTGACAAGATCTTTAGTCTTTAACATTCTATTATTTTCCTCCATTTCTTTGCATTGATCACTGAGGAAGGCTCTCTTAGCTCTCCTTGCTATTCTTTGGAACTCTGCATTCAGATGCTTATATCTTTCCTTTTCTCCATTGCAGTTTTATGGAAAAGTGTTTCCATATATTATCTGTGCCCCTTATATGCACCCCAATCCCAGTCTCCCCCTGTAGCAATATCCTGAACCAAAATGGCATATCTCTTAATGTTGATGAATCTACATTGACAAATCATTATCACCCAAATTTCATAATTTGCCCTAGGGTTCACTGTTAGTCTCTGATATACATTCTATGGCTTTTGACAAATGTGTAAAGACGTGCACTCATTACACATAGTATTTCAGATGCCCTAAAAATCCTCTTGTGATCCATCTATTCATATCTACCTGCAGCCTGATCCATGAGCCACTGGTCTTTTTACTGTCTTCAGAGTTTTGTCTTTTCCAGAATGGCTTGTAGCTGGACTCGTACAGTTTAGCCATTTTCAATTGACTTCTCTCACTTAGTAATAATATCCACTTAAGTATACAAGAAAAGCCACTAGAAGACTGAGAATTGGCATGATGTATCTCATGCCAATGAGTGACAAAAATTGCTAGAAAGCACCAGAAAATCATAGATGAGCAAAGAACTGATCCTCCCTCAGAACCTCCAGAATGAACCAGCTTGTGGGGACACTGATTTTAGACTTTTGGGCAACAGAATTTTCAGAGAATGCATTTCTGCATTTTAATTACCCATTTGATTGTAATTTGTCACCAATGTTCTAAGAAACTAATAAACCCAATTAAATTGATTTGTAAAATATGGAAGTTTATTAGCTTCCACAAATAGTAGCTCAGAGAAATGACTCTCTTTGGAGTTGAGTTGCTCTAATTTTATTTCTCTGCAATTTTTCTGGTTTGTCTTCTTCAGTTAGAGCTTCATCTTTACTCTAATTTTAAAATGGTTGCAACAGTTACCAAACTCATATATAATTGATAATCTTCATTGAAGGTAAGGAAGAGATAAGAAATTTGCTCCAGACTGCTCTCTCAGAATTCAGAGATAACGTTATTAAAAGACCTAGAATACTTTCCTCAAAATGTGTTTGCTCAAGTTAGATTATTTTAAAAATTTTTTAGTAAGTAAAAATAAGGTTATCTTTAGACCATTTGGGCCTTCTCATTGAGATAGAGTTGAATTCCGCTGAAGAGATCGTTAGATGCTAGTTAAGCAAATAATTATAATTACAAAGTAATTTGGGCAATAATATTCCTACCTCATAGACAAACTCGCTAGGCAGTCTTACTGTTTCTATCAAGTGACTCTGATTTTCTCTGTAAACTTTTAAATCTATATTGTTCTCTGAACGTTTGAAGTTTTGTTTTGTTTTAAATTTTGCTTCTATGATGATATTTCTAGTTAAATTTGGTTATACTGCCACAATTCAGGAGAAAAGACAGAAAATGGTATTGGCTTTCTGCATTTGAGGGAAGGTTTATTGTTTATCAGGAAGTAGTCATAATACAACTAAATACATCTAAATGCCTTTCTTTCTCCTACCTTCTCACTATCCCTTATTTTTCCTTGAAAGATGAGTTGTCAGGATGACATGGTCTGGCCTACATTTAATAAGTTAACCTATTTTTCTACTGCTGTTGAATATATCATATTTCTGGTAGGTTAAACATTATCAAATGAGTAGAGGGTAGCTAAGGAAAAAAAACTATTTGATAATTAAAAGCTCTATGAACAAAGCACTAGACAAATATATTCTTCTATGGATTTAATCCAATAGAGTTGAGGAAACAGTGACTAGTTAACTTTTCCAGTGTTGCACAGCTGGGAGAGGCCAAGTTGATAGTGGACCTTGTTTGACTCCTAAGATCTTGCTTTCTCTAAAAGGAACAATAACAGAAATTATTATTGCAAAGGAGTTCAGTTCAGTTGCTCAGTCGTGTCCGACTCTTTGCGACCCCATGAATCACAGCACGCCAGGCTTCCCTGTCCATCACCAACTCCCGGAGTTCATTCAGACTCGCATCCATCGAGTTAGTGATGCCATCCAGCCATCTCATCCTCAGTCATCCCCTTCTCCTCCTGCCCCCAAGTAATCACTAATAAAATGAATTATTTTTGTTTCACTCTTTATTGGTAGATCAAGAATGGTACTTAATACTTAATCGTCTGTGTGTAAAACAGGCTGTTCTCTGGAGCCAAAACTCAAGGTGAGCATTTGTATTCAAGTAATTTATTAGGAAAAACCCCAGAGATGAACAGGTAAGGGGAGAAGCATGATAAAGAAGGCATGGAACCAAATAAGGCTATGGTTTGCACAAAGCACCATGGAAGACCCTTTCAGCGGATTTCACTGGAAAATTCCCAAGTGTGAGATGTGTCTTCAGAATTGCTCTGCCTTGAGGCCAGAGACCTGCCTCTCACACTCAACCTGTCAGTCTTTGTATCACTGGCTAAGAACTGCACCCAGAGTTCTTAAACTCTATGCCTGCAAGGCAAAATGGCCTCAATAGCCTGAGGGGAAACCACAGGAAAATCACAGGTGGAGACAATTGACAAAAGCTCAAGGAAGAGTTTATAAAAAGATCTGAGGGATGTAGGGGAATCTGGATAGACTATCTCCTTCGTCCATTATATCAATCTTCTACAGAAAGCTTATAAAGAAAGCTGAGCACCCAAGAATTGATTGCAAGGAGATCCAACTAGTCCACCTAAAGGAAATCAGTTCTGAATATTCATTGGAAGGACTGATGTTGAAGCTGAAACTCCAATACTTTGGCCACCTGCTTCAAAGAGCTGACTCATTTGAAAAGACCCTGATGCTGGGAAGGATTTAAGGCAAGAGGAGAAGGGGACGACAGAGGATGAGATGGTTGGATGGCATCACTGACTCAATGGACATGAGTTTGAGTAAACTCCGGGAGTTGGGGATGGACAGGGAAGCCTGGCCTGCTGCAGTCCATGGGGTTGCAAAGAGTCGGACACTTCTGAGTGATTGAACTGAACTGAACTGATATAGAAGGAAGGATGTATGGATAGAATAACCAGATCTAAAACTGTCCAAATAGCTTGGTTTAAAAGCTTGTTGTGTTGATTTCTAGATTACTGAATACCTCAAAGTTATTATCAATTTTGGGATGATAATCTGTTAATAAAAGCAGACCAAATATTCCTTTCTTTAACAAATGGGTGTGTGTGTTGTGTGCTCGTGTCTGACCCTATGTGACCCCATGACTCTAGCCCACCAGCTTCCTCTGTCCATGGAATAATCCAGGCAAGAATACTGGAGTGGGTTGCCAATTCCTCCTTCAGAGGATCTTCCTGACCCAGGGATAAAACCCGCATCTCCTATATCGCTGCTTTGGAAAGCAGATTCTTTACCACTAGTGCTACCTGGGAAGCCCTTTTGGGTGAGAAATATGTTGAGTGTCACTAAAACTGACTTGATCTAAACTTTTATTTTTTTTTTCACCTTCAGTGGCTTAAAGAACTGTAGTTGAGTGGCAACTTATAAGATAAATGAATTTGGGACTTACTGTAGAACTAGCTGAGTTGCTGGAAATGGATAATGGGAGCTCACGTAGCCTTTTAAATTCATAGTTTGGCTTTCAAGTCATTCTGGAAGTAATGTCCCATGGTGGACTGTTGTAAACATCAGCTGGTATACAAGGATTGATGCCACACATTTACTTGCAGATTTTTAAGCAATGGTTTAGCTTCAAATTGAAAAAGAAACCACATAAAGTTCCTTAATAAATACAGCATGAGCTTGATTGAAACATATTGCTAATATTATTGAGTGCCCCGAGAGTAACTGAAATATCATATTGTTGGTATTCATACTTCCATTTTTGTTGTGTGGGGTATATAAAACACTTATAAGCACATTACTGTATGCAAAACATAATGCTCTTTCTGGAACTCTGGTTTTTATGGACTTCTATGGCTGAACAATTGATATTTACCTACTGAGATTGGCTTAGAAGACCCTAAAGCAGCAAGGAAGAAGATAAACTATGACTATTTGCCTATAATATGAGAACTGCAAAATAGCTAAAGGCCTTTTTAAAAATTCCTGGTATTAAACAAGCATGACTGTTTAAAAGTTCAACATTTCACTTTCATACTAAGCAATCTAGTTTCTCTCCCAGTCGTCTTTGATGAAAAGAGTCCTAAGAACTCTTTTGAGGAAAATGTCTTCTGTTGCTGTCATACACCTTAAAACTACTTCTGCTTGTTGTTGTTTAGTCACTAAGTGATGTCCCACTGTTTTGTGGCCCCATCGACTGTAGCTTGCCAGGTTTCCCTGTCCATGGGATTTTCTAGGCAAGGATACTGTAGTGAGTTGCCATTTCCTTCTAGAGATCTTCCAATCCAGGGATCAATCAGTGTCTCCTGCATTGGCAGGCGGGTTCTATATCACTGAACTGCCTGAAAGCCCAGCCTGAAACTACTGAGGGTTATAGGTACTATCTGCATTCACAGTTGCTAACTGGTGTTCCAGTGTCTCAGATGGGCTGACACAGCTCTAACATAAAGCCAGATTTTAAACAGTGATGAAACTATAGATGATTCTCCTTGTAACTATGTAAAGAAAAAATAAAAATCTTTATTTGCTCTAATGTGAAAGGTTTTCTCATAAAAGGTTAAGTTCTCAAGTACAAGAAAATTAACCAATCAGATGACTATTATATCTACTACTGTGGGCAGGAATCCCTCAGAAGAAATGGAGTAGCCATCATGGTCAACAAAAGAGTCCAAAATGCAGTACTTGGATGCAATCTCAAAAACGACAGAATGATCTCTGTTCGTCTCCAAGGCAAACCATTCAATATCACAATTATCCAAATCTACGCCCCAACCAGTAATGCTGAAGAAGCTGAAGTTGAACGGTTTTATGAAGACCTACAAGACCTTTTAGAACTAATACCCAAAAAAGATGTCCTTTTCATTATAGGGGACTGGAATGCAAAAGTAGGAAGTCAAGAAACACCTGGAGTAACAGGCAAATTTGGCCTTGGAATGCGGAATGAAGCAGGCCAAAGACTAATAGAGTTTTGCCAAGAAAATGCACTGGTCATAGCAAACACCCTCTTCCAACAACACAAGAGAAGACTCTACACATGGACATCACCAGATGGTCAACACCNTCTTTGCCCTGCTTCATTCTGCATTCCAAGGCCAAATTTGCCTGTTACTCCAGGTGTTTCTTGACTCCCTCCTTTTGCATTCCAGTCGCCTGTAATGAAAGGGACATCTTTTTTTTTTTTTTTTTGGGTGTTAGTTCTACAAGGTCTTGTAAGTCTTCATAGAATTGTTCAACTTCAGCTTCTTTAGCATTACTGGTTGGAGCATAGACTAGGATTACTGTGATATTGAATGGTTTGCCTTGGAAATGAAGAGAGATCATTCTGTTTTTGATATTGCATCCAAGTACTGCATTGGAAAACAACTTTATTGACTAGATCACTGTTTGTGCACTATTTTTTAGCATTTATTCATATGAATCTACTTATTTCCAAAGTTACTACATCATCATATTTTTTCTCTATCCCATCTAATGAGGTTGTTTAATATATTAATAACTCAGTTTGATTGACTGTTTCATATTCTTCATTCCATTGTAGAATCATCAGAACTCAAATTATTTAACCTTAATTGGGCTTACTTGGTGGCTCAGTGATAAAGAACCCACCTGCTAATGCAAGAGGTAAGAGTTTGATCCCTGCATCAGGAAGATCACCCTGAAGAAGGAAAAAGCAACCCACTCCAGTATTCTTTCCTGAAAAATCCCATGGACAGAAGAGCTGGGTAGACTCCAGTCTATGGGGTTTAAAAAGAGTTGGACATAACTTACTAACTAAATAACAACAATGTGTGTACATTGGAGTTTACTATTTAGTCTGCAAAAATTGAACTTTAACAAATGCATAAAATTACATATCTGCCACACCAGTATCATACAAAGTAGGTTTATCACCCCCATATTCCACCCTAAACCTTCTTGTGCTTCACCTATTCAAAGGCTACAACAACTCCAAACCCACGATAATCACTGATTGCTTAACTACCTGTAGTTGCTTTTCTAGAAGTTTACCTTTTCCAGAATGTCATGACTGCAGCTATGAAACTAAAAGACGCTTACTCCTTGGAAGAAAAGTTATGACCAACCTGATAGTATATTCAAAAGCAGAGACATTACTTTGCCGACTAAGGTCTGTCTAGTCAAGGCTATGTTTTTCCTGTGGTCATGTATGGATGTGAGAGTTGGACTGTAAAGAAGGCTGAGCACCGAAGAATTGATGCTTTTGAACTGTAGTGTTGGAGAAGACTCTTGAGAGTCCCTTGGACTGCAAGGAGATCCAACCTGTCCATTCTGAAGGAGATCAACCCTGGGATTTCTTTGGAAGGAATGATACTAAAACTGAAGCTCCAGTACTTTGGCCACCTCATGCGAAGAGTTGACTCATTGGAAAAGACCCTGATGCTGGGAGGGATTGGGGGCAGGAGGATNGCTCCAAAATCACTGCAGATGGTGACTGCAGCCATGAAATTAAAAGACGCTTACTCCTTGGAAGAAAAGTTATGACCAACCTAGATAGTATATTCAAAAGCAGAGACATTACTTTGCCGACTAAGGTCTGTCTAGTCAAGGCTATGGTTTTCCTGTGGTCATGTATGGATGTGAGAGTTGGACTGTGAAGAAGGCTGAGCGTAGAAGAATTGATGCTTTTGAACTGTGGTGTTGGAGAAGACTCTTGAGAGTCCCTTGGACTGCAAGGAGATCCAACCAGTCCATTCTGAGGGAGATCAACCCTGGGATTTCTTTGGAAGGAATGATGCTAAAACTGAAGCTCCAGTACTTTGGCCACCTCATGCGAAGAGTTGACTCATTGGAAAAGACCCTGATGCTGGGAGGGATTGGGGGCAGGAGGAGAAAGGGACGACCGAGGATGAGATGGCTGAATGGCATCACGGACTCAATGGACGTGAGTCTGAGTGAACTCCTGGAGTTGGTGATGGACAGGGAGGCCTGGCGTACTGCGATTCATGGGGTCACAAAGAGTTGGACACGACTGCGCGACTGAACTGAACTGAGATTTGAACACCTCAGAGAACATAGGTCAGAATTTAAGCAGCCAAAGATAGAGAAAAGGACAATTCTTTCACTGGCAGAAAAAAATAACATGTGGTCAAAATATAAAACTAACCATACAAAGATGCTTGAAAGAGAAAATGAGTACTACTAAGAAATACATTTCATTAAAATTCAAGGTAGCTTGGAAGTCTTGAGGGAACAGTGGAACGTTACCTTGACTATGTTAAAAAAAAATCATATAAGTAGAAGAGTTCTGAAGGCATTTTTGGAAGGCAAAGTGCTGTTAAGAAAGGTTACATGGTAGCATTTGCTTCTAGGGAATCATGAATAGACAGACTTGGTAGAAGGGAATAAAGCAGTTATAGAGAAGTAATGATGTGAACAAGGGTGGGAAGTCAAGCTGGGCAGGATCTTTGAGGGCCCTGGGCCATGTTAAAGATTTTATTCCTAGGCAGTGAGAATCCATTAAAGGTGTCTGAGTAGAGGAATGACGATTGCAGGCTTTTGCCCTACTCTGTGCCAGAACAGAGACTATCAATTACCAAAGATTCTATTCTCTCTCCTGGCAAAATGGAAGCTTGATGGGAGAATTCCTATTGTGGGCAGAGAGTGGGAGGAGAGAGGAATAGAAGGCTTACTGAGTAGTCAATACTCCCAAAGGTTGCACAGCTTGTGCTCTTCTGTACATAAAAGGGAATAATTAGGCCCAGTGGGTGTTACATCATAACAAGCACTTTATGACTGGGTCTGCACAATGCCAGGCAACTGGTGAGCATTGTTTTATTGTTCCAACTGCTCATTTTAGTTCCTTGCAAACTACACTGAGGGCTAATGCTTTTACTAATGCAGTGAGGGCATTTTTAGGTGGAATTTTTCCATGTTATCTTTCAAAATTATGTAAAACAAGGGGTCCTTACTTAGTGTCTTCACACTCTAAGCACAGGAGCTACAAATACATAACATTGAAAAGAGAAGGCAAAAACAAATGACTTATTTAACCCACACTATTAACCTTGTTTTTAGAACCTAAAATGATTTGTCTAGGTCAATGACATGCATTCAAACAACTGGAAATGCTATGTGAGAAAAGCAAACTAATGTTCTCTACTCAGGGAAGATGGATTTTGAAAGCAGAAAGACCTAGGTTTATTTTTCGGTGCAATACTCATCAGCTGGGTGACCTAAGCAGTTACATCTCTGAGCTTTATTTTACGGATAGCTTTTAATAGAGAATTGATTATATATTTTAAAGTAGTTTTACACAAAATAAAACAATGCAACCATTACAAATATGATATGTATATTTCCTGACATAGAATTATTGTATTTTTTTCTGCAATATCTAGTAGAGTAAAATGTTCACAATGTTGTGTGTGTGCGCACATAGAATAGCATACATTTCATGCTTTTACACTGACATGTAAATTCTTTCTTTTTTCTTGTTTTTTAAATTAAAAAAAAATTATTTTGGCCACATGGCCTGTGGGATCTTGTATCTCTGACCAGGAGTCGAACCCAAGTTCCCTACAATGGAGATGTGGAATCTTTATAACTAGACTTCCAGGGAAACCTCTATTTCTCTTTTCTTACGGTGGAGTTTTGGATAATTTTGTTTCTCACTTATAATTTCATGTGATTTTTAAATATAAAAGACATACATGTTTAAAAAAAGAGTAAGGTGTGTAAACAAAAATACCACATAAAAAGAAAGAACATGGACCAGGGAGCTTTTCCAATAGCATCTCACCTACAAGAGCTGACATAGAATCATTGTATTTTTTTCTGCAGTACAGTAAAACACGTTCACAACGCTGTTTGTGTATGTGTGCACACATAACAGCACATATTTTATGCTTTTATACTGACATATAATTCCTTCTTTTTTATAAGTAAAAAAAAAAAATTACAATGACACAAGTTTATCAATGAAGATGCACAAAGTCATTATCCATTTTATCCAGTACTTTTAACTTTCCTGACTGCCAGGCTGGGAGCCAGAAGTTTGGAAGGTTTGAATTTGTAAAACAGAAACTGTTCTTACATAGAAACATTTTCATCATAGCAACCAGGAATTATAATATGAGGAGAGAATTAAGTTCAGAGCCACTGGGGGGCATGAGCAAAATTACATCATTGTTAAATGATTGAGGCAGGATGGACCCTAGGGCAATTTGATTTCAAAGTCTGTGCTCTTTCGACAACACAATATTGCTTTACTGCTACCCAATTTAGAATCAAATAAGAAAAATTAAGCACCAGTGGCTCTAGAATATGCTTTGCTTAGGTGATTATATAGACAATTCTGTGGAGAGACTTTTTTGTCTCAAAATAACACTATCTTTGAATGTCACCATTGTATCATTTATTTTTTCTTTTATGCCGAGAAAGGTCTTAGAGCTGACAAGAAGTTTCTTTACAGTTGAAGTTAGAAACTTGCAAAATGAAGCAAATAGTCATTAAAGTCTATGCATTTCTCCATCACAAAAATGTCTGAAATTAGAGGTTAAAATTATATTGGTTTATCTGTACTACAGATCCAGTAAGAATTTTGATAAATAAAAAGCTGACCCATAAGTAAAGATATTGAGATGATTCAAAAATTAAATGTTTCTACTTACTGTTGACCTGGCTCCTTTGAGATTGCATAGAAATCCTAAAATGGCCTTGAATGATGAAAACTGGTCCCTGATAACTAACTAAACGAGCCTTCTGCTTACAAATTTTATGTATGTTCTGTATTATCTCCCAGAAACCCTGGGTTCTAAATTTAATGTTGAAGTTACAGAGGCTTTTGGAAATTAAATAATTGTTCCAGTGTTTTCACATAATAGCTGACTCTAAAGCTAATATTCCTTCTAGCAAACTAAGTCTTCTTACCTCATCAAACCTTCAGTGAATCTTTATAACTAGACTTCCAGGGAAACCTCTATTTCTCTTTTCTTACGGTGGAGTTTTGGATAATTTTGTTTCTCACTTATAATTTCATGTGATTTTTAAATATAAAAGACATACATGTTTAAAAAAAGAGTAAGGTGTGTAAACAAAAATACCACATAAAAAGAAAGAACATGGACCAGGGAGCTTTTCCAATAGCATCTCACCTACAAGAGCTGACATAGAATCATTGTATTTTTTTCTGCAGTACAGTAAAACACGTTCACAACGCTGTGTGTGTATGTGTGCACACATAACAGCACATATTTTATGCTTTTATACTGACATATACATTCCTTCTTTTTTATAAGTAAAAAAAAAAAATTACAATGACACAAGTTTATCAATGAAGATGCACAAAGTCATTATCCATTTTATCCGTACTTTTAACTTTCCTGACTGCCAGGCTGGGAGCCAGAAGTTTGGAAGGTTTGAATTTGTAAAACAGAAACTGTTCTTACATAGAAACATTTTCATCATAGCAACCAGGAATTATAATATGAGGAGAGAATTAAGTTCAGAGCCACTGGGGGGCATGAGCAAAATTACATCATTGTTAAATGATTGAGGCAGGATGGACCCTAGGGCAATTTGATTTCAAAGTCTGTGCTCTTTCGACAACACAATATTGCTTTACTGCTACCCAATTTAGAATCAAATAAGAAAAATTAAGCACCAGTGGCTCTAGAATATGCTTTGCTTAGGTGATTATATAGACAATTCTGTGGAGAGACTTTTTTGTCTCAAAATAACACTATCTTTGAATGTCACCATTGTATCATTTATTTTTTCTTTTATGCCGAGAAAGGTCTTAGAGCTGACAAGAAGTTTCTTTACAGTTGAAGTTAGAAACTTGCAAAATGAAGCAAATAGTCATTAAAGTCTATGCATTTCTCCATCACAAAAATGTCTGAAATTAGAGGTTAAAATTATATTGGTTTATCTGTACTACAGATCCAGTAAGAATTTTGATAAATAAAAAGCTGACCCATAAGTAAAGATATTGAGATGATTCAAAAATTAAATGTTTCTACTTACTGTTGACCTGGCTCCTTTGAGATTGCATAGAAATCCTAAAATGGCCTTGAATGATGAAAACTGGTCCCTGATAACTAACTAAACGAGCCTTCTGCTTACAAATTTTATGTATGTTCTGTATTATCTCCCAGAAACCCTGGGTTCTAAATTTAATGTTGAAGTTACAGAGGCTTTTGGAAATTAAATAATTGTTCCAGTGTTTTCACATAATAGCTGACTCTAAAGCTAATATTCCTTCTAGCAAACTAAGTCTTCTTACCTCATCAAACCTTCAGTTCAGTTCAGTTCAGTTCAGTCGCTCAGTTGTGTCCGACTCTTTGTGACCCCATGAATCGCAGCACACCAGGCCTCCCTGTCCATCACCACTCCCGGAGTTCACTCAGACTCACGTCCATTGAGTCAGTGATGCCATCCAGCCATCTCATCCTCAGTCATCCCCTCATCCTCCTGCCCCCACTCCCTCCCAGCATCAGAGTCTTTTCCAATGAGTCAGCTCTTCGCATAAGGTGGCCAAAGTACTGGAGTTTCAGCTTCAGCATCATTCCTTCCAAAGAAATCCCAGGGCTGATCTCCTTCAGAATGGACTGGTTGGATCTCCTTGCAGTCCAAGGGACTCTCAAGAGTCTTCTCCAACACCACAGTTCAAAAGCATCAATTTTTCTGCGCTCAGCCTTCTTCAGAGTCCAACTCTCACATCCATACATGACCACAGGAAAAACCATAGCCTTGACTAGATGGACCGTAGTCGGCAAAGTAATGTCTCTGTTTTAGAATATGCTTACTATTGGGTGGAACAGTATATGAAGATTACCTCTCTTGAATATGGTTCTCTATAACAGTACAAATGTTATCTGACGGGGGACCCCTTCCAAGGCCCCTGAGTGGGCTCCTGTCTAACACTCAGAAATGAATTGTCCAAGGAGATATACATACTAACAAAGCAAAAGACTACTGGAAAGGGGTACCTGGTGGAGAAAGCAGGTTAGGGAAACCCAGAACCGCTCTGCCACATGGCTTTCTGCCTCAGGTTTTCTGGCAGCGGGGTGAGCTTTCTGTGTTGTCTCTGGCCAATCATCTTGCTTATGCCCATATTTGGTTTGACGCAGGGTCCTTCATGGTGGCACATGTATCTCTAAGCCAAGATGGATTCCAGAGCAAGGGTTCCTGGGAGGTTAGCAGGACATATTATGGGCTGGCATCTCCTCCCTCCTTTTGCCCCACCCCCCACTGAATTCTCTTGGTTAGTTTTGGCAGCAGCATCCTCTTCCTTATTAGTACCTCGTATTGTAAAACAGCTCATGAAAATGGTTTTGATCATGCCTGGCCAAGGTGGATGGTTTCACTCAGCAGTTCCTTAACATAAAAAGATAAAAATTGGCAGTGACTTCAGCTTTTAGCTTGACAAAAGTAAACTTTTTCACTGTATTAGACTTTATTTTGATTTGTTTGCTTTTTGTGGTTTCCCTGGCATAAATGAGAGGTTAACAAATTAGGAGATATTCTATTATACCTACCTCAATTTGGAGTCATTTCTGTAATGGACCAAAAAAAGAAATTGATGTGTCGAGGCATCACATGTTTCCATGTAAGCTCTTCACTGTGTTTATAATTTTTTTTATTATGGATATCAAAACATGGGGAGTGGTTCTGTAATGAGGAATCTACATGGAATTTTTAGACGTGAATCCTATGTGAATAATATATAACATTATGGCTATAACTAGCATTTTATTTTTGGTGTATGTTAATTTACTTTAACTCAGATAAGGAAAACAGAAAGTTATGGTGGAGAAAGAAAAATATATTTACTGTTAACCTTCTAACCAAAGAAGCACCATTCACTGGAGATGGTGATGTTGGGAGAGGTGGCTTTTACAGTGACAAGGTAACTGGAAAAGGACAAAGACCTCAGGAAATCTTCTACTTCTCACAGACTGATTATGGACCAAAAATATTTGAGAATTTGTTCCCAACACATTCAGTTCAGTTCAGTCGCTCAGTCGTGTCTGACTCTTTGCGACTCCATGAATCGCAGCACGCCAGGCCTCCCTGTCCATCACCAACTCCAGGAGTTCACTCAGACTCACGTCCATTGAGTCCATGATGCCATCCAGCCATCTCATCCTCGGTCGTCCCCTTCTCCTCCTGCCCCCAATCCCTCCCAGCATCAGGGTCTTTTCCAATGAGTCAGCTCTTCGCATGAGGTGGCCAAAGTACTGGAGCTTCAGCTTTAGCATCATTCCTTCCAAAGAAATCCCAGGGTTAATCTCCTTCAGAATGGACTGGTCCCAACACATTAGCTAATGATTTTAATGAGTAATACATAGAAGATGAGTCTCTGGGATGATAAAACTCATATAAACCACATATAAAACTATGTAAATCCAATTTCTCAGTAATGACAACAATAAATAGACAAGAAAACAGCAACAGCAAACACCAAAAGCAAACAAAATGCATCTTTCACTAGAGGATTAATGAAAAATAAGAAGTCTTGTCTGTGAGAATGCTCTGAGACAATTGTCCCTATGTGTCTTAGAGAGTCTTTTCCACTCCCAGTTTAGCTCTCAGGCACGACTGGAAAATTATAGACTTTTCCAGTGCTTAACTGCATTGCCATTTTCTGATCCTGGCACTGGATGTTTCTGGATATTCTGCTGATTAAGAACCAGGCAAATACTGTGAGGCTCACTTGGCTTGCCATTTACTTCTAAATGGATCAGTCTTATAGTAATGTTGCTTTTCATAGGTAAATGGCTGTTCCATCAAAGAGCACATTTGCATACCTTTCAAATCTCATCACCCTAAAGTAATCATCATTTGATCATAAAACACCTCTCCAAGAGCTGAATGACATTGAGTAGTTTGTCACAGGATATGTACGGGAAATAAGCAGAGGAATGCTGTGTATCTAAAAGACTTCTTTTAAGATAGTATTATGGCTTCCAGTAGATTTCACCACAATCTGCCCTTTCAAGAGGTATTTACATCTTCTAGCTGATATAATTTAGATATTCTATAGCTAAATTCCTTTGTTTATGTACTACTTTATTTGCATACTCTCCTGAACTGCTTCCAAATATGATAAAAGCCCCCTAACACAGTGCTGTTTCAAGACTCATTTTTTTTTCTTTCATTATATCCTTCTGTCCAAGATTAAAGAAAAGTCTGAAATTTTAGGCCACCTAGAATATGAATATGTAAGCACTTATTTGTAATGGGAATACTAAAAATAAATAAATTTAAAAATTAAAAATCTCACAGATATTTTTAAGGAACTAAGAGTGAACTAATATATATTTGATTGTTAAATGAGAACACCTTATATTGTGTATCATAAAAATTTTTGGGTATTAAGGTGATATCACACATGTTTGCATTTTGTATATTTTACTTATTAGCCCTACCACTTTGAATAATATGTCAAAAATTTTTTAATCTATTTCCTGATATGTAGTATAAGGATGCGGAGAAGGCAATGACACCCAACTCCAGTACTTTTGCCTGGAAAATCCCATGGACGGAGGAGCCTGGTTAGGAACTAAGAGTGAACTAATATATATTTGATTGTTAAATGAGAACACCTTATATTGTGTATCATAAAAATTTTTGGGCATTAAGGTGATATCACACATGTTTGCATTTTGTATATTTTACTTATTAGCCCTACCACTTTGAATAATATGTCAAAATTTTTTTAATCTATTTCCTGATATTAGTATAAGGATGCGGAGAAGGCAATGACACCCAACTCCAGTACTTTTGCCTGGAAAATCCCATGGACGGAGGAGCCTGGTGGGCTGCAGTCCATGGGGTCACTAGAGTCGGGCACGACTGAGCGATGTCACTTTCACTTTTCACTTTCATGCATTGGAGAAGGAAATGGCAACCCACTCCAGTGTTCTTGCCTGGAGAATCCCAAGGACAGGGGAGCCTCGCGGGCTTCCGTCTACGGGGTCGCAGAGTCAGACATGACTGAAGCGACTTAGCAGCAGCAGCAGTATAAGGATAATAATAGTTATTTCTCAGGTCTGTTAAATGTGTTATACATTATATGATACAAACAAATTACCTAACCCATGTTAGTTATCCTTCTACATTAATGACTGAAAAAGTGGTTGTTTTTTTTTTTTACAATATTAGATTTTTTTTAATGTGACACCAAACTGTATAATGTACTTTTATTGAATAGTTACTCTCAATCTGATTATTAATTATGTTTGTTCTTCCAATTATAGTTTCATATCTTTTTGATTTCTAAAGGTAATGTCACTTTTGCATGACATTGCCTAAAATGTTGTGTTTAAGTAACTTCCTGGGAGTATGGCATAGTTTGGTTGATGTTATGCCGTACCTGTTTACTTTTCTTTCTTAGCACAGACATCAACTACATTTTCCATCCACCTATATGGTTTTCATTTAGCAAGAAAGATTGCATACAACTGCCAACTGTGGCCCCCAAATCCCTTATGTGTAATTTCTTTGCTTTTTTTCCTATCTGTTTGGCTGAGACAGAGATGACCTCAATGGTGATCCTTAAAGCCTGCTATAGAATATAGTGAAGACATATACTGGAAGTAATAAGATGTAACAACCAGCAGTGAAGATGACCCCCAATAATGTTCACATCCTGGTAATCAAGCTTCTCTGTAGTCCTTTCCGAAATTGAATCAGGGATGATCTGTGTGACACAGAGGAGGCTGCAGAAGTGATGTGTAGCTTTTAAAAGCATTGCATCTCCCCTTAACTTGCTTCCTCTGCCATGGGGATACCCGAGCAACTCTGTGGAGAAGCCCGTGTGGAAGGAAATTGAAGTACGTGCCAATAGCTAGCACAGATTTGCAAGCTATGTCAATGAGTCCCTTGGAAGCTATTGCCACTTTTCATCCTCAATCAAGACTCCCAATGACTGCAGCTCTAGCAAATATCTGAGTCTTTATGAGAAACTCTGAGCCAGCACTGTCCAGGAAAGCTGCTCTCAAATTTCTAGCCCACAGAAATTACAAGATACAATAAATGTGTTGTTGTTGAAACCACGTTAATTTATGACTAACTTAAATGAAAGAGTAACATGTTATATAGTGGTAGATAATATCTGGCAACCTGAATTACAGATTTAAGGGGAGTCTCTCAATCAGAACAGTTGCATCAGACATTATGTAAGCAACTAAAATTTGTTAGTACTTTGCATTACCTTAAGTAATACAGCTAGCACCTAAAGTTTCTCAACCTCAGCAATTTCTCAACAGTGATTCTTTTCTGTGGGATTGTGTGTGTGTATTTATCACTCAGTCATGTCCGACTCTTTGCGACCCCATGGACTCATCACCAGGTTCATCTGTCCATGGGATTCTCCAGGCAAGAATCGTGGAGTGGGTTGCCAGCTTCTGTCCTCTATATTGTAGGATATTTAGTAGCATGCTTGATCTCTGCCCACTAGATGTCAGTGGCAACCCCTTTTCCCAGCTGGTGACAATCAACAATGGCTCTATCTATTGTCAAATATGCCCTGGGCACAAAATCACCCACAGTTGAAAATCTCTGAGCTAGAGAAAGGTTAGTATCCTTTTCAGTACTAAGCCAGTGTGATCTTGGACAAATCACTTAAACTTGTTTCCTTGTTTATAAAATCAAAGTACATTAGGTAAGTGAAATTACATTCTGAAACTGAAGAAGTCTGGCTTAAAGCTCTTTCCTTTTATACATCTATCTATCTATATATGTATGTATGTATAACTATATGTATATATGTATCACTGTTCTGGGTCTTCACATTGCTGCACGTGGGCTTTCTCTATTTGCAGAGAGTGGGGAATATTCTCTAGCAGTGGTGTGTGCGCTTCTCACTGTGGTAGTTTCTCTTCTTGTGAAGCACAGACTCTAGGCATGTAGGCTTCATTTGCTGCTGCATGTGGGCACTGTAGTTGTGGCACTCAAGCTAAATTGCCCTGCGACATGTGGGATCCTCCCAGACCAGGGATCAAACCAGTGCACTCTGCATTACAATGCCGATTCCTCCCCGGGAGCCCTAAAGAGCTCTTCTTTTCCCTAACATTTCAATATCATATGATTACTAAGTAATACATCAGGATGTATTTTATAAATATATATATTTAATAAATAATTACCCGAGTTAATACAATGGAACAAAAAAATGAAATAAAAGTATATGTATTCAGAAAAAGTAAGCAAAACTGTCTTTGTTCATAGATGATGTGATGCAATCAGCTATGAAGAAAATATGAAAGAACTGACAGAAAACTCTTGTAACTAGTAAGCAATTACAGATGAGGTTGAAGGATATCAGGTTGCTATATGAAGATTGATGGCTTTCATATACTTAGGCATACTTCAAGGATATTGCAGGTTTGCTTCTAGACTTCCTCCAACAGAGTATTAAAGTCAAATTTTTTTGGTTTCCCAGTGCATACAAAAGTTGCTTAGCCATACTGTAATCTATTAAGTGTGCAATAGCATTATGTCGAAAAATAATGCATATGCTTTAAAATACTTCAGTGCTAAGTGTTCACCAGGATCTGAACCTTCAGCAAATCATAATGTTTTGCTGGTGGAGGGTCTTGCCTCAATGCTGATGGCTGCTGATTAATCCGGGTGGTGGTTGCTGAAGGTTGAGATGGCTGTGGCAATTTCTTAAAATCAGACATAAGGAAGTCTGCTGTCTCAGTTTACTCTTCCTTTCATGAACAATTTTTCTATACCATGCAATGCTGTTTGATAGCATTTTATTCATGGTAGAACTTCTTTCAGACTTGGGAGTCATTTTTCTCAAAAGCTGCTGCAGCTTCACCAACAAAGTTTATGTGATATCTTAAATTTTGTCATCATTTCAACAATTTGAAGGTATCTTCACAAAAAGTATATTTCATCTTCAGGAACTACTTTTTTGGATCATTCATTAGGAGAAACTCTTTGTTTGTTATAGTTTTATCATGAGATTGCAGCAATTTAGTCACATCTTCAGGCTTCTAATTCTAGTTCTCATGCTATTTCGACCCCATATTCAGTTACTTCTTCCACTGAAGAGTTGAGCCCCTCAAAGTTATCCATGAGGGTTGATTCTTCCCAACTCCTATTAATACTTATATCATGGGTCACTTCTCATGAATCGCAGATGTACTTAATAGCATCTAGAATTTTGACTCCTTTTCAGAAGTTTTTAATTGACTTTGCCCAGATCCATCAGAGGAATGCCTATCTATGAAAGCTATAGCCTTGCGCAGTGTATTTCTTAAATAATAAAACTTGAAAGTCAAAACTACTTGATTCATGGTTTGCAGAGTGAATACTGTGTTAGTAGGCATGAAAGCAGCACTAATTTTGCGTGCATCTTTATTAGAGCTCTGGGGTGTTCAGATACATTTTCATTAAGGATTTTCTCCCCCTGAGCAGTGAGACTCAACAGTGGGCTTAAAATATTCAGTAAACCATATTATGAGCAGATATGTTGTCATCCAGGCCTTGTTATTCCATTTCTAGAGCACAGGCAAGACAGATTCAGTATAATTCTTAAGGACCTTAAGATTTTCAGTGTGGAAAATGAGCACTGATTTCAAGTTAAAGTCACCAGCTGCATTAGCTCCTAACAAAAGAATCAGCCTGTCCTTCAAAGATTTGAAGCCAGGCATTAACTTCTCCTCTCTAGCTATGGAAGTCCTAGATGGCATCTCTTTCCTGTAGAACACTGTTTCATTTTATATAAAAACTTCATTGATTAATGTAGTCAAATTCATTAACTGTCTGAGCTAGATTTTCCAGATAACTTGCTACGGCTTCTGCATCTAGCTTTCCTTGCAATTTATGCTATGGAGATGGCTTCTTTCCTTAAACCACATGAGCCAATCTCTGCTGGTTCAAACTTTTCTCCTGTGACTTCCTCACCTCAAACTTCATAGAACTGAAGACAATTAGGGTCTTCATCTGGATTAGCTTTTAGGTAAGAGAATATTCTGGCTGGTTTGATCTTTTATCCAGACCACTAAAACTTTGTCTACATCAATCGTAAGAGTGATTGACTTTCTTATCATATATATGTTATCTTATCACATATATGAACATACATATATGTTCACTGGAGCAGCATTTTTAATTCTCCTCAAGAATTTTTCCTTCACATTCTTAACGTGGCTATAAGAGACCTACTTTCAACCTATCTAGGCTTTTGACATCTCTTCTTCACCAAGCTTAATCATTTCTAGCTTTTGCTCTAAAGTGGGAGATATATAATATGTCCTTTCACTTAACACTTAGAGGTCCTTTAAGGTTCTTAATTTGCTTAATTTCAATAATGTNCAACCTATCTAGGCTTTTGACATCTCTTCTTTACCAAGCTTAATCATTTCTAGCTTTTGCTCTAAAGTGGGAGATATATAATATGTCCTTTCACTTCACACTTAGAGGTCCTTTAAGGTTCTTAATTTGCTTAATTTCAATAATGTTGAGTCTCAAGTAATATGGAGGTTCAAGGAGAGACAGAGAGATGGGGGAACAGTCTGTCAATGGAACAGTCAGAACACATTTATCAATTGAATTTGCCATTTTATATGACCTCAGTTAGTGGTTCCAAAAAACAATTACAATAGTAACATCAAAGATCATTTATCACAGATCACCATAAGAAACACAGTAATAATAACAAAGTTTGAAATATTATGATAATTACTAAAATGTCACATAAAGACTAAAAGTAAGCAAATACTGCCAGGAAAAAAAAAATGGCACCAATAGACTGTTCAATGCAGGTTTACCTCAAACTTTCAATTTGTTAAACAAACAAACAAATGCAGTACCTGCAATGCAGAAGAATGTAAAATCCAATAAAACAAGGCATGCCTATACCAGCAATAAATAAATGGGGTTTAAAATGAAAGAATTCAATTTATATTTGCACTCCTAAAAGAAAAAATAAAATACATATCTAACAAAATAGCTATAATTCTTTATGAGGAGATCTGCAATACTGATAAATCAATCAATAAGAATCAAATAATTGGAGAAATAGTCCATATTTATGCTACTAGTCTTAAAGAACCTGCCTGCCAATGCAGGAGACATAATACAGGGAGAAAACAGTTTCTTTCTTTCTTTATTTTTTTCCTTTGGCCGTGCTGAGGGGCATGAAAGATCTTAGTTATTTTGACCAGGGTTCAGAATCGTGCCCCTTGCATTGGGGCACAAGTCTTAATCACTGGATTGCCAGGGAAATCCTGACAGGGAGAAAATGCATATCACTAAGGGAACTAAGCCAATCTTTTACTTAGTGAGAAGTCTACACTTGGCATGATTCCAGCTATGTGACCTGGGAATGGAAAAATTGTGAAGCTGTTATAAAGATTCATGGTTGCCAGGGATTAAGGGAGAAGGCGGATGAATAGGCAGAGCAGAAAAGATTTTCAAGGCAGCGAAACTACCATGTATGATACTGTAATAGTGAGAACATTATCATTATACATTTGTGTGAACTCTGTATAAATCCAGGTGCAGGTGTGAACCTTGGTGTAAACTATGGACTTTGTGTAATAACAATGTGTCAAAAAAGGTTCATATGTCGTAGCAAATGTATCACTGTAGTGGGGATGTTTATAAGGAGAGTGTGTGCATGTGTAGGGGCAGGGGGCATATAAAATATATCTGTACCTTTCAGCTCAACTTTGCTGTGAACCTAAAATAAGAAATAAAGTCTATTTAAAAAAAATAAATAAGGAGAGATCTTTTAGAAAAGGGTCAATTACTCACCGCCATTTAGGAAAAAGGCATCTGCCTAATGTATTACAGAATATTATTTGAAAAGATAGTTATACAGTATTTTTACAAATATCTGTACAATCTCTGTTATGCTTTAATAACATTATTTGCAAATCTTATTTTTATATTTCATTCTCCACTGGATATCATGAAACTAAAGGGCAGAACATTTCTTATATCAAGATTTTCCACATACTACACTGTCTCTAAATTTTTTTTTTCATTCCAAGGCTATGAAAATTGTAGCCGCTCCATTCACTGGAAGAAGTCTATCTTCCTCACAGTATTCCAATGTAGAAGGTTAACACATCTCTCTTTGTCAGACGTTAAATCTGGTTGTCTTTGGGGACACAAAGAGGTCTGAAAATTCGTGCCTTCTGATAACTTCATTAAGGCAATAGCACAAAGTAGGAACCTAGCCCAAACTGAGACTCTTATCACTTGGCGTTGGGAATGTTATTTCTGTGTAACTAAATACATTCATCTGTAAAATAAAGATAAGAATACTTTTCATGTTGATGAAGAGAAAAGGGAAATCCCATCCTCTTTTGCCTCTCAGACATCCTGGGGAGTACTCACTTTTAACACTAAGCTCTTACTTCTTCTTACCTACAGGAGGAAGAGGAGATAATATGTTTTTTCTCTTATTTTTTAGTTCAAAATAAGGTAAACCTCTCTAACTATCAACCATCTGTCTCACTGGAGCCCTTGTCTTTGCTTCCTCTGTCTGCTCCCGCATGAGTTCCAAGTTCTGCATATGAGGGCATGGTGCATTCTTCAATTTAGTTTGTCCAATAAGAAACCTGATAATATGCCTTGCATTACTTTTCTTCTTGAGTTTTTGTCATACTTTCTTAGAACTTGAAAAGCCTAGTTTTGCTTATTATTTCTCACTGATTCCAGTTTGCTTTCACTCCCAGCATGTAGCACTTGGGGTCTCCCTTCCATAGGAGACCTAGGGCTACTCGAACCATATTACTTGCAAATACTATGAAAGATGGTGCCTACAAATTTGCATTCAATGAATTAGCTTTTAACCAGTGAGGGACCTGTTAGGAAATATAAACTCCAATTTCTCTGTCTCCTGGTCAAGGTGTGACTCTCACTTTATGAATTTTCTATTGGATTGATCTAAATTTCCTTCTGTAAATCTTTGTCAAATACCCCAAAATTGACCTCCTTACATTTCCGATCCTAATTCTGCATCTGTCTTCTGCTTTTACTCCATGAAACATTTTTGTAATCACTTCCATAAAAAACATTATTTTGGGATCTATTTCTGGGAAGTTAACCAAATATAAGTAGTAAAGAAACAGGAAAGTCTCTGTTGAGTCTGAATGTATATCATTCTTCCTAATCTTAGAAACCAAACCAGTGTTTCTGTGGTTTGATTTAACTCAGCTCCACAGATTACATGTGTGTGTATATACAGATATACGTATACAGACACAAACACAGCAAAACAAAACAAAGAAAGCTGTATATATTTTAAGGGGAAAAAAAAAAAACTTTACCTTGCTTTAAAACATTAATGTAAAAAAAATGTTAGCTCAAACATGATAGAGGGTCCCAATTCCTCTTTTGCTTTCTACCTTTAACAGCTTTTCTTTCTCTGTTTTTTTTTTTTTTTTGCTAGTTATCTTTCCCATCTTGATTAGGTGATTAATGTAAGGTTTGCAAAAATAGTCCTCAGGAAATATTTCTGTAATAGTTATTGGTGCTTCGAGCAAGGAACAAGGAGACAACAATGGTCCACATTAGCTATTTTGGTTATAATAAAAACAGCTTATGTCCCAACTGCAAGGATAGGCATGGAGCTTTTCTCTATTCCATAAAAATCCTGACCCTGCTTCACTGGGAGCCTCCTGCTCTTCATATTCTTCCTGATTTGCATCAGCTGAATAAAGCCTTTCCTTTCTGAGTCACTAAAATTATTTTTAACATCTTACCTCATCCTTCAGAAAAATCTGAAAACCATTCTAATGCTTCCATTATGGTGAGACAGTGTTCATTCATAAAACATGATAATGGCATAATATTTATTCCATTCCTCGAGAAAGGATCAGGGAATGATCCCAGTCTAATTTCCCATAATTCTATAAAGGAATAAACTCATAGTACTAGTTAATATAGATTTTTTTAAACTTTTGACTTTTAAGTTTATATTTTTCACTTTTATTCTCTTAGCAACTTGAAAATTGGTAGTTGTCTTACAATAGGGCTTATACCAAACATATTTCTCTGAATGATTCCCTGAGAAACATTAGTCTCCCACATTTTTCAATCAACATAAAACATTCCGATGGCATCAACCTCATGTCATTTCATGGGCTTGACTTTAGTTTTTGGCTCATACTTTGCTGAGGAATCAAGGAAAAATATTTACTGGAACAAATGTTCTTTGTGCATAGAGCAACTGATTTACTGTTGGAAGTAGACATCCATCCATGTTCTATCTCAAAAAGAGTAGGAGAAAAGAATATAAATTTCACAGAGTCAGCAAAAAGTGCATGAAAGTCCAGAATCTTGGCAAGAAAGGCAGAAGATAGGTTAGAGAATAAATTTCCACATAGCACAAATTTGAGATTCTTTGAGTGACTCTTTTCTACTTCCTCTAATTTTATTTCTAAAAGAATGAGGACTCCATGGGAAGTAAAGCACTGGCATCAATAATAGCTTATAAATCCACAAGGTACTATAGAAAAATGGACATTACAACTACAGTTGAAGTAAAATGAAAATCAGGAAATAAATCACCTTGTATTATTACAGTGTATTCTGATAAATTTGCTCTCTTTAGCTTTCTTCTGCATCATCATTTATTTTGATATCTATATCACATTTCTGCTGGAAGATGCCCTTCAAAAGAGCAAGGTGATTCAGTAATGGGAGATAAGATACCACAGCTACATCTTTGAGGGACTTTACACATACGTAGTTTAATAAAAGCTAACTGGCTTCGAATACTTAACTATAAACAAAAATACATTTGATATGAATGGTCTGTTTGAAGTACATAATAAGCCCTATTGAAACTTCAAATCCTGGCTTGACATTAACAGATAAGTAATTTTAGACAACTTTCTTATATTCCATTGGTCTTAAATTCATAGTCTATAAAATGATAGTTATATACCTTAACAAATTTGATGTAAGGAATATAGTATAATATGAAGATCAATAAATGATTTGCTAATATGTACCAGTTTAGTTTATAATATTATATGTGTATTTTACATACTGTTCTCACTATATGTACTGTTAATATTGTCTTATCATGTCTTTAAGAAGCACATAGTTAAGCAGTTAATGCTAAATTTTAAATTTAATATTGTTCAAATATGTTACTGAAACCTGATTGGAAGAAGTAAAATGATTTTGTCAAAGTAAATGCTACTCATTTATCTATTAATTTTAATATGTGGGGCATAATTATTTTTTATTTGGAAATTAATTTGTCAGTAGATGTTTCTAATGAATTATTGGGTCATTTTTCAGAGAAAAATATTTTTAAAAAGGAAATTAATAGGTGGGGGATGTTCAGGAGAAGCCCAATCAAAAGCAATGAACACTTAACATAGTGCATAACAGACAAATTATCACTGTAAGTCTTACTCTTTAACACATTCAGTTATTCAAATCATGTTTGAAGTTATTCATTAGACACTATTCTGTTCTTTCATTCAGTCTTGTTGTTGTTTATTTCCTAGTCGTGTCTGACTCTTTGTGACCCCGTGGATTGTAGTCTCCATGCTTGGAGAGGCTACATGTTTCCATGAGATTTCCCAAGCAAGAATACTGGAATGGGTTGCCACTTCTTTCTCCAGTGGATCTTTCTGACCCAAGTATTCAACCCACATCTCCTTCATTTTCAGGCAGATTCTTTACTGCTGAGCCACCAGGGAAACCCAACATTCTAACATTGAGAGTTCAGGGTGAATAAGATATAGACCCTACCCTAGGAAGCTCAGTGTAGTAGTGGAGACAATAAGACATATCATAAAATGTGAGATGTGTGTACAAAGAAATACAGGCCCTGAATCACTATATAACAATTAGAATGTCTCAAATTCAAAAAACACTCACAATTGTTGGCAAAGATGTGGACCAACAGGACTCTTTCATTTTGACAGGAGATGCAGAATCAAGAGACACTTTGGAAGATAATTTATTGATTTCTTACAATGTTAAACATGTGAGTGTGTGTTCAGTCATGTACAACTCTTTGCCACCCAATGGACTGTAGCCTACCCATGAAATTTTCCAAGCAAGAACAGTGGAGTAGGTTGCCATTTTGTACCCCAGGATATCTCCCCAACCCAGGGATTAAACTCATGTCTCTTGTATCTCCTGCATTTGCAGACAAATTCTTTATCACTATGCCACTTGGCAATGTAAAGCATAGTCTTACTATATTATTCAACAACAGTGCTTCTAGGTATATAGACAGCTTATTTGAAAATGAGTGTCCTTATAATGACTTGCACATGAATTGTTTATATGTTATAAACCGCAGTTGTATTCAAAATCCCCCAGAACTGGAAATCACTAACCTGTCTTTCAATGCATGATAGGCTATACAATCTGGTACACATAAACTTTATAATATTCTTAAGCAGTAAAAATAAAGAAGGGAAAATGCATAACTTTACATGAAGAATTTTTGACAAACACTATTGATTCCAAATGACTAAGGTCAGTATTAAAAGTGTAATTTTAATCGCATGTACTTGATATGATGTCATAAAAATGACATTTGCATTCTGTAGTCTTTTGACTAAAAAGTCCATAAGTAGTCATGTAGAAAAGCCTCAGAAAAATTGTTTATTGAAGGTCATTTTACAAAGTATATGATGGCTGCTCCTTAAAATTGTCAACTTCATCAAAAAGAAGAAAAGTCTAAGAAACTGTCACAACTAAGAGGAACCTAAGGGGGTATGACAACTAAATATAATGCATACATGTCTTATTGATTTCTTATTAAATAATTATTTGAGCTCTGTGGCAAAAGGACTTCCCTGGTGGCTCAGAGGTTAAAGCGTCTGTCTCCAATGCGGCAGACCCGAGTTCGATCCCTGGGTCAGGAAGATCCCCTGGAGAAGGAAGTGGCAACCCACTCCAGTATTCTTGCTTGGAGAATCTCATGGACTGAGGAGCCTGGTGGGCTGCAGTCCATGGGGTCACAAAGAGTCGGACACGACTGAGTGACTTTACTTATTTACTTACTGTGGCAAAAATCACTTTTGTATCAGTTCCATTTATTCTCATAATCACAAATGCACAACTTGAGGATTTCTGGCAATACCAGCCATTTGTCTAGAATATTCTAATGCTATCCCTGTGCATCTTTTTTTGGTAGTTTCAATCATAGACACCAATTTCTTCCCTCTCCCATCCATGACCTTCTTTTTTGGCTCTCTCCACTGAAGGGATGAAGGATAAATTGCAGGGAACAATTTTGTTAGGGAACAATGGTCAACTGACATGCCTTGCACACATAATTATATATGTATTATAACTTTCCAAATTAAAACTTTAATATTCTTTGCAGTGGTTTTAGATTTGTGAGACATTATTTAATGTAAAGATGGTTGATTCACAGTGACAGCCTCTGTTCATATGTTTTAAAATAAAAACCTACAATATTTTTTAAGAGCTCTGAATCATGATGTATGAAAGAGTCTTTATAAATAAATAATAGTTCATGTATACTGTTACACATTTGGTTAGGCAAATTTTATAAAGTATTTTTTTAATTTCATGGGGAATCAAATGTACATTATGAGGTTATTAAATTAAATGGTACACAGTTTTATTCAAATTTCAAGTCAAAACATCTTTTTTTTTTTTTTACCAAGAGCTTAAATTTTACTTAGTATCTATCACTTGGTTGTTGTTTCATATTCTACATCATCATTGTGCAATACATAATTTTAAAAACTACCAATTAAGAATAAAGTCTCATTCATTTCCCTTACTTCAGTCTTTTATAGCTAATGGTTATCCAACATTTTGTTTATATAGTAACATATTTTCAGATTAAAATTGCTAAAAATCATGTCAGAGCATAATTTCTAAACTTAATTTAATTTTTTTACATTTGCCTTTTGAAACAGAATTTTTACTTCCCTTTAAGACACCAGTCACGGCTTTGTACCATTCTCGGTGATAAAGAGTATTTAAACTGCCACATAAAAAATAGTATCTGTTACTTGCAGCAACATGAATGAATCTAGAGACTGTTATACTGAATGAAGTAAGTCACTCAGAGAAAGAGAAATATCATATGTTATAAGCAGAATCTAAAAAGCAACAATAGAAATGAACTTTTTACAAAACAGTAACAGGCTCCCAGACTTAAAGAATTTATGGTTACCAGGATAGAGGGGGAGAGAAAGGGATAGTTAGGGAGTATGGGGTTGACAGGTACATGGTCTGTATTTAAAAGGGATAACAAGGACCTGTTGTATAACACAAGGACCTGCTCAATATTATGTAACAACCTAGATGGGAAAGGAACTTGAAAAACAATAGATTACATGTATAGATATAATGAATCACTTTGCTGTATATCTGAAACCCTTACAACATTGTTAATAAACTATGGTGGTGGTGGTGGTGGTGGTTTAGTCACCGGGTTGTGTCCAACTCTTCCACAGGCTGTAGCTTGCCAGGCTCTTCTGTCCATGGGATTCTCCAGGCAAGGATACTTGAGTGGGTTGCCATTTCCTTCTCCAACTATACTCCAATATAACATAAAACATCTCCCCCCAAAAAAAGTATGTTTTCAGCCTTATGATCATCAGAAGTTTACAGAATCTCTAAAGAGCTGATAGTACTTTCCTTTCTTATGAAGAGGCAATACTTTACATAACTTTTAGAGTCCTAATAGAATTAAATAATTAACAATAAATGACCACATTTTAAACCATCACTTAAAATCTAGTGATGATAAAGATAAAAGCAAAAGCAGTGGAGATGTTTCTGATAATACAAAACAGAAATTATTGATCAACCATGTAAATATGTGCTTTAAATATGTTTCACATATGTACAGACATATATTAAAAACACATTTGTAAAAATAGCTTGATTAGTTAAATTTCTTGGAAAAGTATTCTGATGGGTGGGGTAAATGTGCTGAGTGAGGAGAAGACACTAAAAACTGCTATTACATGAAGGAGAAAGGGAAAATATTGGATTCTCTCCAACCACCATCTGCTGTCAGTTTCAACTTCATCTATAAAACATATTTAAACAGCTAGGCAATGTGAAGGTTATATGCAACTTTTCTGTTTGCAAACAACATTCAGAAAAGATTGAGTTAGGGGTATTTAAAATGTATTGATTTTTAAAATGTTCAAGAAAAATAATGGAGCAACTGTAAAGGAAAGCAAGCATATTATCCTCAGTGTACTTCAGTTATTTATCCATAAAGTGGGTGATAAAAATACAATTTTATAGTATTGCTTGGTGGCTAAAATGAGTTATATGGAAAAGGCTTAGAAGAACACTGTTCATGCAGTAAATTAGTATATTACCATGTGTTGTTCTACTCAGCTCTCCTTGGAATTAGCTCTCTGTAGTGTAGAGCCTCTCTCTAATGAGGAAAATCATGAAGTTCACTCTTGAGAGAAAGGTTTAAGCCATTCAATATTTCCAGGAGCTCAGAGTGCTCTCTGCCTCAATGGTAAACATGAAGAACTTAATGGTATGTCTCCACTGTAGCATGCATGTATCTATGTAGGCAAGAAATGCCCCTTTCAATTACATGAACAATTCCACAGTCTTGCATAGTGTGCCACAAAACTGAAGAAGGAAATGGAAACCCACTCCAGTGTTCTTGCCTCGCAGATCCCATGGACCAGGAAGTCTGGTGGGCTGCAGTCAATGGGGTTGCAGGGAGTTGGATACGACTTAGCGACTAAACTACCACCACCACAAAACTAGACTTATTTTGTACCAAATTTGAACACTTATGTTTCTGTATAACTGAAGTTTGTAGTATAAACATTGCCCAACATCAAAGGAAAGTACTAGACAACTCATAGCAATTCAAAAGTAAGCAGAAAGACATGCAGGATTCATAATTTATGAGACAGTTTTCTCGTAAGACATGTATCATTATAAGGTAAGCAATATGCTGGTCGTCCAAAATTAATTTCCTACTTTAGCTAAACATTGAGGGTTTTTTTAAGACCAAGAAAATTTGAATATACCTCATATCAAATCAGAATTATGAAAGTTCATTTTAAAATAAAATTTCCCTCTTCCCATCAAATGTTGGGTAAATCACCTTACTTTCTTATCTAGAAAATGCAAGTTTTGTACAAGTTTAAAGCTTTCTAGTTTTAGACTTCTCCAATTTTATGTCATAATAATATAAATTCACTGTTTTAATGAGCCATGTAAGCAGCAAGAACAGTGTAGAGTCACCTATATGCATGATATTGACATCATTACTAATTGCTGAATTGGATTTCAAGTAAAGTACACAATTAAAATTAATTTAATTTTGCAAAATGTTGAAGGAATGAGACATTTAGTAATTCTTTCCATTAATAAAATTCTGTAGATGAAACAATGATGAGATGACTACATTCTATAACTAGTAAATTATGGCACTATCTGAAGCATGGCTTGGATTCAATATCATTCCATTGGTGGAGGTGATACAGCTGAATATATCTAGGCTTTGGAATCTGACTGATACGTTTTTGAGCCTTGACTCTGTCACTATCTAAGTATCATCTTGGATAAGTATTTCCTAACTCTGAACTTAACTTTTCCAAAAGCTAAAATGGAAATAATTGTGATCCACTAGTTGAAGATTAAAAGGGATAAAATATTTAGTTCTGGCTCATGACAGCTCTTCAAAATGAATTTATTTGTCTGTACCTAGAATTATTACAGAATGTAATAGAATTGTTGTGTGTTGGGTTTTATTTCTCCTGTGCTATTCTTATGCAGTAATTTTTTAAAAAGATAAATAAAGGTATTTATCAATGGTAAGATACTGCACCAATTAAATATATTATTTAGGAGACATAATCCTAAGTAGAGTTAAAATTCTCTTGTTAAGTAGCTACTTAATGAGACTCATCTACATTTCTGTGAAGGCCGTTATTTTGCTCATTTACCATTGCATTACTGTATGAAAACACTGTTATACCAGTCGATGACATAGATGATTGCATAATATACTATTGTTGTAAAAAAATAAGATCCAATATATATGAGAATTGATATCTGTCATTTGTTCAGAAGAAAAAAAAAAAACAACAAACATTTTCCCTCAGCTATCTTCATAGTCATGTGGATTTCTCTTTTAAATTGATTGAGCCACAAACGAGCACTTCCCTCAGCCTTCAAAACCGCAGATTAGTAGATCTGAGGTTTAGAAGTAATTGCTTTCAGACAGAGAATTTAGTTTGTCATCTATTCAATCCCATCTTTTTATGACAGCCTGTTTACTTTGCTTTAGAACCAAGATATGCTTATTACCTCCACCATCACTATCTGTCACTTAACATGTGGACAGAGGATAAGAACTACCAAGAATGCAGTAAAAAAGAAGTGCACCTCAGCCTCCAAGTGTATTGACCTACTCACACTTCATAGATGAATGAAGCAAGAATGAGTTCTGAAAATATGTGCAATGATGGAGAACTGAGAAAATAAAGAGAAAAAAAGACACTTCATTAGATTTTCAGAGACCATAGTCTATGGGGAAAGAAATACAGAAAAAAATGCTATTTCATCAATGGCATTTCACGCAATATCAGTGAGGAACACCAATGACAGTTTGAAACTGAGGGTATAATTTTTTCAGTTAATGCTCGTGGAAATGAAGGAACATCACTTAGTACCCCCTGGCTGCAATTATGGGAATTATTCTTCAACAAATTTGGATCACTGATGTTGTCAAAATTGAACTTCATGGGCTCTGATCCAACATTATTGTTCTACTCATTATTCTGCGAATATACTAAGGTCTCTGACCTCACATGTTCAACCTTGGCAACTAAATTGCATCAAATCACCAGAAGCAATTAAGGAATTGATCTAGCTACCCTAAACCCTAAAAGGATAAATTGTATGTCAAAAAAGCAAATCACTTATTTACACTGACAAATAACTTGTGTGATGAGTTGGAAAGACGTGTCACTTAGATAAACACATATTCCATTTGTGGCAGGAAAGCCTACTTGGAAACAAAATAGTAACAGAAAATTACAAGTGAGAGAGCTGGTTGCATAAAGAGGTAGACTCAACACTTGATATTCATCAAGAGTAAAATCAAAGTATTACCACCTGATATGTTTGTTTCATCAAAGAAATGTTCTCATTGGGTCATTTATTTTTTCTGGAATTGAGCTGCATAAGCTGCTTGTATATTTTTGAGATTAGTTGTTTGTCATTTGCTTCATTTGCTATTATTTTCTCCCATTCAGAAGGCTGTCTTTTCACCTTGCTTATAGTTTCCTATGTTGTGCAGAAGCTTTTAATTTTAATTAGATCTCATTTGTTTATTTTTGCTTTTATTTCCAGTATTCTGGGAGGTGGATCATAGAAGATCCTGCTGTGATTTATGTCAGAGAGTGTTTTGCCTATGTTCTCTTCTAGGAGTTTTATAGTTTCTTGTCTTACGTTTAGATCTTTAATCCATTTTGAGTTTATTTTTGTGTATGGTGTTAGAAACTGAATTGGCCAAAGAACTAAATAGACATTTCTCCAAAGAAGACATACGGATGGCTAACAAACACATGAAAAGATGCTCAACCTCAGTCATTATCAGAGAAATGCAAATCAAAACCACAATGAGGTACCATTTCACACCAGTCAAAATGGCTGGTCAAAAGCAACAAGCAATAAATGCTGGAGAAGGTGTGGAGAAAAGGGAATCTTCTTACACTGTTGGTGGGAATGCAAATTAGTACAGCCACTATGGAGAACAGTGGGGAAATTCCTTAAAAAATTGCAAATAGAACTGCCTTATGACCCAGCAATCCCACTGCTGGGCATACACACCAAGGAAACCAGAATTGAAAGAGACACGTGTACCCCAATGTTCATTGCGGCACT
>SJXQ01010451.1:110617-190397 GCA_006408695.1 Aepyceros melampus
CCAGGACATGGAAGCAACCTAGATGTCCATCAGCAGATGAATGGATAAGAAAGCTGTGGTACATATACACAATGGAGTATTACTCAGCCATTAAAAAGAATACATTTGAATCAGTTCTAATGAGGTGGATGAAGCTGGAGCCGATTATACAGAGTGAAGTAAGCCAGAAAGAAAAACACCAATACAGTATACTTACACATATATATGGAATTTAGAAAGATGGTAATGATAAACCTGTATGCGAGACAGCAAAAGAGACACAGATGTATAGAACAGCCTTTTGGACTCTGTGGGAGAGGGAGAGGGTGGGATGATTTGGGAGAGTGGCAGTGTAACATGTATGATATCATAAGTGAAACAAATCGCTGGTCTAGGTTTGATGCAGGATGCAGGATGCTTGGGACTGATGCACGGGGATAATCCAGAGAGAAGGTGTGGGGCAGGAGGGGGGAGGTGGGGGACGGGATTGGGAGTTCATGTACACTCGTGGCTGATTCATGTCAATGTATAGCAAAACGAATACAGTATTGTAAAGCAAAAAAATAAAAAGAAAAAAAATGAAAAGAAAAAAAAAAGAAGACATGGAAGAAGATTAAACACATATTGGTAGGTGAGAGAAGCCAATCGCAAAAGGCTACATACTCTATGATTCCAACAATATGACATTCCTCCTAGAAAATGCAAAACTATGGAGACAGTGAAAAGATAAGTGGTTGCCAGGAGTCAAGGGAGGGGAGATGAACAGGCAGAGCAGGGAGGATCTTAGGGCGCTGAAAATACTTTGCATGGTAGTACAATGATGAATATATTTCCTCATGCATTCGTCCAAAGCCACAGAATGTATGAGCGTGAACCCTAAGGTACATCATGGACTCTGGGTAATCATGCTGTGTCAATGTAGGTTCATCCTTGGTAACAAATGTACCTCTCAGGTGGGGGGTGTTGATATAGGTGCAAGGAGTATGTGGAAAATTTCTGTACCTTCCTCTCGATTCTGATGTAAACCTAAAAATGCTCTAGAAAAAATTAAGTCTTTAAAAAAAAATTACAGCATATTGTGAAAACATCAACAATGTTTTACTAGTTGCAGTAAATTATTGAGTTGGCCAAAAGTTTTGTAACATTTTATGGAAAAACCCAAACATTTTGGCTAACACAATACTTGTGCTAATAATGCAGTCATAGCTGACCCAACATACCAACGTGTCACCACACGGAGTGAAATTTGCCACAGCACAGCATATTGGTGTTGTGCCCCTGAGAATTAAGAGGTAGAACTTACAACAGTTATTCATTTTGGCCACATTAATTTAAAATCTACAACACATATACAAAGTCTAGGAATAATCTTAAGGTTGAGGAGGAGATTGGAAGAGAGAAGATCCAACTGCTACTGTCTCACCACCTCCCACAGTGCAAAATCCACTCATGAGCAGAGAATGGATGTACTCTTCAGTCCACTCACAGCCTTTTCTCTAGGCTCATCTTCGCCAAATCCTATATCCTCCCTGCTCTGTTTTATCTGAAACATCCAGTGCCTCTCAAACTTTTTCAGGTCAAGGCACACTCAGAAAATAATAATCTTTGTTGGGGATAAATCAACAAGGGTCAATAAGGCAGCAAACCTGTACCTCTTCAAGGCACCCCAGGTCACCCCAGCTCACACTGTGCTGGGAAGTTCTGTTCTAATCCACCAGGATCGTCCCTGCCTTTGTTCTCCTGTAGGAAAGCCCTACCTCTCACTGAGTCCACCTTCCTCTGCCTCACAAACTGGTGTTTCTACTTCGAAACCCAGCTCAGTGACCATTTCATCTCTGATGTCTTTCATACCTCAGCTCTGCCATCCCTCCACCCCCACTGCACCCAGCACCAAGACCTACGCCATGCCTCTTGCCATCATGCTGGACTGCCATGGGAGCCACCAACCCAGAAGGGGACCTTCTGTGGTCCAGGGCAAACTGGGTCAACGGTGATCCGGCAAATTATTTATTAGCCTCCTATGAGAGGCAAGGCATGGGGCCAAACAGTCATAAAGATTCAAGGACGAACGAGGAGAGGGAGGGTCCCTGGCCTCCTGGAGCCCACAGTCCAATAGGCATGATGGATATTAAACTTTCACTCACACAATTAATTATTTAATTACAACAGAGGGGCATGTTTCCAAATCAATGAATGCATCTAACAAGTAGGCCTGATCTATTTTGAGAGTCAAAGAAAAGTGCCTTAAATGGGTGACACTAGCTGATGAAATCTGAAAGACAGATAGGAATTAATCAGCTATGGGTTGAACGTGTATGAAAGCAGTACTCCATGTTCTAAACAAAGCTTCCTGGCTCTTGACATCTTCATATCCATAGGACCGGACCCAGGCAGATTCTAAATAAATACTTACTGAATTAAATTTTTTTAAGTGTTTGAGTACCTCTAAGCACTTTGTCTGTGTGTGTGTGTGTGTGTGTGTGTGTGTGGTGTATTCAGCCACTCAGACATGTCCAACTCTTTGTGGCCCCACTAACTCCACCTGAGAAGCCCCTTGTCTTTATAAGTAGGTTCTTCCAAATAATAATTGTTACTTTTGAAATCCTTTTCAACAATTAAAATGTAAAAGCATTTATTGAAACATTATGATATGCAAGCGTCTAAGTGCTTAAGACACAAACAAGAATTTTTCATGTGAAGAAGACAGATGAAAGCCTTCTAAGTAAAGTCCACAGGAAAATCATGGAGGCAAGAAAGCAGATAGCATGGACTCTATTTCCAAAGATGTATGAGGCCTTGGTAAGGGACAAAGGCATTAGAGCGTACATTAGTTATCAATTGTTGAATAAGAAATTTACAATACACATTTATTATTTCCATTTCTATCTAGGGCAGGTTTAGCTGGGTCTTCTTTATCAGCTTTAGGGGCTCTTCAGGTTGCAGTCAAGGTCCTCGCCCTGGGTCTCTCATAAGGCCACCATCAAGGCACTTGCTGGGGCCCTAGTCTTTTCAAGGCTCAAGCGGGGTGTGATCTGCTTCCAAGTTCACTCAGCAGTTGTTGGCACTCACCGGCTGTTGGCAGGATCCAGTGCCTTGCTGGCTATCAGCCAGAGGTCATCCTCAGTTTCTTGCCACATGGGCCTCTCTAACAGCTGACTTCATCAAAGAAACAAGACAGAGAGAAAGAGAGTCTGCTAGTAAGACAGAAGTTACAGTCTTTTGTAACCTAATAATGGAAGTAATACCCATCACTTTTGCCCTGTTCTATTCACTGGAAGCAATCACTAGGTCCAGTCAGCATAGGGAATGAGGAGATGGGGATCACTGGGGGGCATCTTATGTCTGTCTGAGATGGCATCATACTGTGCAGACTCTTGAATACCAGTGAGGAGAACCTATATTTTACTAGGCATTGGGGATCCCATGACAGTTTTAGGGGCACAGGAGTGACAGAAGCAAAGTTTCTCTGCAGAGAGATTACACAGTACTGTGCAGGAGGGACTGGAAGCAGAGACTGTGTTTGGAGTTGGGGAGATCAGTTAGGAAGCAAAGAAAGGGGCAGTGACATTTGCAGGTGTGACTTCTTGGAAGCAGAATTAGAACAGACCAGAGCTTGAATGGTCCTTTACCTGCCTGTTTCAGGGTAGCATTCTGGAACAAGCAAGCCCATCAAGTCTGGCTATGAATTGGGAGCTCCCAGTTGGGTTTCTGGTTTCAAATGCCTCCACTTGAGGCAACTGCTCTCCTCTCTGAGCTTTAGATGACTCTGTCTTGGGGGAGGATCTCCTAAACACATAACGCATTCATTCCTGTTGCTCCTCTCCAAGACAGTGTTATTCCATCCCCTGAAATTATCTGCTCTAATTCTGTCTCCAAGATGTCACACCTGCAAATGTCACTGCTCCTTTCTCTGCTTCCTAATGTAAATAAGATGTAACTTCCATCTCTTACTATCTTAAAAGTAAGGATGATATAAAAATGTAGGAGGCTTATTTACAAGCATATTCTTAGAAACCCTGACTCAGCCTATCTAAAGTTATTTCTCATAGTAAATCAAAACTGCTGTGAATATAGGGTCATTGACAATGTAGTTTGTTAAATTAAGATGAGATTATGCTGGAGCAGAGTGAGCCTCTAATTCAATATGACTGGTGTCCTTATAAAAAAAGGGAAACTTAACTATTTACAATAGCCAAGATGTGGAAGCAACCTAAATGGGCATCAACAGATGAATGGATAAAGAAGGTGTGAGAGATATAGATAGATAGATAGATAATGGAATATTCAGTTCAGTTGCTCAGTCTGTCCGACTCTTTGCGACCCCATGAATCGCAGCACACCAGGCCTCCCTGTCCATCACCAACTCCCGGAGTTCACCCAGACCCACGCCCATGGAGTCAGTGACGCCATCCAGCCATCTCATCCTCTGTCGTCCCCTTCTCTTCCTGCCCCCAATCCCTCCCAGCATCAAAGTCTTTTCCAATGAGTCAACTCTTCACATGAGATGGCCAAAGTACTGGAATATTACTCAACCATAAATAGAATGCAATAATGCCATTTGCAGCAATAAGAGGGGCTTCCCCAGTTCATGGGGTCACAAAGAGTTGGACACAACTTAGTGACTAAATCATCACTCAGGAACATGAATAGACCTAGAGATTATCAAACTAAGTCAGTTAGACAGAGAAAGACAAAAATCATATCATATCACTTACATGTGGAATCTTAAAAAATGGTACAAATTAACTTACAAAACAGAAACAGACTCATAGACATAGAAAACAAACTATGGTTACCAAAGGGGAAAGGTGGTTCAGTTCAGTCGCACAGTCGTGTCCGACTCTTTGCGACCCCATGAATCGCAGTACGCCAGGCCTCCCTGTCCATCACCAACTCCCGGAGTTCACTCAGACTCACGTCCATTGAGTCTGTGATGCCATCCAGCCATCTCATCCTCGGTCGTCCCTTTCTCCTCCTGCCCCCAATCCCTCCCAGCATCAGGGTCTTTTCCAATGAGTCAACTCTTCGCATAAGGTGCCCAAAGTACTGGAGCTTCAGTTTTAGCATCATTCCTTCCAAAGAAATCCCAGGGTTGATTTCCTTCAGAATGGACTGGTTGGATCTCCTTGCAGTCCAAGGGACTCTCAAGAGTCTTCTCCAACACCACAGTTCAAAAGCATCAATTCTTCGGCGCTCAGCCTTCTTCACAGTCCAACTCTCACATCCATACATGACCACAGGAAAAACCATAGCCTTGACTAGACGGACCTTAGTCGGCAAAGTAATGTCTCTGCTTTTGAATATACTATCTAGGTTGGTCATAACTTTTCTTCCAAGGAGTAAGCGCCTTTTAATTTCATGGCTGCAGTCACCATCTGCAGTGATTTTGGAGCCCACTTCAGAATGGACTGGTTGGATCTCCTTGCAGTCCAAGGGACTCTCAAGAGTCTTCTCCAACACCACAGTTCAAAAGCATCAATTCTTCGGCGCTCAGCCTTCTTCACAGTCCAACTCTCACATCCATACATGACCACAGGAAAAACCATAGCCTTGACTAGACGGACCTTAGTTGGCAAAGTAATGTCTCTGCTTTTGAATACACTATCTAGGTTGGTCATAACTTTTCTTCCAAGGAGTAAGCGTCTTTTAATTTCATGGCTGCAATCACCATCTGCAGTGATTTTGGAGCCCAGAAAAATAAAGTCTGACACTGTTTCTACTGTTTCCCCATCTATTTCCCATGAAGTGATGGGACTGGATGCCATGATCTTCGTTTTCTGAATGTTGAGCTTTAAGCCAACTTTTTCACTCTCCTGTTTCACTTTCAACAAGAGGCTTTTTAGCTCCTCTTCACTTTCTGCCATAAGGGTGGTGTCATCTGCATATCTGAGGTTATTGATATTTTTCCCGGCAATTTTGATTCCAGCTTGGGCTTCTTCCAGTCCAGCGTTTCTCATGATGTACTCTGCATATAAGTTAAATAAGCAGGGTGACAATATACAGCCTTGACGTACTCCTTTTCCTATTTGGAACCAGTCTGTTGTTAAGACTAGAGTACGCTATTCAAATTCCTTCTACCTATATAACAATCCTATCTGCTCTGTATCCTAAAATAGGGAGAGCTATAAGATCTCCCTGGAACTGCAAGGCAATTATACTCCCCCAAAATTAATATAATATTTTATTATTAAAATATAAAATTTTAAAAAGAAAAAAGAGCTAAAGGAAAGTATGAAAAGGTATCTCATCAAATAGAGATATGAAAACTATTAAAAACAATCAAACAGAAACTCTGGAGTTAAAAAGTACAATATCGAAATGGAAAAACACCACTAGAAGAGTTCAACAGTATAACTGAGCTGGTAGAAAAAGGAATCAATGAGCTTTGAGATAGGTCAACTGAGACTATTCACATTGAGGAAAAGGAAAAAAAATAATGAAGTAAACAGAATATCAGAGATGAGAGGGACACCATCAGGGATACCAAAATATGCATAATGAGAGCCTCAGAAAAGGAAAGAGACAGAAAGAATATCTGAAGAAACGGTGATTGAAAACTTCCCAAAGTTAATGCAAAACACTATTCTACACACCTCAAAAGCCAAAAAACTTGAAGTAGGATGAACTACAAAAAAAATTAACACTTAGATTGTAAACAAAGTGCTGAAAGTTAGAGAAAGAACCTTGAAAGCAGCAAGAGAGAAAATGATTCATCATGTACAGAAGACTCTCAGTAAGATTAAATGCTGATTTCTCATCAGAAACTATGGAAACCAGAAGGCAGCAGGATGTTATATTCAAAGTAATGGAAGAAAGAACATCCATCAAGAATCCTATGTCCAGCAAAACTATCCTTCAAAAATGAGAAAGTAAGACGTTTCTAAACAAACACTAAGAGAATTTGTTACTAGCAAACCTATCCTACAAAAAAAATACCAAAAGGAGTTTCAAACTTAAGTGAAAGAACTCTAGATAATAATGTGAATCCATATGGAGAAATAAAGAGCACTGGTAGAAGATAAATAAAAGAAAGGGTTTGAACTGGGGTCTCCCGCACTGCAGATAGATTCTTTACCATCTGAGCCACCAGGGAAGCCAGGTAAAAGATAACTACATATTAAATAAAAGGCAGTTTAAAAAACGGTCTCCATGGAGATGCGGGCATTTCATGTTGTCTTACTCCTGTATCCTCTAATCACTCTTTTCCCCACTTCTTCATACTGAAACTGCTTATTCTGTCCAAAATATTATGACACTTAAAGTGAATAGCCACACTCTAAGCCCTTATGGCAGAAAGTGAAGAGGAACTAAAAAGCCTCTTGATGAAAGTGAAAGAGGAGAGTGAAAAAGTTGGCTTAAAGCTCAACATTCAGAAAACGAAGATCATGGCATCCNTACTCCTTTTCCTATTTGGAACCAGTCTGTTGTTCCATGTCCAGTTCTAACTGTTGCTTCCTGACCTGCATACAGATTTCTCAAGAGGCAGGTCAGGTGGTCTGGTATTCCCATCTCTTTCAGAATTTTCCACAGTTTACTGTGATCCACACAGTCAAAGGCTTTGGCATAGTCAATAAAGCAGAAATAGATGTTTTTCTGGAACTCTCTTGCTTTTTCCATGATCCAGCGGATGTTGGCAATTTGATCTCTGGTTCCTCTGCCTTTTCTAAAACCAGCTTGAACATCAGGGAGTTCACGGTTCACATATTGCTGAAGTCTGGCTTGGAGAATTTTGAGCATTACTTTACTAGCATGTGAGATGAGTGCAATTGTTCGGTAGTTGGAGCATTCTTTGGCATTGCCTTTCTTTGGAATTGGGATGAAAACTGACCTTTTCCAGTCCTGTGGCCACTGCTGAGTTTTCCAGATTTGCTGGCAAATTGAGTGCAGCACTTTCTCAGCATCATCTTTCAGGATTTGAAACAGCTCAACGGGAAAGGTGGGGAGGGGGATAAATTAGGAGGGGGATAAATTTAGGAGATACACGTAAACACACTACTATATATAAGATAGACAACCAACAAGGACCTAGTGGATAGCACAAGGAACTATACTCAATATTTGTAATAAACTATAAGGGGAAAAAATCTAAAAAAAATAGAGAGAGAGACTATATAACTGAATCACTTTGGCGTGCACCTGAAACTAACACAACATTGTAAAAACCATTTATACTTGAATTAAAAAATAAAAAGTAAAAAACATAATAAAGAAGAAAGTTGAACGCAGACACGCACACACACCAGTGAAGACTGGAGTTACACTGCCAGCAAGCCAAGGAATTAGAGAAGCTGCGAGAGAGGCCTGGAACAGATCCTTCCCTAGTGCCGTCAGTGGGAGAATGGCCCTGCCAACACCTTGGTTTCAGACTTCTGGCCTCCAGAAATGAAAGACAATAAATTTTTGTTGTTCTAAAAAGCTCAGCCACCCCATTTGTGGCACTTTGTTCCAGCCGCTCTAGCAAAAGAATACGGCCATAGTACAGAGCATCAAAGTTACAACTTTAAAACCCTGACGTGCTCACAGCTACCAGTTTAGAACTCAAGGATCAAGGAAGTAGGTGAGCTGAGAACTGGGAAGAGGGAGCTTGGGCAGGTGGAGTCTATAAAGTAGGGTGAGTTGACTCAAGTGGAAAAGGAGAGAGAAAGAGGCAGGGCAAAAGCAAAACCAAATAGGGGCATTCGGGACAGGGCCTGACAGGGACAGTATGAGAATGATCACCATCCTTGGCTCCTGCAACTGTACGATCCAGAGGCGCCAGCTGGTTCTAGCTGGCACCTGCTGCTACCACCAAGTGAGGGAAAAACCATGCTAGGAGAGCGAAGCGACTCCCAGTTCTCCCAGCTCCCAGCTGCCTGCCTTCCTTCCTCTCTTGGCCTCAGGAGGTCCCAAGCTGCCAGTCTGGGGAGGAAGCAGGTGCCTGCAAAGAAGTGAGCACTGTCCCTCCTGTAGCTCCCAGATGGACTGATGCTCCTACCGGAGCATGAACAAGGGAGGGAGAGCAGGCAGTTCCGGAAACATCAGGCTGTCACCCCAGTGATACCAAAGTCATTAATCATAACATTTGCAAATAAACTAGAGGCCTCCAGTTTAATGGATTTGATAAGAACCTGCAATGTTCAGGGCTATGCTGTAGGGGGACTAGATGCTGAGAGACTCAAAGCTTAAGTGACAAATTCTACATTTCCTCCCTCCACCCAAAGGCAAAACAGTGAGACTCCCTGCTGTGTCTACTCATCATCTGATTCCTCCAGGAAGCCAGCTTTCCTTAACTGCCTTCAGGGCATTCTCCTTAGCTCTACAGTCAAATTTTAGAAGCATGGGAAGATTTCGGGTTGTGAACAATGTATAGCTGAGGAATCATCTCACAGTCTCATGTTGCATAGTCAAGAAAAATTAATTATACTTCCCATAGGCAACGGCTCTGAAATTTAAAAAATGAGTGGTTTGGGGCTGCCTTTGTAGTCCAGTGGTTAAGAATCCACCTTGCAATGCAGAGGACACTGGTTCGATCCCTAGTTCAGGAAGATCCCACATGAGGGGGCCAACTAAGCCCATGCAACTACAGAGCCTGAGCTCTGGAGCCCACAAGCTGCAGCTACTGAAGCCCACACATCCTGGAACCCATACTCTGCAATAAGAGAAGCCAGTCCAACAAGAAATCTGCACATTGCAACAAAGAGCAGCTCCCGCTCTCCACGACTAGAGAAAGCCCATATGCAGCAGTGAAGATCCAGGGCAGTCAAAACTACATAATTTTTTTTTAATGAGTGGTTCCCCACCAAAACTTTGTCTGTTGGTACTTCTATTTCTTTTTTTCAATTAAAACCCAAGTTTATGTCTCTACTCAGTGTTTCAGTAAGAAACAAAGGAATCTACTAGATTGGAGGTTCTCAACCTTTTTGGAACCCCAAGCTAGAAATATGACTCCTCCAGTCTGCAGCTGTGGTTCATGGTGATATAGACAAAATTCTGTCCCCCTGAAATTCATATGTTGAAGCCCTATCCCCTAATATGACTATATTTGGAGAAGTGAAGTGAAAGTCGCTCAGTTGTGTCCAACTCTTTGCAACCCCATGGACTACGCAGTCCATGGGATTCTCCAGGCCAGGATACTGGAGTAGACAGCCTTTCCCTTCTCCAGGGGATCTTCCCAACCCAGGGATCGAACCCAGGTCTCCCACATTGCAGGCAACACAATACTGTAAACCAGCCACACTCCACTAAAAAATCACAGCACTAGACTGGCAGGTCAAGGACAAGGACGGTGTCTGACTCATCTTTTTAAACAGTCTGGGATGTAGACAGCATCAGGAGGCACCCTCTCTTCTCTGGGAACAGGTACCTGGCTCCCAGCAGCTCCTCCCTTCTGCACCTGTGGCCTTCGAAGCAGCACGGGCACAGTGGCCTCAGCGGCACTAGAAGCTTACTAGAAATGCCCATTTTCAGGCCCTACCCTGACCGCCTAGATCACAGACACTAGGGGTGCCACCTGAGCCTCCGGTGATTATTAGGCACATGGAAGTTTGAGAACCCCTACAACTACACTCCGCTACACTCCGCTACACTCCATAGCGTTCACCTCCACAGTCCTTTTCCAGCACCCCCTGAGGGCCAGGCTCTGTGACAGGCACACTGCAGACTGGCCCTAAGCTGTCAGGGCCCACAAGGTGGACACAGTGTCCAAGGTCCTGAAGAGGAAACTGGGGTTCAGGGAAGACTTCTCCCTTCTAAAAGACTCACAATCAAGGTTCCAATGCAAGGGCCAGAATGCAAGCATTTCCTCAGGCCTTTCACCATCCTGTTCTCTCTTCCTATTACTATCAGTAAATTTTTTTTCTTCTTTTCCTTTCTTTTTTTTAGGCTCTTGCAGCACCCTACAGTCAGATTCCACTGACCTAATGAGATTCAGCTCACCTTTCCTTGGGTTAGCCATGTCTGCATTTTGAAAGTAACTCAGATTGATGTCTACACACTCAGAATGCTCATCTAAAATTTAATATGAAAATCTCCTTTCTCATGCACAGTATATTACTACATTCACTATACTATTCAGGTCCGGAGAAGGCAATGGCACCCCACTCCAGTACTCTTGCCTCGAAAATCCCATGGACAGAGGAGCCTGGTGGGCTGCCGTCTATGGGGTCACACAGAGTCGGACACGACTGAAGCGACTTAGCAGCAGCAGCAGCATACTATTCAGGAAAATGGGATACTTTTCCCTTCTTTACAGGAGAAAAAGGGAAAAAAAAAAAACACCTAAACTAAACTACCATAAAGAAAAAAAAAAAACTAAATAGAATCCACTACTAGTTATGGAAGCAAGAATAAAAATGTTGGGGAGTTTTATTATTCCTGGCCATTTTAAACTTGCTTTGGGGGAGCAGAAATCCCTGAATGAATAAATCTTTAGTCCAGTGAGGGAACAATGCCCAGAAAAGGAACAGACTGAGTAGCAGGCTTTCAAAATGTGTCTGAGTCAAAAACACAAGGGAACATATTGGCAAGGATGGGGAGAAACAGAACCCTTCCTATATTGCTGATAGTGACATAAAATGGTGCAACCACTTGGGAAGACAGTTGGCGGTTTCTTAAAAAGCTAAACATAAACTTATTCTATGACCCCAGCCACGCCCCCTCTTAAGTATCTACTCAAGAGAAATGAGGACGTGTCCACATAAAGACGTGTACATGAGTGTTCACAGCAGCATTATTTACAATCGCCAAAAGACGAAAACAGCCCAAATGCCCATCAGCTGATGAACGGATAAACAAAACGTCGGCTAGTCATACAGAGGAACGCCATTCAGCAATAAAAAGAAACAGACTACCAATACAGGATACAGCATGGACAAATTTCAAAAACCACATGCTTATTCAAAGAAGCCAGCTGTAAAACAATATATACTGTATGATTCCATTTATACGAAATGTCCAGAAAAAGCAGCTCTGCACAGACACAAAGTAGATTGGACTCTGTGGGAGTGGGGTGGAGATTAACTGTAACTGGGCACAATAGATCTCTTGCGGGTGATGGAAATAATCTAAAACTAGTTATAGTGACAGCTGCACAACTTATGAAATCATTATGTTGCACATTTGAAACCGGTGAATCTTATGGCATGCAAATTGCATCTTGATAAAGCTGTTTTTACAAAGGGCGCTGTCAATGGGACACTTGAGGTGCACAGGCGTGAGCTGCTGGACTTGGTACAACTAAGGCTTATTAACGCTAACACACAGGTAAGCCCCAGGGAGAGGAAAGGCTGTCATCATTTTCTTCTCTGATAAATGCCTTGAAAGATAACCTGGGGGAAACAGTTCCATGGAGGCGGAAGCTCTGCGGCTAAGCAAATATTCCAGAACAAACGCAATCAAGGTAGAGACAGACCTGCTGGAGTCTCAGTCCAGGGCGAGCCGTGCCCAACCAGGTTCATGCCGCATGACTGAATTGAGCAAGTCTTGGAGAAGCCTGGGTCAGAAGCACAGGCAGGATCCACTGCCTGCAAAAGGGGAGGCACCCAGTGATCACAAGATTGGGCCCAAGGGCGCGGGGAGACGGGAAGCGCTTCCCTCACAGGAGCAGCCAGGAGGGTGGAAAGCAACAGCAAGCGACAGGAAGCTTGTGGTCCCCAAGGCAGCAAGCTCTTTCAGGGAGTTTGGCACCACCTCAGACTTCTCTTGGGCTGGGTAAGATGTTGCAAAAATACCTGGAGAAAGGTCATGGGAGCCTCATCAGAAAATAAAATCAAAAGATCACAGGCCCTTGGACTATGGGAAGAGGGGAGGTAGGGGAGAGGAGAAGGCAGAGGCTTGGCTGAGTCAGGCCTGCTGGGCTGGGAGTGGAGAGAGGAGTCAGGACTCAAACGGCCACCATGAATCCTCCTCCACACCTGACTCATTCTGGGACCTTCCCCAACTCACAGGGCCATTGGGGCCCACCCCCCACCATCTCCTCAGATGTGCAATGGAGATTTTATCCACTACAAAAAGTCTTTGTAAAAAAAAAAAAAGTCTTTGTGAGGATTAACAAGGGAATAGAAGGCACTAAAAAAAGGGGGGTATTGTATCTTATGAAAATATAAAGAGTTTTTCACGGTTCCACCACTGGATTCATCATGCTGGGACTCCCATTCCTCTACATCCCCATAAAGGTAATGGAAAAGAAAGGAAAAGAGGAAAGAAAATAACATATTTCACATTATGCCAAGATTATCATGAACCAATATCCAGGAACGGTTAGAAAAGTAAGCATGAAGCGAGTGCGCAAGTAAAATCAACCACTCTGGAGGAAGAGAAACCTGCAGTGGGTCAAGATGTCATTCCTATGCCAATAGTCTGTATGGGGCTGCAAAACATGTTGAACACTTGGTATTTCTTCTTCAGACAGTATCCCTATCTCAACTGGCTTAGCACAGTCCCTGGCTATAGAACCCATTCCCTGCTGAGACTGCATACTTAAAACTTAAACATCTTAATTTTAGAAGACTCCCCAAAGCCCTCTTTACTATAAACTATGACTTTAATTCCATGTGGGGAATGCATGGAGGTCCAAGATCAACAAAGAATTCCCTCCCATCTTTAGAGTGTAAACTTCTAGCAATTAGCAGTTGTCGGAGATATGACAAGGTGCCTTTTACCTAAAATTTAAACAGAGGGAGGAGCAGGTATTTCTGAAAGTCAAGAAATGCTTTGGGGACGAAAGGATAAGGGGATGGGAATTTATTTACTCCTCTTGTGAGTACCCCCACACATACATCAAAGCATGTACCTCCAAAGTGAACTGCCTCGTGGTAGTATTTTACAAGCTTTCCTTGTTTGCTTATTTCTAATTAGCAACAAATGCACAGCACTGAATTGGAGCCTAATATGTCATTCATGTCAAAGGGGCTGGAAAGGTCAGTATTGACTTGAGTGATAATTATTACTAAAGGTTTCAGAATGGAAATTTTAAAATGGATTCAAAGATTAAAAAATCCTCCTTATAAACATCAACAGTGAAAGGCATTAGTGGAACTAATTCCTTGCCTATTATAGCACTCACAGTCTGGAAAAAAGGAAAACCAGCTCTTATTTTCTTTATTTTTTAAATATAAATGTATTTGTTTTAATTGGAGGTTAATTACTTTACAATATTGTACTGGTTTTGCCATACGTCAACATGAATCCACCACAGGTATAACAGCTCTAGCTAGAGTGAAAATCAACACGGTCTTGAGAATAAATCTGATGATTCTTGTCCTTCAAGGAGAGAAATTTAGTTAATGCCAAAGGTTTTATCTCTTTTGACCTACACATTATGAAACTGGGAAACTATAATTTATGTATCCAGTGAACGCAAAATTGATTAACAGGTCAGTGTAAATGTCAGCTTGAGGGAATTTAACAAATGTAGTTCCACAAGGGTCAGTTCTTGCCCAGTACTATTTAACATTTTCATTAATTACTTGCTGACAGAATAGGTGATAGAATTGGAGGTATATCATTAAACATGTCAATTTAGAAAAAAAATAGCTAAAATAAAAATAGGTGTTAATAAATTGGCAGACAAAGAGGGACCAATTGGTACTCCCAAGGCTCTGCTTGGTACAAAGCAGGTGTCCAATAGATGTTGGTTGAATTGAATAAATGCCAACAAAACAAAAGATAACATGAATGATTCCCTGAAGGAGGAAATGATACTCTTTAAGTTTTCATAAATAGCTACCATGCATTTGTGGCTCAGCTGGTAAACAATCCACCTGCAATGTGGGAGACCTGGGTTCGATCCCTGGATTGGGAAGGTCCCCTGAAGAAAGGAAAAGCTACCCACTTCAGTATTCTGGCCTAGAGAATTCCATGGACTGTATAGTCCATGGAATCACAAAGAGTCGGACACAACCGAGTGACTTTCACTTTTCACCATGCGTTTATTTAAATTTTTTTTTAACTTTTGGACCATTTTTGAAGTCTTTATTGAATATGTTACAACATTGCTTCTTTTTTATGTTTGGGACTTTCTTGCTTTTGTTTTTGTCACAAGGCATGCAGGATCTCTGCTCCCTGACCCGGGATCAAACCTGCACCCCCCACATTGGAAGGTAAAGTCTTAACCACTGGATAACTAGGCAAATCCGCTCGGTTCAGTTCATTCGCTCAGTCATGTCTGACTCTTTGCAACCCTATGGACTTCAGCATGCTAGGCTTCCCTGTCCATCACCAACTCCCTGAGCATACTCAAACTCATGTCCATTAAGTCAGTGATGCCATTCAACCAGCTCAGCCTCTGTCATCCCCTTCTCCTCCTGCCTTCAATCTTTCCTAGTATCAGGGTCTTTTCTATTGAGTCAGTTCTTCGCATAAAGTGGCCAAAGTACTGGAGCTTCAGCTTCATCATCAGTCCTTCCAATGAATATTCAGGATTGATTTCCTTTAGGATTGACTGGTTTTATCTCCTTGCTGTCCAAGGGATTCCCAAGTCTTCTCCAACACCACAGTTCAAAAGCATCAATTCTTCAGCACTCAGCTTTCTTTATGGTCCAACTCTCACATCCATAAATGACTACTGGAAAAAACCATACCTTTGACTAGACAGACCTTTGTCAGCAAAGTAATGTCTATACTTTTTAATATCCTGTCTAGGTTTGTCATAGCTTTTCTTCCAAGGAGCAAGCATCTTTCAATTTCATGGTGCAGTCACCATCTGCAGTGATTTTGCAAACCAAGAAAATAGAATATGTCACTGTTTCCATTGCTTCCCAGACTATTTGCCATGAAGTGATGGGACCAGATGCCATGATCTTCGTTTTCTGAATGTTGAGTTTTAAGCCAGCTTTTTCACTGTCCTATTTCACCTTCATTAAGAGGTTCTTTAGTTCCTCTTCTCTTTCTGCCATCATCTGCATATCTGAGGTTATTGATATTTCTCCCAGCAATCTTGATTCCAGCTTTTGCTTCATCCAGCCTGGCATTTCACATGAAGTACTCTGCATAGAAGTTAAATAAGCAAGGCAACAAACAATATACAGCCTTGACGTACTCCTTTTCCAATCTGGAACCAATCTGTTGTTCCACATATGGTTCTAACTGTTGTTTCTTGACCTGCATACAGATTTCTCAGGAGGCAGGTAAGGTGGTCTGGTATTCCCATGTCTTGAAGAATTTTCCACATCTTGTTGTGATCCACACAGTCCAAGCCTTTAGTGTAGTCAATGAAGCAGTAGATGTTTTTCTGGAATTCTCTTGCTTTTTCTATGATCCAACAGATGTTGGCAATTCGATCTCTGGTTCCTCTGCCTTTTCCAATTACAGTTTGAACATCTGGAAGTTCTAGGTCCAAGTACTGCTGAAGCCTAGCTTGAAGAATTTTGAACATTACTTTGCTAGCATGTGAGATGAGTGCAATTGTGCAGTAGTTTGAACATTCTTTGGCATTGCCCTTCTTTGAGAATGGAATGAAAACTGACCTTTTTCAGTCCTATGGCCACTGCTGAGTTTTCCAAATTTGCTGCCATACTGAGTATAGCACTTTCACATCATCATCTTTTAGGATTTTAAATAGCTCAGCTGGAATTCCATCACCTCCACCAGCTTTGTTTGTAGTGATGCTTTTTAAGGCCCATTTGACTTCGCACTCATGAATGTCTGGCTCTAGGTGAATGATCACACCACCGTGGTTGTCTGAATCATTAAGATGTTTTTTGTATAGTTCTGGTATTCCTGCCACCTCTTCTTAACTTTCTGTTTCTGTTAGGGAAGTCCCCTATGATGCATTTAAAACTCAGTGTAAATTTTCTTATAACAATATACCCATGACCCACCAAAAGCAAGGGCTAGATAACAAAAATGCACATGTATCAATAAGTTGATACAGTATGCAAATACTGTATAGTGGGGAACACACTCAATAGTCCAAAACTTGGTGCACACTGCTATCCTTTTCCTTAACTATAGACACAGGGATAGATAGATCCAGCCCTGTCTGGAAAGTGAATGTGAAGGAAGGAAAGAGATGAGAGAATAACCAACAAAGATTAACGGTCTCAGTAGAAAACAGCAACAGCAAACAGAGGTGCAGCTGGGTGGAGAAAAAAATACAGTCACACCAAGCCAAGCCTTGGAAACACAAGTTCCATACTCCTACGTGGCTAGCTCACTCCCAAGTAGGATGGGACAGGACACCAGAGCTAAAGAGAAGCACTAGGACACCATTATTCACCTCCTTCTGAGTGACTGGGTAGCTCCTGGAGGTTTTATTTTGTTTGGGGAAGGGGGAAGCTTTATTTTTAGCTAGAGAGAAAAACAGAAGCATAGCTTACTGATGATGACTACCCTATCTAAAGGCTCAGCCCTCAATCCACTTTCCATGGGCAGTGGAAGGACTTAACAAATATAGACTCTCACATGCCAACTTGAGTACTCCAGCATAGCCAGGTAAGGAAGGGGAGGAATCAAGAAAAAAAACTTCAAACTATTTTTCAGACCAAATATTAGGTCTTGCTAGAATTTTCTTTGGTTAAAAAAAAAAGAAGCAGACAACAAATAAGGGCCCTTCAAAACTACAAAGAAAATGTAAGAAAGAATTTAAATAATGTTTTGTTCTCATAAGGAAACTTAAAAGGAGTATCACCTTAGTGGAGGGGCTTCCCAGGTGGTGCTAATGATAAAGAACCTGCCTGCCAATGCAGGAGACCTAAGAACAGGAGGTTTGATCCCTGGGTTGGGAGGATCCCCTGAGGGCATGTAACCCACTCTAGTATTCTTTCCTGGAGAATCCCATGGACAGAGGAGCCTGGAGGGCTACAGTCTATAGAGTCGGAAGCGACCTGGCATGCATGCACCTTAGTGGAAAAGAAAACGAAGATATCAATGCTGTAAAATCAAAGTTGACATGCTAGAGCTAATGAGAAATGAAGAAAAAAGCAGTATGAATTCAGAACTGAAAAAAATGCTGGAGAAACATCCAGAAGCAGAATTAACATTGCAGAAAATTAAATCTACGGTAAGGCACCTGGCTTCAGAGGAGGGGGAAAAAAAATCACCTGAAATGCAGAGGAGACAGATAAAGAGATAAAGGATAAATAGAGAAACTATGGAGGACAAGCTAACATAGAGGTTTTGTTTATTGTGAAAAAGTATATTCACTTCTAACACATCAATCTGATTTTGCTTCAGGGAAAGTTCCCTGCAAGCCACAGGATAGAGAGTTCAGAGGTAACTCTAACTGAAGTCATTAATTATATATTCATTCATTCAGTGGGTGTTTACTGGTTGCCTTTTATATGCAAGGGGCCCATAGGCTCATTAAATCAAACACAAGAGGTTCCAGTTCTCCTGGGGGACATCATCTAGTAAAGGAGCAGAGAATGAATAAATTCATGAACGAATAATAGAGAAACAAATAAAACAACTACCAGCTGTCACAGGTAAGAAACAAGCAAGGTGCCGAGACAGAAAACAAACAAAAAGGAAGAGCCTGCTTTTGACAGAGCGGCAAGGAGGGTCCTTCTAAGGAGACAACTTTAAGTTGGGAAGAATGGAAAGCTAACGCCAGGCTATGAACTATGAAAAGCATGGTGAGTTCCAGGAGGAGCTAGACTGTAGTAGTGTAAATTAATATGCAAGAAGTAGGGAGGGGCCAGACTTGCCTGGTGGATCAGTGGTAAAGAACTCGCCTGCCAGTGCAGGATAGTGGGTTCAATCCTTGGGTGGGGAAGATCCCCTGGAGAAGGAACCCACTCCAGTAAACTTGCCTGGGAATTACCTGGACAGAGGAGCCTGGCAGGCTACAGTCCGTGGGGCAACAAAGAGTCAGACCTGACTGAGTGATGAAACAACAGGCAGGGGCCGGGTCATATGGAATCTTTGGGGTTTGTTTTTTTTTTTAGCATTCATTTATTTATTTGGCTGTACCAGGTCTTAACTGTGGCACATGGGATCTTCAATCTTCATTGCACCATGAGGGATCTTCAGCCATGGCATGTGAGATCCAGTTCCCTGACCAAGGATCCAACCTGGGCCAACTGCATTGAAAGTGCAGTCTTAACCAGTGGACCACCAGGGAAGTCCCAGTCACATGGAATCTTGGAGGGCACTGTAAAGAATTTGAATGGTCTCCTTAACGTCTGTTCTGAGAAATGCTGAGTTCCTCCTGCTTGTTGGATCAGGGGGATGACCAATAGGTAGAAGGAGGGGATTCTGTGCCATCCCACCTAGCCACCAAAGATAGTGGCTCAAAGGGGCCTGTCTTAGATGTTTGCCCCTTTGCCTGTGTTAGATGTAGTCAGCTATAACTTTGCCTCCTAATACACTAGCGGCTTCCCTGGTTACTCAGTTGGTAAAGAATCTACCTGTAACGCAGGAGACCCCAGTTCAGTTCCTGGGTCGGGAAGATCCCCTGGAGAAGGGATAAGCTACCCACTCCAGTATTCTTGGGCTTCCCTTGTGGTTCAGATGGTGAAGAATGGGCCTGCAATGTGGGAGACCTAGGTTCGATTCCTGGGTGGGGAAGATCCTCTGAAGAAGGGAACGGCTACCCACTCCAGTATTCTGGCCTGGAGAATTCCATGAACAGAGAAGCCTGACAGGCTTCATGGGGTCACAAAGAGTTGGACATGACTGAACGACTTTCACTGTCACACTAGCAAAACTTTCAGCCCAGGGCTAAAGTATCAAATCACTTCTATGAATACAAAAGTGAATTTAGAAAGCAATCCTTTCTGGACCTAGAGACTGTCACACAGAGTAAGTCAGAAAGATAAAAACAACTATCATATATTACACATATATGTGGAATCTAGAAAACTAGTACAGAAGTTTTCTGTAAAAAAAAACACCTATCTGCAAAGCAGAAACAGAGATAACAGATGTAGAGAACAAATGTATCAACACTGAGGGGGAAGAGGAGGGGTGGGTGAACGGGGAGATTGGGATTGACACATAAGATTGAGACTGACATATATGGGCCTTCCCTGTTAGCTCAGTGGTAAAGAATCCGCCTGCCAAGGAAGGAGACGCAAGTTTCATCCCTGGGTCAGGAAGATCCCCTGGAGCAGGAAATGGCAACCCACTCTGGTATTCCTGCTTAGGAAATCTCGTGGACAGAGGAGCCTGGTGGGCTACAGACCATGGGGTCACAAGAGCTGGACACAATTTAATGACTAACCCACCACCAACCATGTATAAAATTGGTAACTAATGAGAACCTACTGTAGAGCACAGTAGGAACTTTATTCAGTGCTCTGTGGTGACCTAAAGGGGAAGAAAATCCAACAAAGAGGGGATATGTGTACGGCTGATCCACTGTGCTGCATAACAGAAACTGACACAATATTGTAAAGCAACTATACTCCAATAACCATTTTTTTAATCGGTCCATTCATGCTAACCTTGTCACAGACATAGTCTCTCTAGTTCAAAGCTAGAATCTTTACAGAAGAGGAGGCAGCCATAGCAGATGGGAAGTCTGCTGAGCTGAGACCTGGATCCTTTATCCCATTCTTGCTCTCTCTTCTCTCTTGCCAGACTGTATCATTTCTGTATCTTAATATCCTCTCTTAAGCATGACCTTGCTCATGTCATACTACCTGTGCCTCAGTTTCCTCATCTGTAAAGCCCTAGGGAGAGAGAACAACCTGGTCTCTAAGCCCCCTTTAGAATTTAAAACATAGGAAATCTCTGAGAGAGGAGAGCCCACTTGTATATAAACAGCTTATTGCTGACAGAAGTAGAGGACAATTTTAATGCCAAACTGAAGAAATCTACTCAGGTTTTTCCTTGAACAAGATATTGAATATTATTTTATAAAAACATTATCATATTAATTTCCATAATAGCAAGTCTTCCATGTATAACAGAGGTTCTGTATTTGTTGAACTAGTGACGTAGCTTTCCTATGTTGAACAGGAAAATTTTAGCACAAATATATTTATTAAGCATTGTCCATTTAACAAACTATTTTTTAGAATATGCACTCAACTTCTGGCAAAGTATTCAATGCAAACTATTCAATTATATTTAAAATGTGATGTTTTAAAAACTGAGTTAGTAGTGGGGAGATAAAGAGATTTTATTTTTTAGTTTAGCAGATCTATAAATGGCAATACATTATTCCATATGCTATTTGATTAAAAAAATCTGTCTCCTGTATTATGGGCTTCCCAGGTAACACTAGTGGTTAAAAAAAAAAAAAAAAACCCACCTGCCAATGCAGGAGACATAAGAAATGCGGGTTTGATCCTTGGGTCGGGAAGATCCTCTGGAGGCGGGCATAGCAACCCACTCCAGTATCCTTGCCTGGAGAATCCCATGGACAGAGGAGCCTGGCGGGCTACAGTCCATGGGGTTGCAAAGAGTTGGACATGACTGAAGCAACTTTGCATGCACGCAGGCATCCTATATTATATTAAATCAAGTCTAAAAGATTCTGAGTATCTGAATGTTTATTCACTCATGCGTGGTAGGGAAAGGAGAGCCTCAACAAACACATAAATGAATAATTCCAAAGCATTTTCTATAGCAAAGAGTACCATGAATAAAATAAGGTGGGATAGAAAGTAGCACTATCCAGGGATAGTATTAGGTTGGTGCAAACACAACCGCAGTTTTGGACTGTGAATTGTAAATCATTATAACTAGGCTCAAATGCATCTTTATTAATCAAAATAGGAACCATTACAATCAACAGATTTTTGCCAATGAGAAATATGTTTGTTTATTCCTGTAATATAAAAATCCATGCTTCGGGATTCGATGAACTTTTGGAAAGCATTTTCTGCCTCCTGCTGGTTGTGGAAGTGTTTTCCCTGCAAAAAGTTGTCAAGATCTTGAAGAAGTGGTAGTCAGTTGGCAAGAGGTCAGGTGAAAGTGGCGGATGAGGCAAAACTTCATAGCCCAATTTATTCAACTTTTGAAGAGTTGGCTGTACAACGTGGTCAGGCATTGTCATGGAGAAGAATTAGATGCCTGCTGCAGGTATAGCCGTTTTCGGTGCATCTCATCAATTTGCTGAGCACACTTCTCAGGTGTTAACGGTTTCACTGGGATGCAGAAAGCCGCCGCGGATCAAACGAGCAGCAGACAACAGAACAGTGACCATGATCTTTCTAGGTGCAAGTTTGGCTTTAGAAAGCGTTTTACAGCTTCTTTTCAGTCCAACCGTTGAGACAGTGGTCACTGACTGTCATATAAAATCCACTTTTCATCACATGTCACAATCTGATCAAGAAATTGTTTATCGTTGTTGTATAGAATAAGAGAAGATGACACTTCAAAACGATGCATTTTTTTTATTTGTGGTCAGCTCATGAAGAACCCTCTTATTGAACTTTTTCACCTTTCCAATTTACTTCAAATGCCAAATAACCATAGAATGATCAACATTAAGGTCTTCAGCAACCTCTTGTGTAATTGTAAGAGGATCAGCTTCGAGAGCCTCTAAATTTGTTGTCCATTTCCAACGGCCGGCCACTGTTCCTCATCTTCAAGGCTCTCATCTCTTTGCAAAACTTCTTGAACCAGCAATGCACTGTACATTCGTTAGCAGTTCCTGGGCCAAATGTGTTGTTGATGCTGCAAGTTGTCTCCGCTGCTTTATGACCCATTTTGAACTCGAATAAGAAAGTCGCTTGAATTTGCTTTTTGTCTAACATCATTTCCATAGTCTAAAACAAATATAAGTAATAACTCATTAGCAAAAAAACATAAAGCAAGAAATGTGCATTAAAATGATATATAACATAACCACATTTTAGAATGTGGTTAACATAACCACATTTTAGAAACTATTTTAGAATGTACTCCAATATCAAAGGAAATTTCAATAATGTAAAAACTGCAATTATTTTTCACCAACCTAATTTTTAATATTTTATTATTTTTATTTATTTATTTAGCTGCATGGGGTCTTAGTTGCAGCTCATGAGATCTTCAGCCTTCACTGTGACATGTGAGATCTTTAGTTGATGCATGTGGGATCTAGTTCCCTGACCAGGGATTGAATTGGGGTCCCCTGCCTTGGGCGAATGAAGTCTTACCCACTGGACCACCAGGGAAGTCCCAAGAATAGTATTTTACATTGAGTGGTTAGAGAAGCCTCCACTGATGTGATATTTGAGCAGAGCTCTGTGGAGAGTTAAGAAATGAGTGGAAAGGAGAACTAGAGAAAGAGAAAGAGAAACAACAACAACAACAACAAAAAATCTCTCTGGAGAACAGCATCTTCATCTCAAAGGATTCCCACAAACAATTTTTTAAAGGACAATGAGAAACTCAAAAAAAAAAAAAAAATCCACCAAAGCACCCTAGTAAACAATATATTATAAGCAGACAACATCAGCAGAAACACATAAGCCAAGATTATCATTATTGTAATTATGAAATGCAAAGTATACAACAATCATGCTTACTTTGTTTAAAGAAATAAAGCACAAGTCTGACAATATCTGCAGGGGACAAGAATCTGGAAATGACACAAAATATTTGGAAAATAACTAAAGAGAATCTCCAAAAAAAAAAAAAAAAGCACGAAAGATCAATGTCTGGGTTTAACATTAGATTAGACATTGTTGGAGACAGAATTAGTGAAAAAGAGTCCAAAGAAACTACCCAAAATACTGCAAAGAGAGAAAATACAGAGAAGATATTAAAATATAGAGGATACAGTCCTACATTAATTCATTTCAAGTCCCAGGTAGAGAAGAGAGAATGGGGTAAAAGCAATATTTCAAGAGAATCACTGAGAATTTTGCAGAACAAATGAACCATCACAGATTCAAAGGGTTCAGTGAAACACAATCTGAAAAGAAATCCACCACCAGACACATCATAGTGTAAATTCATAAGATTAAGACAAAGAAAACATCTTAAATTAGCCAGGGGTGAAAAAACTGACTACTTTGAAAGACTCACAGTAGTCTTCCCAGTAACAACCATGGGGGTCAAAGACAATGGAGTGACATTTTCAGTGTATTAAGAGAAAACAATTGCTCATCTAGAAATATAGCCTCATTGAAAACACCTTTTTAAAATAGGAGTGGACTTGCCTAGTGGTACAGTGGATAGAAATCTACCTGCCGATGCAGGGAACACGGGTTCCATCCCTGGCTCTGGGAAGATTCCACACAGAGCAAATAAGCCTGTGTGCCCCAACTAGTGTGGAGAACGCAGTGGCACCCCACTCCAGTACTCCTGCCCGGAGAATCCCATGGATGGAGGAGCCTGGTAGGCTGCAGTCCATGGGGTCGCTGAGGGTCGGACACGACTGAGCGACTTCACTTTCATTTTTCACTTTCATGCATTGGAGAAGGAAATGGCAACCCACTCCAGTGTTCTTGCCTGGAGAATCCCAGGGACGGGGGAGCCTAGTGGGCTGCCGTCTGTGGGGTCACACAGAGTCAGACACGACTGAAGTGACTTAGCAGCAGCAGCAGCCCCAACTACTGAGCGCATGCTCTAGAGTCTGCTCTGCAACAGAAGCCAGAGCAGTGAGAAGCCCTGGCACAACTGGAGAGTGGCCCCTGCTCACTGAACTAGAGAAAGCCCACATGCGGCAACAAGGATCCAGCACAGCTGAAAACTGATAAATAAGTAAACCAATAAAATGGGAGCAAAGTAAAGGCATTTTCAAACAAGAACTGAGAATTTGCTATGAAGAGTTCCTCGCTAAAAGAAATTCTAAATGATGTTTTTGTGAGAAGAAGGGTAACCCCAGGTAAAATATGTGAAGAAAAGCTGAAAAAATAACAAAGATATAAATAAATCTAAATTAACATGATTTGCCTAAAACTAAAAAAAAAAAATCTTGGTTTTTTAAGGATAAAAATGCATAATAACATGATGTATAATCAAGAGGGAGGTAAATGAAATTAAAGGGTTCTGAGGTCAGTGTACCTTCAAGAGAATAAAGAAATGTATTAATCAATTTTAGACTTTGATGAGTGAAACATGTATGTTATAACTTCATGAAGAATCACTAAAAGAATATAAATGGAGTGCCTATATTCAGAACCAGGAAAGGGGAAAAAATGGAATGATATGAAAGTGAAAGTGCTAGTCACTTAGTCATGTCTGACTCTTTGTGACCCCATGGCTCTCCCCCTGGTGTAGCCCACCAGGCTCTTCTGTCCATGGGATTCTCCAGGCAAGAATATTGGAGTGGATTGCCATTCGTTTCTCCGGGGGATCGTCTCAACCCAGGGATCACACCTGGGTCTCCCGCACTGCAGGCAGATTCTTTATCACCTGAGCCACTAACCAAAATGAGGCAAGAAAGGAAAGAAAACAAAATATAGAAACAGGTATAAAAAATAGCAAGCCCAAGTAAGAGATGTAAACCTAAACAGATCTGAGGTAAAATTAAATATACATGAGCTAAATATTCCAGCCTTACAAATAGCTGTGAAAAGAAGAGAAGCAAAAAGCAAAGGAGAAAAGGAAAGATATAAGCATCTGAATGCAGAGTTCCAAAGAATAGCAAGAAGAGATAAGAAAGCCTTCTTCAGCAATCAGTGTAAAGAAATAGAGGAAAAGAACAGAATGGGAAAGACTAGAGATCTCTTCAAGAAAATTAGAGATACCAAGAGAACATTTCATGCAAGGATGGGCTCGATAAAGGACAGAAATGGTCTGGACCTAACAGAAGCAGAAGATATTAAGAAGAGGTGGCAAGAATACACGGAAGAACTGTACAAAAAAGATCTTCATGACCCAGATAATCATGATGATGTGTTGACTAATCTAGAGCCAGACATCTTGGAATGTGAAGTCAAGTGGGCCTTAGAAAGCATCACTACGAACAAAGCTAGTGGAGGTGATGGAATTCCCGTTGAGCTGTTTCAAATCCTGAAAGATGATGCTGTGAAAGTGCTGCACTCAATTTGCCAGCAAATCTGGAAAACTCAGCAGTGGCCACAGACTGGAAAAGGTCAGTTTTCATCCCAATTCCAAAGAAAGGCAATGCCAAAGAATGCTCCAACTACCGCACAATTGCACTCATCTCACATGCTAGTAAAGTAATGCTCAAAATTCTCCAAGCCAGACTTCAGCAATATGTGAACCGTGAACTCCCTGATGTTCAAGCTGGTTTTAGAAAAGGCAGAGGAACCAGAGATCAAATTGCCAACATCCGCTGGATCATGGAAAAAGCAAGAGAGTTCCAGAAAAACATCTATTTCTGCTTTATTGACTATGCCAAAGCCTTTGACTGTGTGGATCACAGTAAACTGTGGAAAATTCTGAAAGAGATGGGAATACCAGACCACCTGACCTGCCTCTTGAGAAATCTGTATGCAGGTCAGGAAGCAACAGTTAGAACTGGACATGGAACAACAGACTGGTTCCAAATAGGAAAAGGAGTACGTCAAGGCTGTATATTGTCACCCTGCTTATTTAACTTATATGCAGAGTACATCATGAGAAATGCTGGACTGGAAGAAACACAAGCTGGAATCAAGATTGCTGGGAGAAATATCAATAATCTCAGATATGCAGATGACACCACCCTTATGGCAGAAAGTGAGGAGGAGCTAAAAAGCCTCTTGTTGAAAGTGAAAGAGGAGAGTGGAAAAGTTGGCTTAAAGCTCAACATTCAGAAAACGAAGATCATGGCATCTGGCCCCATCACTTCATGGGAAATAGATGGGGAAACAGTAGAAACAGTGTCAGACTTTGTTTTTTTGGGCTCCAAAATCACTGCAGATGGTGACTGCAGCCATGAAATTAAAAGGCGCTTACTCCTTGGAAGAAAAGTTATGACCAACCTAGATAGTATATTCAAAAGCAGAGACATTACTTTGCCGACTAAGGTCCGTCTAGTCAAGGCTATGGTTTTTCCTGTGGTCATGTATGGATGTGAGAGTTGGACTGTGAAGAAGGCTGAGCGCAGAAGAATTGATGCTTTTGAACTGTGGTGTTGGAGAAGACTCTTGAGAGTCCCTGGACTGCAAGGAGATCCAACCAGTCCATTCTGAAGGAGATCAACCCTGGGATTTCTTTGGAAGGAATGATGCTAAAACTGAAGCTCCAGTACTTTGGCCACCTTATGCGAAGAGTTGACTCATTGGAAAAGACCCTGATGCTGGGAGGGATTGGGGGCAGGAGGAGAAAGGGACGACCGAGGATGAGATGGCTGGATGGCATCACAGACTCAATGGACGTGAGTCTGAGTGAACTCCGGGAGTTGGTGATGGACAGGGAGGCCTGGCGTACTGCGATTCATGGGGTCGCAAAGAGTCGGACACGACTGTGCGACTGAACTGAACTGAACTGAAATATTCCAGCTAAAATTCAGACTGTCAGAGTGAACATAAAAAATCCTGTGGTATGTATGCCATTTGCAAAATAATTATAAAGAAATTTGGAAAAGATATATAATTCAAATACCAAGTGAAACTTGATCTCAATATATAGATATAGATACATACACAAGAGCAGACACATACATCATTCAAAATATGTAAGTATCAAAGGCTTTAGCTTAAGCAAAAGGAAAGATGGAGGTGGGTTTAATGAAAGATGAGAGAGATTATAACTGTTGGGTTATAGTTTCAGAAGTCCCACATGGATCTCACTGAGCTAAAACTGAGGTTCTGGCAGAGCCGAATTTCTTCTGAAGACTCTAGGGCAGAATTTGTTCCCTTGCCTCTTCCACCTTCTAGAGACCACCTGCATTCCTTGGCCCATGGCCCCTTCCACCATCTTCAAAGCTGGTAGCATAGCATCTTCAAATCTCTTTTTACCTTTAACACTCTTGCCTCCCTCTCATAGGACCCTTGTGATTACACTGGGTCCACCAGGATAATCTCACAATCCTTCCTCACAATGACAAAGCCCAGTCTGTGAATAAGGCAACCTATTCACAGATTCTAGGGACTAATTAGGACATGAACAACTACAAAGGGATGGAAGAAGGGCATTATTCTGCCTACTACACATTGGAAGTCACACTGTGTCACTCCTGTCTAGCCTAGTAATCAAAGCAACCACAGCTGGTCCCGATTCAAGAGGAAGGGGCACAGACCAGCCTCTCAATGCAAAGAGTGTCAATGACTCTATGGCATGTTTTTAAGATCCCACCACCACCCCTGTGTGGCTGCTCCATGCTTCCTGGGCAGGGAGGAGCTCCATTACTTTCTTCACTCAGCAGCAGCAAAGAGATGGACAATCTAACGATTCCACAGACATGTGAGAGAAGGCGAAAGATACACAGTGCAGTTGCAGTTTTGGGTAATTTTAAATAGCATCATATAAAACAGTTAATCCCTCTGCTCTTTATGCACAGTCAAGCAAATCCTAGTTTAAATGTATTCCTCTGTAAGAATCAGACTTGAACTGTTTGAGTTTTGAATTATGGGAATGCTTTCAGAATGCCTCTCTTACATAAACTCTGAACACGCTGTACTTGTTTTGATTCTGTGAGGGTCCAAAACATAATATGACACGAAGAAAAGAAAACAGGAGATGTGAAAATTACAAGCAACTTTCAACATAAGGATTAAAGAATCACCAAATGATTAACTTCCTTCAAAATACGAGTTTCCCATGTGTTTGAATTGAAGGAATGTTTTTTGCTGTTGAAATCAAGCATTATTAGTAAACAGCAGTTGTGAGAACTCGAAGTGGCTAAATTGTAGGCTTTGTTGGAAACAGGCCTGAATAGAACATATTAGCATAAATTGTATTTTTTATGGTTAAGCTGCAGTGTTAAATATCAAACTGTGCTAAACAATTGCTCTCCTTACAGCAGCTAAATTGAACTACCTGTTGTATCAGTTTAGTAAATTGTCAAAACTGGAGAAGTCAGCAATTTCAGTGGATGTGTTTGTAAAATATCCTAAGGTCCTCTGGCTTAACTTCAGTGAACAAAATGCTCCTTAGGGTGTTAAAAGCCTGCCTATTAAAAATAAGGATTAACAATGGGGTAAAATATAAGACTAATCTTTAAAAGGAAAGTCAGTATACCATAAAAAAATTGAACATAATCATTCAGTTTACATTTCATATCAAAAAAGTCTTTATTCTGTCTTAATTTTCTCTAAATTAAGTATGGGACTCAATCATTTTTGTCTCGCTATTGTACCTTCAGGAGCCTGGACACTGAATTTTGCCCCATTAAATGGAGTATCACTGTTTCCTTCCACTTTTGATCCTGGCTATTTCACACAAACGAGGAGAGATGAAGCAAAATGTACACCCTCATGACTTCATGGTTTTTGCTCAATTTTATGTATTCTTTGAGAATGCTAAGTCTTGCAAATAGGCCTCTGTCTTCTACCTTAAGTGAATGTTTGTATACTACCCAGCAGATATTCATCATCCTGAGAGTTAAGTAGTTGTTATATGGCTTAGTTCTGTCAAATGTAAAGTTGAGCATCTACATTAGAGAGGGTTAGATGCCAAAGCTAATAGTTGAAAATAAGATCGTAAACCCTTGTCTGAGGTCTGACCTGAAATATCTGAAATAAGCAAGCATTGGTTCATAAACGGTTTTCTTATGACTCCTGTAGTACAAGATGACTGCTCGAGGATGAAGCAAGCTGTCCTTAGCACCTCCCTCAGGCTATTTTTCCACTCTTATTTTGATCTCATCTACATAATTGGGAATCATTTTTCATGTTTTTAATACTCTTGTCTAATTATAAAAGCAACACATGCTCACTGTAGAAAATTTAGAAAACATAAACCAACTAAATAAAAAAGTAAAAATCCTCCATAATAATTTTTAAAGCCCCTGAATTCAAAAGAAATTAGAATTGGAGCAAAAAGGTAAATATAAAAATTAACTCATAAAAGTGCTGGCGGGAGATACAGGTGGATTTTTTATGAGTACCTCCCCAGCGATCCCACCCCAAGGATCTTATCAGCATTTTCCCCCAACATCAGTGGGCATTCAAGGCAGTACCATCAGAATCTCAAAGCCAGGAAAACTCCAGAGGACAAATGGGACATGTGGAAAATTCATTAAAACATAATGCAATTTGAGATAGAGAAAAATTAGAACTCAGGAAGAAAGAAAAGGGATCTGACTAGCAGGATCAGAGACTGTGTCAGAAAAGAAGCACTTGAGTGGACCTGTGAATGACCTTAGCTATCAAGAAGCTGAGAAGTCAAAGGGAACTCACTCCAAAGGACAGGAAGCACCATGGAAAGCACAGAGTCAGTTGTGACATTCAGTAAGGATAGTGATCAAGTCACAGAAGAAATGCCTTGGTGACCCACTCTTCAGTCGTCAAGAAAGTCAAACCAGACAGCAATTTGATCCATCCTTTTTTTTTCAGTGTTTTCTTATGAGTCCATGTCAGGGCACTCTAGAAAATCTAGCATCTTCAAACATTTCTGAACTCCATAGATGGGGTTATTCTAAAAGGCAGTTAACAGAAACTCAATTGAAACTAGCAAAAAAATAGGAATTTATTAACTCACATATTGAGAAGTTTAGTGAGCTGACTGGTTCAGGTAAAGCTTGATCTAGGTGCTTATATAATGCTCCTGTTTCAGTCTTTCTCTTTTCTGCTTGTTCCTGCTTCTCTTTGCAGACTAGCTCCATTCTTTACTGCTGTACATGGACTCTTCCCATATCACAGGACAGAGAATTTCTAGCAGCCCCAGGCCAACATCCTTACCACTTACTGGCACAAGTGAAGAGAACAGTCTTCCTCCCTATATCTGGTAGAAGAGCCTCAGGGAGGCATCTTTGTGACCCAACCCTAAAACCACCCACCATGACTGGAAGGATAGGTCACATGCCCCACGTGAGAGTCGGAGGCAGTGTATGTCACCTTCATAGTCAGCCCCACCAGGACCCATGAAGTGAGGGAGCAGCTTCCCAGTGGAAGAAGAGAAGGACGGGAGAGTATGTCTGGCACATAGCAGCTTTAACCGTCACAGTCTATCTCCCAGATATTTGGGAGGATTTCTTCCTTCTCAAATATCTTCACAGTTCCCCAGACTTGAGTGTGAGTGTGCCTCACTGCTGGTGGATGGTGGCTCTCCTAAAATACATGCTACTGAGAGGTATACTGAAGACCACTCAAGCTAGCACCTAAACAACTCCCCTGACAAAGATTTTCATGAAATACTCAAAACAGAAAGCTTCACTGAACTGCAACATGGAGAACCAAAGGATCCGATCACTCCCTAACCACACCCCCAAGTATAAGAGATATCCGTGTCCAGCTCTTGTGTCTTAGGTTAGAATATTTTAAATATGGTCATTTAAATCAGATCAGAGACTGAACAAGCATTCATACTGTTACCAACCAGGGTTCCTGGCCTTCCCCCATCAGCAGAAATTGATAAGAGGCCAGATAAGAAATTCAGGCAAGGGTTTATTGGGGCTTCTGCTACAGCACGGGGGAATGAAAACAAGTAGCAGGTCCCCTTGCTTGCTGGCTCTCTGAGTCAGAGTGAGCTGGTTCCTTAAATGGGGTAAAAGTAGCAGTGTATCAAGGGTCAGGCCAGAGGGCTGGCTTAGGTGGTTTGCCCACCCTTATATGGCGTTGAGTGCAGCAGGCATGCATAGACTGCTGCTTTTGCTCCTGACACCCTGGTTTTGCTCCTGGCTTTTCACAAGTGGCAGCTGAAGGTTTTTTTTTTGGTCTTTTTCTAACATGTTGTCCATACTTTGCCCCAACTGCAGGGGCACATGGTTATTTTTAGCTCCTTATAGTTTCTTTGTATTTTGTTGCTAGAGGAGACATCCGTCCTGATGCAAGCATTGCAGCACTGCAGTAAAGGGTCCCTGGTCTCAGGTCCCAGCCTGTCTCAATATGTCCCTTTACATGTGCCAGGCCCTGTCCTAAGTGTGTTACATACAGTAATACTTTCAATGATCCACGAGGCTGGATCTATTATTATTTCCATCCTGGATGGGGAAGCCAAACCAGAGAGAGGCCACACTCATACACACCTGGATATGAGCCCAGGCAGTCCAGCTCCAGAGTCCGTGCTGTTAATCCCAACCCTGGAGTCACCCCACTCAAGATAGATCATAAGGTAAAAATGAAGATCCAGGGGACAGAGAAAAAAAAAAACCAGTGATGAATACTAACTGAAAGAAGTAATCTACAAGAGAACAAGCAAGCAGATGTAATAACATAATCTAGACACAGAACTGTCAGCTCCACAGCATGAACCTATGGGCATAGTCCCAACGCTGGCTAGGACACCAGGACACACTGTCAAGCGAGGCTGGAAGCAATCTGCTTTAACTAATCCAGATTAAGGGCTCCTCCTACACCAAAGGCACGAAAACATCCTCTCCCTGCCACAGATGCTGGGCCCACAAACACAGCCTCGCATGTAGGGATAACCTTTTACACAGGACCCAAGGCAGCTCTTTGCCATGTGCAATAGTGTTCCCTGAATATTGTGGCATGTATTATTAGGAGAGTCACAAGGGCAAAGAGACTAGGTTCCGGGATCAAGTATGTATTTATTGAGCACCTATTATGTGCCAGCCGTGGGCTAGGTTCTGAGGACATAGGACAATGACCAGACAGATACAGCCACACCCTCATAATATTCTCCACCTAGCCCCAATTTGCTTCACATTCTAGCTGAGGTTAACTAGAGTTTCTAGCATCTTTTACAAGCAGACCTGGGATCTGGACAGTATGTACCTGACAGGCATACAGTTGGTAAAATACTGAATTTGTTACTATTGTTTAGTCACTAAGTTGTATCCAACTCTTTGCAACCCCGTGGACTGTAGCCCGCCAGGCTCCTCTGTCCATGGGATTTCCCAGGCAAGAATACTGGTGTGCATTGCCATTTCCTTCTCCAGGGGCTCTTCCCCACCCAGGGATCAAACCTGCATCTCCTGCATTGCAGGCAGATTCTTTACCATTGAACCACCAGGGAAGCCCAGATATTTTTCACTGTTTAGTAAATAGCCATTACCTAAATTTCTTAACTGCCCCACCATTGCATGCCCTAACCTGGCCTCTTTCCCAGGACCCCCTGGAATGTTCTCACAATCCATTAACTAGAGGACAAACCCAGGCCGGGCAGGGGGTCTCCAGGATGCTCTCCAGCACGTGATCTGCATGCAGTGTGATCGGTGGGCACCCTGCCTCTGTTCATATGCACTAAAAACAGCCAAAACGCAAAAAGTGTCTCCCCCCCTCTAGACAAGCTTTAAACTCACACTTTTCTGGTTGATTGCCAGTTCTCTTTAGAAACAGTAGTCCTTTATGTTTAAAAAAAAAAAAAACGAAAAGCATCAGACACACAATGTGACAATCAGCAACTGTCTGAGTACTGCCTGTTGATTCAGAGGACGTCTTGCCAAGATGAGACCAAATTACCTCCTCCGCCCCTGCCGCCCACTGCAGCTCCTCTCAACAGACACCTTCAGAACAGAGACCTTGGTGAGCCGGACCCAGATGGCCCAGCAGTCAAGGTAACCAGAGGGGCCTCTCAGGGCTCAGGCTCCTACTGGCTACATCAATCACAAAGGAATGCAAATCACGCCTGTCAGGGAGTTTTACCTGTCTGTTCCCGTGGCAGCCTCACTCCCTGGGATATCCCCCTACCTGCCCAGTGCCAGAAAAGCTGGAGACTGGCCCTGAGAGAGGTCTGCAAAAGGCAGTCAGGCTCCCCATTATTACTATGCTCTCAGTTCTGGCTGCCCCTTAAAGTCACCTGTGTTTCTGTGTGTTATTCACTCAGTCGTGTGTGACTCTTTGCAACCCCATGGACTGTAGCCTGCCAGGCTCCTGTGTCCATGGAATTCTCCAGGCAAGAATACTGGAGTGGGTAGCTAGTCCCTTCTCCAAGGGATCTTCCAGGGATTGAACCAAGGTCTCCTGAACTGCAGGCAGATTCTTTACTGTCTGAGCAACCAGGGAAGCCCATAAAATCAACTAGAGGTGCTTTAAATATACAGACCAGGCCACAGCTGGGCATCACCATGCTGACCACCAACCCACTGGGGCCTATTGTGGTGTAGAGAGCTCCAGACCTGTGAACTGACTCCATGGATCAGTTATACCCCAAGAATTCCCCTTTCCTACAGACAAGCCTGCAGTCCAAATGGAAAGTGTTCAGATGTCATTCTGGGTGCAGGTCTTCCCCGACCACCCTGCCCATGACTCATACAGCAGACTGAGCCATGGGCCATGAGAGGTGCTCTCCTCCTGCCTGGTCAAGGTCTGGAGGCTCCCTAATTCTGGCATTTTGCTCACACATGGTGGAAGGACAGTGAAAACAAGAAAGATATTTATTTACATCCTAAGATGAGAATGCAAATTTTCTATGCCACAAATTACTTATCCATCCTAATGTTTAAGGAAATTTGGGTGGCTTCCAGTTTGGAGTTATTAAAAATCTTCTTGTACTTATATTTGGTTGAACAGATGTCCACACTTCTGTTGGATATGTATCTAGGGATGTAATTGCTTGGTCATAGAATAATATTCATATATTAAGTTTTGGTAGATATCACCAAAGGGATTTTCAAAATGGTTGTACCAATTTATTATATGCTCTCACCAATGGTATATGAGAGTTCTACATGTTCTGCGTCTTTGCCAACACTTGCTGTTATTTGTCTTTTAAAAATTTTAAACATTAGTGGGTACGTGGGTATTTGAATTTTCTTGATGACTAATGCCATTGAGCACTTTTAATGTCTACAGCCCTTATTTTGAAGTTCTTGTTCAATAATTTTGGCCATATTTCCACTGTTTTCTATCTTTCTTTATTGATTTGTAGTTCTTTATATATCCTTGTTGCAAATCCTTTGTGAAATATATGTTATCTTCTCCTACTCTGAGGATTACATTTTCATTCTCTTAATGGTGTCTTTTAATGAACAGATGTTCTTACTCTTAATGAAGTCAACATTTCCTATCATGGTTAGTATATTTTGTGAACTGTTTACTTATCTTTGCTTACTGTAAGGTCTTATGACCTTATGATGTTTTCCTTTGCCTTTCATATATAAAACTGTACTTAATCTGGATTGTCATGGAGAAGGCAATGGCACCCCACTCCAGTACTCTTGCCTGGAAAATCCCATGGACCGAGGAGCCTGGTGGGCTGCAGTCCATGGGGTTGCGAAGAATCAGATATGACCGAGCAACTTCACTTTGACTTTTCACTTTCATGCATGGAGAAGGCAATGGCAACCCACTCCAGCATTCTTGCCTGGAGAACCCCAGGGATGGGGGAGGCTGGTGGGCTGCCGTCTATCGGGTCGCACAGAGTCGGACACGACTGAAGCGACTTAGCAGCAGCAATCTGGATTGTCATAGTATACGTCAACCATATAGATTGATAGGTAGCTAGATAGACACCAAGTGGATTGTGAATGACCTAGAACCATTTACTGAAAAGACTGCCATTCCCCACTGCACTTAATGTCAGTTTTGTCGAAAAGCCAGGTGATCATTTGTGTCAGTCTAGCTCTGAACTATATTCTGTTTCAATGGTCTATGTGTCTTTTCTAGTACCATAGTATAGCTTTAAAACAGATCTGGATACCTAGCACAGGACTTCCCAGGCTGTGTTCCAGCATTCTTGCCTGGAGAACCCCAGGGATGGGGGAGGCTGGTGGGCTGCCGTCTATCGGGTCGCACAGAGTCGGACACGACTGAAGCGACTTAGCAGCAGCAATCTGGATTGTCATAGTATACGTCAACCATATAGATTGATAGGTAGCTAGATAGACACCAAGTGGATTGTGAATGACCTAGAACCATTTACTGAAAAGACTGCCATTCCCCACTGCACTTAATGTCAGTTTTGTCGAAAAGCCAGGTGATCATTTGTGTCAGTCTAGCTCTGAACTATATTCTGTTTCAATGGTCTATGTGTCTTTTCTAGTACCATAGTATAGCTTTAAAACAGATCTGGATACCTAGCACAGGACTTCCCAGGCTGTGGTAGTGGTAAAGATCCCATCTGACAATGCAGAAGACCTAGGAGACGCAGGTTCGATGCTGGGGTTGGGAATATCCCCTGGAGGAGGGCATGTCAACCTACTCCAGTATTCTTGTTTGGAGAATCAATGCCACAGACAGAGGAACCTCGCAGGCTATGGTCCATAGGGTCGCAAAGAGTCGGACACAACTGAAACGACTTAGCATGCAGGCATGCACAATAGCTAGCGGTGTAACTACTCCAATTTTGTTCTTCTTCAAGACTGCCTTGGCTACTTTTATACAAATATTAGAATAAGCTTGTCAATTTCTACTAAAAATGCAGCTCTTTTTAAAAATTATAACTGTACTAAACCTATAGATGGGGCTTTCCTGGTGACTCAGTGGTAAAGAATCCTCCTACCAATGCAAAGAGAGGTGGGTTCCATCTCTTGGTTGGGAAGATCCCCTAAAGGAGAAAATGGCAACCCACTCCAGTATTCTTGTCTGGGAGATCCCATGGACAGAGGAGCCTGACAGGCTACAATCCATGGGGTCGCAAAAGAGTCAGACAGAACTCAGCAACTAAACACAAACAACAAAAACCTATAGATCGATGTGGAGTTGACATCTTTAAAATACTGACTTTATAATCTGTGAACATGGTATAACCCTCCATTTATCTAGGTTTTCTTTATTTCAATAACGCTTACAGTAATTTCATATAGAGATTTTGTATATCTTTTATTAGATTTATAACCAACTACATTATGGTTTTGACACCATTGTAAATGATACTGTTTTTTAAATGCAACTTTTATTTATTCGAGGCTTGCATACAGAAATATAATTGATTTTTAAAATATTATCCTTGTGTCAGTAACTTTGATAAAGTTCTAAAATTATTTTGAATTATCTAAATATACAATTATTATATTATCTGGAAATAATGGTGGTCTTTATGCTTCCTTTCCAATATTTGTGCCTTTTAATTCTTTTCCTTTTAATTTTTTTCTTTTTATTTATTTTATTTTTTGGTGATGCCATGCAGTGTACGGGATCTTTCCCAATCAGGGATCCAACCTACGGCCCCTGCATTGCAAGTGCAGGGTCTTAACCACGGGAACATGGGGAGTCCCTAATTCTTTTCCTTGTTTTATTTTACTGGGTAGGCCCTCCAGTAAAATGTTGAATTGAATTGGTGGGTAGCAGGCTTTCTTGTAACATGTCTGATCCCATCACTAAGGAAAATATTTGCTAGAGGGTTTTAGTAGATACTCTTTACCAGAACAGGAAATTCCCATTTATTGCTAATTTGTTAAGAGATTTTTGTCATGGGTAGGGGTATATGCTAAGTCACATCATTTGTGTCCAACTCTTTGTGACCTTATGGACTGCAGCCTGATAGGCTGCTCTGTCCATGGGACTCTCCAGGCAAGAATACTGGAGTGGGTTGCCATGCCCTCCTCCAGGGGATCTTCCCGACCCAGGGAATCAAACCCACATCTTTTGTCTCCTGTACTGACAGGCAGACTCTTTACCACCACCACCACCTGGGAAGTCCTTACCATGGGTGAGCAGATTGCAGATTTTAACAGTTATCATTCATTATTGCTTCCAGGGATTTGGAGTTTTTTTCCTAACCACCAACTAATATTTTAATTTTTTAATGTTAATGACCTATACAGAAATTATAGTTGGCGTCTAAACAGGCTTACAGATATAGAGAATAAACTAGCCATTAACAATGCAGAGAGGGAAGAGGGAGGAGCAAGACAGAGGTAGGAGATTGACAAGTACCAGCTAGGGACTTCCTTGGTGGTCCAGAGGTTGCGACTCTGCCCACCAGTGCAGGGGACACAGGTTTGATACCTAGTCCGGGAAGATCCCACATGCCTCAGGGCAACTATGCCCATGCACCAAAACTATTGAGCCCATAAGCTGCACCTACTAAAGTCCATATAACCTAGAGCCCATGCTCTGCAACAAGAGAAGCCAGCACAAGGCCTGCACACATCAGTGAAGAGTAGGCCCCACTCACCACTGCAACTAGAGAAAGCCTACATGCAGCAACAAGACCCAGTGCAGCTAAAAACAATTTTTTTTTAAATTGAAGTCAGAAGGAGAAGGGGACGACAGAGGATGAGTTGGATGGATGGCATCACCTACTCGATGGACATGAGTCTGAGCAAGCTCTGGGAGTTGGTGATTTACAGGGAAGCCTGGCGTGCTGCAGTCCATGGGGTTGCAAAGAGTCAGACAAGACTGAGCAACTGAACTGAACTGAATAAAAAAAGAAGTGCCAACTAGTATGTATAAAATAAATAAGCTACAAAAATATATTGTACAGCACAGGGAACATAGTCAATATTTTATAATAACTACAAACAAAGGATAACCTGTAAAACTCGTAAATCACTCAGTTGTACAACTGAAACATAATACTGTACATCAACTATACATCAATAAAAGTAAATAAATAAATGGTCTATCAAAGATAATGTGATACAAAAGGGGAGAAAAGGACACATAGTATAAAAGAGTCCTCGTTGTCTTCTGAGTCCCTCTGCCAAGCACACTGTGCTTAATTCAGCAAAGGGCTCCTTGTTGTCACACCCTTGATGCCAATGGATCCAAGAGAGGGCGAAGGCGATGGAAGAGAACCCGCTCTCAGAAGCGAGTCTTTCAGGCACTCCTTCCTGGCACAGATCCTGAAATCTTGCCTCTCCCCTAAGGCTGCCCAGATTGGCAGGGATCCAAGCCATGGTTCCCCAGAACCTTCAAACGTCTCCTTTCTAAAGAAAGATCATGTTTCTTGGTTTGCTGAAAAGGAACCTAAGGTTCAAGGAAGTAAAGAGACTGATTCAATGGGCAAATGTCTTTTTAGGGTAAAAAATGTCACCTTCAGCACCTCAAGAGCACAGGAGAGAGAAAAACCTCTGTCGTGTATTGGGCAGATGTAAACTTAAACTGCTGTTTTAGAAAAGGCAGAGGAACCAGAGATTAAATTGCCAACATTCACTGAAGGTGAAGTCGCTTAGTCGTGTCCGACTCTTTGCGACCCCGTGGAATGTAACCTATTAGGCTTCTCCGTCCATGGGATTCTCCAGGCAAGAATACTGGAGTGGATTGCCGTTTCCTTCTCCAGGGGATCTTCCCGACCCAGGGATCAAACCCGGGTCTCCCGCATTGGAGGCAGACACTTTAACCTCTGAGAACATTCACTGGATCATCGAAAAAGCAAAAGAGTTCCAGAAAACCATCTATTTCTGCTTCAATGACTATGCCAAAGCCTTTGACTGTGTGGATCACAATAAACTGGAAAATTCTGAAAGAGACGGGAATACCAGACCACCTGACCTGCCTCTTGAGAAACCTGTATGCAGGTCAGGAAAGCCTTTGACTGTGTGGATCACAATAAACTGGAAAATTCTGAAAGAGATGGGAATACCAGACCACCTGACCTGCCTCTTGAGGAACCTGTATGCAGGTCAGGAAGCAACACTTAGAACTGGACATGGAACAGTAGACTGGTTGGAAAAGGAGTACGTCAAGGCTGCATACTGTCACCCTGCTTATTTAACGTCTATGCAGAGTACATCATGAGAAACGCTGGGCTGGAAGAAGCACAAGCTGGAATCAAGACTGCCAGGAGAAATATCAATAACCTCAGATATGCAGATGACACCACCCTTATCGCAGAAAGTGAAAAAGAACCAAAGAGCCTCTTGATGAAAGTGAAAGAGGAGAGTGAAAAAGTTGGCTTAAAGCTCAACATTCAGAAAACGAAGATCATGGCATCTAGTCCCATCACTTCATGGCAAATAGATGGGGAAACAGTGGAAACAGTGGCTAACTTTATTTTGGGAGGCTCCAAAATCACTGCAGATGGTGATTGCAGCCATGAAATTAAAAGACATTTCCTCCTTGGAAGGAAAGTTATGACCAACCTAGACAGCATATTAAAAAGCAGAGACATTATTTTGCCAACAAAGGTCCCTCTAGTCAAGGCTATGGTTTTTCCAGTAGTCATGTATGGATGTGAGAGTTGGACTATAAAAAAAGCCGAACACTGAAGAATTGATGTTTTGAACTGTGGTGTTGGAGAAGACTCTTCAGAGTCCCTTGGACTGCGAGGAGATCCAACCAGTCCATCCTAAAGGAGATCAGTCCTGGGTGTTCATTGGAAGGGCTGATGTTAAAGCTGAAACTCCAATATTTTGGCCACCTGATGTGAAAAGCTGACTCATTTGAAAAGACCCTGTTGCTGGGAGGGATTGAGGGCAGCAGGAGAAGGGACAACAGAGGATGAGATGGTTGGATGGCATCACCGACTCGATGCACATGAGTTTGGGTAAACTCTGGGAGTTGGTGATGGATAGGGAAGCCTGGCGTACTGCGGTTCCTGGGGTCACAAAGAGTTGGACACGACTGAGTGACTGAACTGAACTGAACTGAAACTGCTGTTAAATATGTGATTTTTCTGCCTCACAAATCTTGCCACCAAAAAAGGGACAAATCAATGCCAGTATCCCAGGTTGAGCACAAACACAGGGCAGAGTGACAAGGCATCCTGTGCAGCAGGCTTCCTCTCCATACTGAGTACTAATGAGGCCAGTCATAGGATACAGCCTGGCCACCCCTCCTACCCAGAGGACATCCTTCACAGAGAGGACAAGCAAGGGAGGGACAGGCCCTGGGGCACAGCCAAGGAGGACAGAGAAGTAAACCTAGGACATGAATCCCAGGACCAAGGGAGAAATCCAGAAGAACACGAGCACCAAACAAGCAGAGCCTAAAGTGTATTCCAGGCCTAAAAATGTGGCAAAGAGAAAGCAGGGGTTTCGGAGCTGTGGTTTTCTCCGTTAAAACCAAAATGTGTCCCTTCCCAAACTACAAAGCAAACCTTAAGCAGGTTTGCATCTCCTGGTTCTAGAAACAAGGTGGGAGGGACTTTAATTTTCATTACTTTTGCATAAGCAACTTCTATCTTAAAACTTAAGTGCATGACTTGGGCAAGCCATAACCTCTCTGGATCTTGACTGCCTCATTAGTAAAAACGGGGTTGTCATGTTATCACGCTCAGTTGTGCCCAACTCTTTGCGATCCTATAGACTGTAGTCTGCCAGGCTCCAATGTCCATGGAATTTTCCAGGTGCAAATACTGGAGTCCCGGTTGCCATTTCCTACTCCAGGGGATCTTCCCGACCCAGGGATTGAACTCACGGCTCTTGCATCTCCTGCACTGGCAGATGGGTTCTTTACCATGTGCCACCTGGGATGCCCTAAAATGATAACAATGATTGCCCAAAAGGCAAATGGTTTGGCCAGATGACCCATTGAGTTTCACAACATATCACTGTACAAATTACTGAGGTATTGACTTTGTTCATGTGAAAGATATATCCCTAAACATATCATCAAGAGGTTATACCTAAAACATACTGCAGACTTCACTATTAGAGAAATCCCTTTGTCCATGGAGCAGTGGTTCTCTAAGATTGGTGACCAAAGAAGCAGCATCAGCACTCCTGGGAACTTTCTAGAAAGGCAAATTCTGGCGCCCTCTACCCAGACCCATTGGCTCAGAAACCCTGGGGGTGGAGCCCAGTAATCTGCAATTCCTGATGAACTAATATAGTGATTCACTTAGCAAACATGTGCGATGTGCTAAGTCGTTTCAGTCATGTCCAACTGTTTGCAGCCTTATGGACTGTAGCCCGCAAGGCTCCTCTGTCCATGGGCGTCTCCAGGCAAGAATACTGAAGTGGGTTGTCATGCCCTCCTCCAGGGGATCTTCCCAGCCCAGGGATCAAACCTGTGTCTCTTATGTCTCTTGTATTGGCAGGCAGGTTCTTTACCCCTAGGACCACCTGAGAAACCCATTTGTTTCAAGTATTAGCTTTATCTGCCAGCATGTCTGTCATACATAGTTCTGGAGTCTTTACCTCCAACAGTATCTGTTTTAGGAGGAAGAGAAACCTCCCCACAACCGTGCTCCTTGCTGTTGTGGATGCTCCCACCTTAGGGCCTTTCTCCTGGCCATTCCCGTTGCTGGAGAACTGCCCTCTCCCTCCAATCCCCTACAGCACTTGACTCCAATGTCACCTTCTCAATGAGGCCTACCCTGTACCTCTGATTCCCCTCACCCCGCTCTATCTGTCCCAAAGTTCTTATCTCCTTCCAAAGAACAAAAAATTTCCTTATTACTATATAGGGTTTTCTGTATGTTGTTGTTCAGTTGCTCACTTGTGTCCATGGACTGCAGCACAACAGGCTTCCCTGTCCTTCACCATCCCCCACAGTTTGCTCAGACTCATGTCCATTGAGTTGGTGATGCCATCCAACCATCTCATCCTCTGTCATCCCTTCTGTTCCCACCTTCAATCTTTCCCAGCATTAGGGTCTTTCCCAATGAGTCAGCTCTTTGCTTCAGGTGGCCAAAGTACCAGAGCTTCAGCTTCAGCATCAGTCCTTCCAGTGAATATTCAGGCTTGATTTCCTTTAGGATTGACTACTCTGATCTCCTTGCTGCCCAAGGGACTCTCAAGAGTCTTCTCCACAGTTCAAAGGCATCAGTATTTCAGCACTCAGCCTTTTCTATTGTCTAGCTCTCGCATCTGTACATGAATACTAGAAAAACCATAGCTTTGACTATATGGACCTTGTAGGCAAAGCAGTGTCTCTGCTTTTTAATACACTGTCTAAAAAAGTAAAGTTGCATGACTATAGTTTGTTTCATCTATTAGGAGAGCCTGGAATAGTGTCAGGCACATAGTAGACTCTCATATATTTATTGAATGATAAATGAATCAAGCAAGTCCCAGCACAAACCTTGGGGGTGCACAGCCTTCCTTTATTTTGTAAAGATTCAAGTGAGGGGCTACTTTGTGAATGCAAGAGGTTTCTATTTCCCATGGAAGACTGGAGGACTGGTACTGTAGCACCTCACCTGAGGTCCCAGTATTGGTGCCACAGTGTATCTTTCTGTGGTGCACAGCCTTCCTTTATTTTGTAAAGATTCAAGTGAGGGGCTACTTTGTGAATGCAAGAGGTTTCTATTTCCCATGGAAGACTGGAGGACTGGTACTGTAGCACCTCACCTGAGGTCCCAGTATTGGTGCCACAGTGTATCTTTCTGAAGTTGATCCTTCTGATTTTTCAGCCAATATTAAGAAAGAGTGAACTGTTAGAAGCACACTATGAATCAGTAGTTGAGGTGCTGACTGTAGAAAGCTTTGCCATCAATTGAATGCACCACACATCTGACAAAACTTTCTCTCAAAGCATTCTCCAGTGTTTAAAAGTTAAGACTATTAGCTAAATTGCACAATCATCAGAGTTAACTGAAATTCAACACTCTTGCTTCTAGCTTAAAGTGGGAAATGTGACACGGTGCCAAACGCCTATGATCTTTTCTTGGCTGGTTCAACAGGAATGATTTGGAAGTAGGGTATCATCTTTCATAACTAACTTATTTTTTATGATTTTCCTAGGAATTTCCAGATCTAGATGTTTTTCTATAAAATTACTTTACTCAGATAGCTTTAAGGTCACCACAGGGTAAAAGTGAAAGTTTACCAACTAGGAAATATCGTTGGCTCGTTGCTAGATGTTTCCATAGTCTTTCCATTCCCCGTTTGCTTCAAATGATCAAACCATAATAAGCAAATTTTCCAGAATGTATTTTAGTCTGGAAACCAAGATTTGGTGCACTAGTGCATCTCACAATGCTCACAAGCTTCCACTCCCACACTTTTCATAATAGACTCTTCTCTTATGCAGGGTATCCTCCTTCTCCATGTATCCACCAGGGGTACTTCCTGCCTGGTCTAAATCAATTATGGCTATCCTATTACCTAATGATTAGTTTTAGAATAAGTGTGTGATAAAATTTTGGTCAAAACATGAAGGAAAGTCTGTTGGAGCTTTGAACAAGAAACATTCTCCTCTTCCTCTGGAGATTGTTATTTCTGGATGTGATGCTTGGAATGACTGGACATCTTGTCAACAGAAAGGAACCAGCCTGAGTACAAAGCTAACAAGCTGAGGATGACACAGTAGAATGAGAAGAATCAGGAATCTTGATTGTTATTTACCATTATTAAGCTGATTAATTTACCGACCCTGGTGTTGTCCTATCTCTGAATTTCCTATTATGTAATATAATACATTTCCTTCTTGTTTAAGCCACTCAAGGTTTTCTTTCTGTTCCTTACAGTCAAAAACACCCTAATTAATACAGCTGGGTATAGAATTCTTGGTTCACTCTCCTTTAGAACTTTGAAAGCATTATTCTATTATATACTGGCATCTACCATTGATTACTGAAATGATATGCAATCTGTTTCTCATTTCCTTGTGAATAATCTAATTTTTCCTCTTTCTATGCTTCTATAGTGTTTGCCTTCATTCTCAGAGTAGTAAAATTTCATCAAAATGTGTCTTGGTTTGGATCTTTTCCCCCTTAATACTCAATGGCCTCTTTTTTAATTGAAGAATTTGATTCTTCAGAGAAAGTTTATTTTTTCTTTATTTTTTGTATCAGTTATATAGATGTTAGACTTTCTCAAACTATATCTATTGTCTTTTTCTCAAATCTCTTAATCTTGCCACCTTTTTTTTGCTCTAGATTCTGAAAGATTTTCTTAACTTTATCTTCCTGTTCACTCATTTGGAAATTATCAGTGTCCTTTCTATTATTTAGACATTTTTACTGTGCTTTCAGATTTTCAATAACTATAGTTTTAATTTCTGAGAACTTTTTCCTGTCTTCCATGTCATTGCTTTATCTATGTGAAATCCCTGAATTGTTTTTTACAAGTTCACATTCTCTCAGGTGATGTGTTTATTTTCATCCTTGCCTTTTATGATGTTGATTTCCCTCAGACATTTGATGGTCCTTAGTTAACCTTCTTGCCTGGAGAATCCCAGGGATGGCGGAGCCTGATGACTGCCGTCTATGGGGTCGCACAGAGTTGGACACGACTGAAGCGACTTAGCAGCAGCAGCAGCAAAGGACTTTATGGGCTAGTGTGAGTAACATGTCTGACTTCCTTTCGTAGTTAAGGTCTGTTTGTTCTGAACGTGAAGGCAGACAGAACCTTTGTGTAGACAGAGGTCCTTCTTTTCAGTGTATCTCGGTAGGAAACAAGCAGATGGATCTGGAAACCCCACCACTGTCAAAGAAAAGTGCATTTCCTTCCTAGTCTGAGATGACTTTCTTGTTTAACCTTCTAGCTCTTCCCCAGAATTTCCACTTTATCCCATGGATCTCCTTCAAATATCAGCCTGCCTTGCTGTCTTGTTCCAACTTCATTACTTGGACTGTCCTTTTGCAAATCTTTTACAAATTCAGAAAACAATTCTTAGAATTCAAACTGCCCTATGCACACCTAAGAAAGGAAGGAGCTACTTAGCCAAAATGTCCTGAGGACATCCTTCTAGTTAACCACCCAGATGCTGCCTCAAAGTTTACTCATCCTCTACATGTAACAATTCTATTAACTCTATGAAGAAAGGTTCCCACTCCAACACAATTTCCCACTTGCGATCTAGGCCATGGATTCCTATTAAACACTGCACACGTGAAATAACAGAATGCAAGCCATCTCACTTCTGTCTTCCAGAAATTTGACGAAATTTCTTATCTACCCATGGCACGCGTTCCTATTTTCAGAGCTGTCATGGGTTCATTTTTTTTTACATTTCTTTAATTGTCATTTCAGTGGGTCCTAGGAAGGCAGGGAAATAAAATGAATGCACTCAAGTCTATCATCTTAAACTAGAATTATTAATATATTTCTATTAACACAAACCAATGTTTTATTCCCATTTTTTGACACCGTGAGAGGTTTCAGAGTATCTGGGAAGTCCCTGAAATTGTATGCCAAATTTGATATGTACAAGCATATGCGCATTTTTCTCAGGAAAGCACTCGGTTTTCATCACATTCTCAGTGGCCTGTAATCCAAACAGATTAGGAAAGCAAGAGGAAATGGATGAGACAAATAACTGAGTGTTTTTGGTGTAAGTGAAATTTATATAATGTGGGAGGTAATGGGTTAGAAGCAAAATTAATGTTCTGTGTAAAAAAATTTTAATCTAGATTCAAATGCATAAAGCCAGATATGTTTTTCTCAAATAAATTTTAATCAGAATTAATTTGTCTTGAGATACCTCTCTCCTAATTCCCTCCAAAGTCAGAGATTTAATCTAGGTTATTTCCAGGTAAACCCAGTCACTTCTGGGTAAAAGTAAACATTTCAAGCTATAACTTGTCAGTTCAAAATATCACACCATAATCATCCTTCTTGCCAGGGTTCTGTCCAGCATGGCTTAAGCATTTGGGAACACGGTGCCTGCTCTGGCCTCCGTCACACTTACCTCCTTCTACCTGATCTTTGGGTACTGGTCTCTCTCCTCACCAAATCCTTCACTAATGTCTGGTCCTCATGTTAGCCTCTAAGCATCAGGTCCAGAGCGGGTATCACCACTCTTTTAATCTCAATCACAATTTTCAGGTTCACAGGCTCACAGGCTCACTCATACTCCATCTCTTAGTCCACAGCTGTTTGCTACTTCAAAACTACCTTGAAGACCAGGAGTTTTGGATGCTATTGTGAGCTACACTCTCATATCAGACTTAAACATCCCACCCTGACGTTTTGTAACTTGCTGGTCCTGTACCATGATGATACAAAGAACTTCTCTACAGGGCTTTTACCCAGGAAACAGCCAGAATGGGAAGTACAATAGTAATAGTCTTGCTCTTGGATTCACCTCAAGCCACCTTCAAGGCTCAGCCTTACTGCATCAAGGTAGGACACTGGACTTCCTTACCTGAACCCATGGCAAGATAAGTTCTATCACAGCTCCTCCAATGATAACATCTTCACTTCGATGAAACATGAAATTTCCAATCTGTTGCTTCTAGTATAACTATTATATCATGTGTCTTACATTGCTAGGGCTCCCATAAACTGTCTTAAGCAACAAAAGTTACTGCCAACAGTTCTGGAAAAACTGTAGTTTACAGTTCATAGAAAAAGCCAGAGAATTCCAGAAAAACATCCACTTCTGCTTTATTGACTACACCAAAGGCTTTGACTGTGTGGATCACAACAAACTGTGGAAAATTCTTCAAGAGGTGGGAATACTAGACCACCTCACCTACCTCCTGAGAAATCTGTATGCAGGTTAAGAAGCAACAGTGAGAACCAGACATGGAACAACAGACTGGTTCCAGATTGGGAAAGGAGTACGTCAAGGCTGTATATTATCACCCAACTTATTTAACTTATATGCAGTGTACATCATGTGAAATGCCAGGCTGGATAAAGCACAAGCTGGAATCAAGATTGCTGAGAGAAATATCAATAACCTCAGATATGCAGATGACACCACCTTTACGGCAGAAAGTGAAGAGGAACTAAAAAGCCCCTTGATGAAAGTGAAAGAAGAGAGTGAAAAAGTTGGCTTAACACTCAACATTCAGAAAACGAAGATCATGGCATCTGGCCCCATCACTTCATGGCAAATAGATGGGGAAACAATGAAAACAGTGAGAGACTTTTTTGGGTTCCAAAATCACTGCAGATGGTGACTGCAGCCATGAAATTAAAAGATGCTTGCTCCTTGGGAGAAAAGCTATGACCAACCTAGACAGCATATTAAAAAGCAGAGACATTACTTTGCTGACAAAGGTCTGTCTAGTCAAAGCTATGGTTTTTCCAGTAGTCATGTATGGATATGAGAGTTGGACTGTAAAGAAAATTGAGAGCCAAAGAATTGATGCTTTTGAACTGTGCTGTTGGAGAAGACTCTTGAGAGTCTCTTGGACTGCAAGATCAAACCAGTCAATCCTAACAGAAATCAGTCCTGAATATTCATTGGAAGGACTGATGCTGAAGCTGAAGTTCCAATACTTCAGCCAAGTGATGCAAAGAACTGACTCATTGAGAAAGACCCTGATGATGGGAAAGATTGAAGGCAGGAGGAGAAGGGGATGACAGGGGATAGATGGTTGGATGGCATCACCGACTCAATGGACATGAGTTTGAGAAAGCTCAGAGAGTTGGTGATGGACAGGGAAGCCTGGGGTGCTACAGTCCATGGGGTCGCAAAGAATCAGACATGACTGCGCGACTTAACTGTATAGTTCTGGAAGCTAAAGTTCAAGATGAAGGTATCAGTGAGGGGGGTTCCTTCTGAGGAATTAGGAAGAGATCTGTTTTAGCCTCTCTCTTTGGCTTATAGATGGCCATATCTCTATGTCCCTTCACATCACCTTCCTTCTATGAGCATCTCTGTATCCAAATGTCCCCTTTTATAAAGACACCAGGCTTATTGGGTTAGAGCCAATCCTAAAGATCTCATTTTAACTTGAATAGTTCTATAAATATTCTATTTCCAGATAAGGTCATATTCTCAGGTACTAGGGGTTAAGACATATGAATTTTGGAAGGATATAATTTAAACCATAACACCGTGATTCCCTAAAAGATTTGCTTTTGATGCTCAAATGCCAACTCTTACAAATCAGAAGTCAATATGAATTTACATTTATTTATTTATAAATCTCAATAGGATCTCTGATCGTCTCTTTATCCTTACATTCCTGCTATAACAATCCAAAGTTAAAGTCACTCAGTCACATCCGACTCTTTCTTTGAGACTCCATGGACTATACAGTCCATGGAATTCTCCAGGCCAGAATACTGGAGTGGGTAGCCATTCCCTCCTCCAGGGGGATCTTCCCAACTCAGGGATCAAACCCAGGTTTCCCACATTGCAGGCAGATTCTTTACCAGCTGAGCCACCAGGGAAGCCCAAGAATACTGGAGTGGTTAGCCTATCCCTTCTCCAGGGGATCTTTCCAACCCAGGAATCAAACTGGGGTCTTGCATTGCAGGTGGATTCTTTACCAGCTGAACTACAAGGGAAGCCCCACAACAATCCAAGTGCTCCCCAAACAATAAATTAATAACAGAATAAGTAGGACATAGGAAAACTTTAAGGGGTGGGAAGAAAAGAAATCTCATTAATATTTCAAAAATTTCCCCAACTTCAGTAAAACAGGCCTAGGTGCCAAATTCACAATCTGCTACTTCCAGGGACTGCTTTATGTGCTGCTCAAAATTCTTGACAGAAGTGCTTCCTAACAGCAGAGGAATAGAAAGACACCCCAAGAATCTTGAAGACATAACCCAAAGCAGCTTACTCAAGCAAGAAATTTTTGTAGCTTCAGTTTAATCTTTAAATGCCATTGGAATTTTATGTTGCCCTCCAGAATATTCTTCAACTCATATGTGGCCATCGTTTTTATGAGGAAGAAAAATGCAAAACTATTTTCCCTCAAAGTTTCAAGTGACAGCCAGGAAGATGTGCCCAGTTTACCCTATGATTCCATGTGCCCCTGGCTTAATGCCCCATGTTTGAAAAGCACAGCTTTCAGTGGAGGAAATGGGAAGTTCCACAGATAAAGGGGTTTTGTTTGTTTCCAAGGGAGAAGGAGCTTCATGCTGGTACTGCCAGGAAGCCAGTCCTTTTCCACCAAAGGACAGCATTTCCTGAAGAGCAGATACAGGTTCCTCCCCAGCTAGGGGAAGAGTCTGCGAGGTGAAGAGAAAAAGGCCAGCCACAAAATTAACAATGGAGCTGCTCTTGAGCAAAGATGAGTACATCACAGGGAAAGAATGGGACCAACCAGGGGACAGAGGGGCCAGGGGCAAATGCGGTAAGAGTTCAGGGAGGAGAAGAAAAAGCAAAGCCCAGCACAAAGCAAAGAAGTCAGCAGAGTGTGCAAAGCATACACAAGAAGGCAGAAAGGGCACGGGAAGAAGGGTTGAGTAGATTAGACTTTGTGGCAAAGGTCAGCAAAGTCTGAAATGGTAGTGGGACAGCAGAGCACAGATACAGCTGAGCCAAGCAGAAACATCCTCGACCTGAGCTTCAGAGAGTACCCAGAACTGCTACAAAGAAACAATTTCCTTGGGATTTCCCTAGAAGTCCAGTGGTTAGGACTCTTAAGCTTTCACTGCCTGCCAAGGGCATGTGTTCAACCCTGGTTGAGGAACTAAGATCCCACAAGTTGCAGGGTGGGGTGAGGGACAATTTCCTCTACTGTGTGTCCAGTGGTGCTATTCTATCTTCTTTCCATTAGCTCGTTGTCTTGTGACATCTACTTGAGGGAAGATTCTGGGTGGTTTCCAAAATTAAATTCTCTGAATCAGTGCTGAGTGTAAGTCTGAAAATTACTCAACCAACCCTTGAATTAATGTTAAGTCCGTGACAAGCACTGTCCTTCACATTCTGTAAGTTAAGAAATGATTCCTTATTGGTTTTCATTTGCATCTCTTGGATTATTCAGCAAGAGCTTTGAGTATGTTCCAAGCTGGGTTCCTTTATACTCTTGCCCTAAAAAGTCCCGTTCCACTGATTTCACCTTTCCCCGCTTTGCTCATGTACAGATGTGACAGAAAAGACATCTGTGGCTGTCAAATCAGTGTTGGCCTCCGAAGGTCCATGGCAGCTCCCCCAACTAACATCAGCAAATCAGGACAAAAAGTGAGACAGCCTCCACAGGCCATACTTAAGGAAATCCCTGGGATCATGGCCAATTACATCAAAACCCAACAGTACCAAAATGAAAGCAAAGAAATAAAAATGAACCTCTTCTATTTATGATGGAGACAATTCTCTGTTCTCAGACTCAGGTGTGTAAGGAATGCAACTTTACTGTTCTCTAATAATCTGATGTACTTTGAAATCCTCCATTTGGTAATTGTACACAATTCAAAGTCTCTGCCCAACTCCATCTTCCTAGGGTAACGTCCAAATTCCATGGCCTTCCTTACTGCATGCTAAGGTGCCAGAGGCAGAGAGGCGCCTGGTCCTGCAACTTATCCCCCACTCCCATCTGCCTACAGAGGGTGAGATCACTGGTCTTCTCTGGGTACCAGGGAACCTTCTCTCCTAACCACAGGGCTTTCTCTGCCAGTATCTAAGCCAACCTCCAAGCCTTCCATGCCCCTTTAGGAGCACTTTCCCCTGTGCTAAGCAAGGGCCCTGGGAAGTGCTGGGGGCTTCTCTGCCTCCGTCTTGAAGCCATTTCTACTTGAATCCTCCAGGGCCATATTGGTGATGGGAACTGGAGTCATACCTCCTCTCCAGACTTTGCCTGAACACAGGGGCATGGGTTTCCACTGCACTCTGGTTCCCCAGGCTTGTGAGCATCTGGTACTCACTGTCCTTTGGGACTCATCCTAGACACAGGGCACAGCCTGCCTCCTCAAGGGCCATAAACATCGTCCTCTGCTCCTTCCTCTCCACCATCCCCACCCCTCACCAAGGGCATAATGACCCCACTAGGAGGGGGGATGTCTGAGGAGCACTTCTCTTACTCATCAGGCATTCTTAGAAATCTGCTATGTGCTGAGTTCTTTCATGCCCCCAAGAGGACCAGGCTTTGGAAAAGCAAGAGTCAGGCACTGATTTCTAAATTCCACTATGTCACTTGTCCCCTGAGGCAATGAATGTGAAATGCTCTAGCCGTCTAGCCAGGGGGATGTGCCATGACTAAGAGGAGCCAGAGGAACAAAAACCTCAGTGAATAACTTGAAATGGTATCCTGCCACCTTCCCCATCGTCCTTCAGCTGTCCACATGGCTAGGGCTCTCTCTGCTTTCTTTTCATGCCTTGTCCCTTTTGAACTCTCCCATTCAAAGTCCTTAGTGAAAGCATCAAAATAATTAGGTGTTGTAATTGCTGTTTGCACAGGGACTAGAGGAAAGGGCAAAGGGGCTTTTGGCTAGTCATGCAGGGGTGAAACAGCAGGAACAGTTCAAGGAACAGCAAGCAACTTAACATGGTTAAGAAGCAGGGGGCAAGTATCTCCTTTATGCTTTAAAAAAAAGACTGTATTTGTACATACAGTCGTGAGAGAAGCTACAGAAAAAGATCTTGGGAGGGCAGTGGAATTGGGAAGGGAAGTTCCATGCTTTTTCTCTGTATGCTTTATTTTCTTTACATTATTTCCAAAGAGAAAGAATCTGTGTTCTGTAGAAAAATGAAAAGCGGGATGCATGTGGAAGATGAGTGGCAGATAAGATGCATAGACAGGCAGGAAAGATGAAAAGAAATGCCTTCACAAGGAGTTTGATCATTATTATAAAGCTCGTAAAATACAGACAGAATTTGAGGGCCCTAATTAGTATCTTTTGATTACTAAACCAACACACACTTACTGTAAGGGATTTGGAAAATACAAAGAAATATGAAAATAATTAGTAATCTCATTCCCAAGAAATAGCCAACGTTGATGACATTTTAGTACATTTTCTACCAATTCGAATACATGTACTTAAATATTTTTACTTTTATGGGGTCATTCTGTATAAAAATTATTTTGCTCCTGTGTGATTTTTATTTACATTGTTTACTGCTTACAGAAATATTATGCTCATCATTATTAAAAAACTCAGATACCTTAGAAAGTGAAATTTCCCAAAATCTCATCATCATAGTTAATAGTTTGGTGTAGATTTTCCCAGACTTTTCCAATGAAATAGATGTTTATTGAAACAGGAATATACTGCACAAATGTTCACCAACTTACTCTTTCCATTTCATAATCAATTTCCCCCAGTCATCTGATTTCTTCAGTTGACAGAGATAAACCTCAGTTTTTCCACCAGACATAATATGTTTTATTACATGGGATGTATCTTATTTAACTAGTGCCCATTGATAGACATTTAAAACATTTCCAGGTTTAACTATTACAAAAAATTGCTTTAGTGAATATTTTTATATGTATGTATGTGTGTACATATGGATAAAGATATATATATATATAATTCCATGCAGTTATGAAAATAGTTCCTAAGATAAAATTCCTAGAAATGAATTGTTAGGCCAAATAGGAAGCACATTTTAAATGTTAAAGGATGTTGTCAAACTCCTTGAAAAATGCTATGGAAATAGTTCCAGTAACAGAGTAGGAGAGTACCTTTTAGCCAAATGTCAGCAATACTCACTATTATCAATCTTTTAATATTTAATATGATTGGCAACACATATTATTATTTTACAAATGCTTTTCTTAGGCAGACACTTGCTTTTGGTATATTATAATTTTAATTTTGCTTTACAAAGAAAACTTTAATTGTATGCAGCCGAATTTATGGTTCTAAGATTGTAAAAATGTTCATCTATCTTTAATTGTATAATTTTTGTTTTATATTTAAATATTGAATCTAGCTACAATTTCCTTCAGTTTAAGAAATGAAGCAAAGATGCAAGTTGCTTTCAATAAAAATTTTAATGCAATACAAGATACATACAGAGACGTGTGCAACACATAAATGTACAGGTCGATGAATTTTCACAAATAAACTCACCCGTGTACCACACCATCCAGTTCAAGAGACGGAACACAACCCACACCTCAGAAGCCCCCTCATTTCTCCTTCCAGTCATTATCACCTCTGGGTAACCACTATCCTGGTTTATATACCCCAGATATTGGTTCTGCCTGTTTTGGTGTCTAGCTTCTTTTTCTCAGCATTATACTTGTGAGATTCATCGAGTTTCTGCATGTAGCTTAGATTACTTATTCTTATTTCTACATATATTGCTAGAGTATGAATATACTACTATTTATTTATCCTTTCTACAGTTTGACTTGCTTCTAGTTTGAAGCTATTGTGAATAATATGAATGCTATGAACATTCTTACACGTTTTTGGTAATCATATATATATATATATATATATACACATTTTTGTTGGGTACATAGCTAGGAATGAAATTTAGGGTAGGGTATAGAGTGTTCACAGAAAAGGCGATGGCACCCCACTCCATTACTCTTGCCTGGAAAATTCCATGGACAGAGGAGCCTGGTAGGCTGCAGTCCATGGGGTCGCGAAGAGTCGGACATGACTAAGCGACTTCCCTTTCACTTTTCATTTTCATGCACTGGAGAAGGAAATGGTAGCCCACTCCAGTGTTCTTGCCTGGAGAATCCCAGGGACGGAGGAGCCTGGTGGGCTGCCGTCTATGGGGTCACACAGAGCCGGACACGACTGAAGCGACTTAGCAGCAGCAGCAGCATAGTGCTCAGCCTTAGTATGTACTACCAAACAGTTTTCAAAGTAGTTGTATCAGTTTACACTCCTACCAATAATGTTCTTGTCGTTTGGTCACTAAGTTGTGTCCGACTCTTTGTGACCCCATGGACTGCAGCACACTAGGCTTCCTGTCCTTTGCTATCTCCTGGAGCTTGCTCAGATTCATGTCCATTGAGTCAGTGATGCTATCTAACTACCTCATTCTCTGCCATACTCTTTGCTGTTTGCCTTCAATTCTTCCCAGCATCAGAGCCTTTTCCAGTGAGTTGGCTCATTGCACCAGGTGGCCAAAATATTTGAGCTTCAACATCAATCCTTCCAATGAACATTCAGGGTTGATTTCCTTTAGGATTGACAGCTTTGATCTCCTAGCTGTCCAGAGCTTTCTCAAGAGTCTTCTCCAGCACCACAGTTCAAAAGCATCAATTATTCGGCACTCAGTCTTCTTTATGGTCCAGCTCTCACATCGGTACATGACTACTGGAAAAAACCATAGCTTTGATTATATGGACCTTGGTCAGCAAAGTGACGTCTTTGCTTTTTAATACACTGTCTAGGTTTGTCATAGTTTTCCTTCCAAGGAGAGAGCATCTTTTAATTTCATGGCTGCAGTCACCATCTGCAGTGATTTTGGAGCCCAAGAAAAAGTCTATCACTGCTTTCACTTTTCCCCCTTCTATCTACCATAAAGTGATAGGACATCTTAGTTTTCGGAATGTTGAGTTTTAAACCAGCTTTTCACTCTCCTCTTTCACCCTCATCAACAGGCTCTTCAGTTCCTCTTCACTTTCTGCCATTAGAGCGGAGAAAGGAATAGCAAACCATTCCAGTATTGTTGCCATGAGAACCCCATGAACAGTATGAAAAGGCACCAACAATATATGAGATTCCAATTGTTCCACATTCTTTTCAACACTTGGAATTGCCTGACTTTTTAATTTTAGCCACTTTGGTGGATACCAAGATATACTTATTGTAGCTTTAATTTACATTGCCTTGAGAATTAGTGATGTTGGGTACTTTTATTGACCATTTGAACATCGCTATGTAAAGTTTCTTGTCCATTTTTCTATTTAGTCTGGATTACTTGCCTTTCTCTTATTGATTTGTAGTTCTTTGCAGTATCTTCTACTCTGTTGGAGAAGGCAATGGCACCCCACTCCAGTAGTCTTGCCTGGAAAATCCCATGGCCAGAGGAGCCTGGTAGGCTGCAGTCCATGGGATTGCTGAGAGTGAGACATGACTAAGTGACTTCACTTTCACTTTTCACTTTTCACTTTCATGCATTGGAGAAGGAAATGGCAACCCACAAGAGTTCTTCCCTAGAGAATCCCAGGGACGGGGGAACCTGGTGGGCTGCTATCTATGGGGTCTCACAGAGTCAGACACGATTGAAGCGACTTAGCAGCAACAGCAGCAGCAGCAGCAGCTACTCTGTGGCTTGTTCTGTCATTCTCTTAATGATGTCTTTTGATGATGAGTTCTTAATTTCAATCTAATCTAGTTTATCAATATTTTCCTTTACAGTTAGTGCTTTGGCAGATTACTCAGGAGATGTTTGCCCATTCTCAGGTTGCAGACATTCTTTTACATTTTCTTCTAAGAGCTTTATTATCTTACTACCATATTTAGATCTACAATGCATCAGGAATTGAATTCTATGAATGGTTTGAAGAAGGGGACCAAGATTCATTTTTCCTACATGGCTATTAAATTTGAACCAGCACCAATTTACTGAAAACATATCCTTTCTCTACTACATTCTGGCATCACATTTGTTGTAAATCAGTGAGCACATGAGAATTTCTTCCTAAACCCTCTACCATGTTCCATTGTGCCATTTGTCTATTCTGGTATATACATCACAGTCTTAATTACTATAGCTTTATAATTAGTCTACATATCTGACAGTTCTCTCAGTTTTGTTCTTTTCCTTCATGTTTGTTTTGGCCCCTTTCCTTTCCACACAAATTTTATAATCAGTTTGCCAATGCCCATTTTAAAAGCCAACTGGAATTTTGAATGATGCATGTAATTTATAGAACAATCTGAAGGAAACTGACACTTTACAACATTGAGTCATCCATTCTATGAACATGGTATATCTCTACATTTATTTAAGTCTCATTTCTCTCAGTATGTCTTCTTGTGTTCAGTGTAGAGATCTTATACATCATTATTACATTTATTCCTATAAATGTGATGTGTGGGGGGAGGGGATAAGTGGTATCATTTTTTAATTCTCATTTTCTATTTTTGTTACTAAAACATAGAGTACAATTAATTTTTATATATTGACCTCATATTCAGAAGCCTGCTAAATTTACTTATAAATTCTAAGAGTTAGTCTTTGGTTTTTCTAAATACACAGTCATGTTTCTCCTAATGATCACAGTTTTATTTCTTACTTTCCAGTGCCTCTTATTTCTTTCTCCACCCATGCTGCAATAGCTAGGACTTCTAATGCAAAATTAAATAAAAGTGGTGATAGCAGATATCCCAGGGAGAAAACTTTCAACATTTCACTCTGGGATACTCCAACTTCAGAAACTGGGAAGAGAGGATCTATAATAAAGAAGGCAGAGGAGCATCTAGGGGGGGTGAAACTCTCATGCGTATCCTGAGCCTGTTTCTGAATTCTCCACTCTGTTCTCCTGACCTTTTTGTCTGTTCCTGTTTCAGTTTTCATTGTTTTTAATTCCAAATAACAGAAAATCCAACTCAAATTTATATCAGCAGTGAAAGAAGAACCAAGTGTGACCCCAATAATGTCTGCTACACTCTCCCCCATGGGGGCCGCATCCTTGGTTTCATATAATAATGACAGAGCTGGAGTCCAGTGAGCAGGAAAAGAGTAAATTCTGCTGGGCACAGAGTCCACAGATGTCCACCACGATTACAATTCCTCTGCCAACACCAAAGGAGTTTACTTACTTTACCTGTGGATACAGTTAATAACTAGCAAAGCTTTTAAGTTAACATCACTATGGTTCTTTTAAAAAAATTTTTTCCAGCTATTCTTTCATATTTATTCTGAAAGAATCTATACTTCTAATCTGTCTCCTTCCATTCTTGTCATAGGGGTCGCTTCCCCAAAGTACCTTAAGTTTTTCTTGCCTACAAGCATGCTTCATCCTCATCCCTCCCTTAGCATACCTTCTCCTTTTCTCTCTTCCTAACCATAAGTTGACCCTCCGTCAATACACAGATCAAATCTCCCCCTCTCCATGATATCTTTCTCAATTACCACATCTGGAATTGTTATCTTTATCTTCCTATGTACTTAATAGCATAAAAAACATTTTTTTAATGATACAGATTTGTCAAGTATCTTTTCCTATTTGTCAGTCTCCCAACTAGACTATGAATTCATCCAGGAGGAAATCTTTATTTTCATATTTCTATATAAGCTTCTCAGCAATCTGCCCAACCCTAAACACACAGTTTCTATACTGAATATTTTTAAACCATGGGTTGGTTAAGCTATCACCTCTATTTTTTCTCACCTTCCTTTCAGAAGAATGAAGAGCAGTAGAAGAAAGTAATAAATAATGTGTGTGGTTTATGATGTGGATTCTGCTCTGCAGGTGAATCTCATCATTTGGGAACGGTTGTAGGTACTTAGTGAACTGTGGTGTTGGAGAAGACTCTTGAGAGTCCCTTGGACTGCAAGGAGATCCAACCAGTCCATTCTGAAGGAGATCAACCCTGGGATTTCTTTGGAAGGAATGATGCTAATGCTGAAACTCCAGTACTTTGGCCACCTCATTCAAAGAGTTGACTCATTGGAAAAGACTCTGATGCTGGGAGGGATTGGGGGCAGGAGGAGAAGGGGACGACAGAGGATGAGATGGCTGGATGGCATCACTGACTCGATGGACGTGAGTCTGAGTGAACTCCGTGAGTTGGTGATGGACAGGGAGGCCTGGCGTGCTGCGATTCATGAGGTCGCAAAGATTCGGACACGACTGAGCAACTGAACTGAACTGAACTTAGTACATAGCACCCTGGGTGCTGAGGTTTTGGTTTTAGATACTGTGCAAGGTGCTGGAGTATGGTGATGAATAATATAGACATGGTTCCTGTCCTCATAAAGCTCAAAACTTTCTTTCCAATGCTGTAATTAATTACTACATTCTTTTCATAACAGTTCTAATTAAAATAAATTCTTACTTTTAACCTAATCAATTATCTTAATCCTTTTTTAAATTTAACACTCTTTGCATCTTATTTAAGAAGTCTTTCCCATGCAGAGATTATGAAGGAATTCTCTTGTTTATCAAAATGTTTATAGTTTTTCCTTTCATGTTTAATTTTTAAAATCTCCTTGAAATTTATTTTTACATCTTGTATACAGTGATAGTCAGATTGTGTTTTTCCATATGCATACCCATGGGTCAATCAGAATATCCATCAGAAAACTCAACGCTAACCTGTAATGTGTACTTTGCAATACATAAAAAGTCCATAAATGAACAGTTTTGTTTCTGGGCACCCTATTTTGTGCTAATTGATAAGCTATGTTTGAATCAGTTCCACTCTTTCGATATTACTACAGCTTTATAATAAGACTTGATATCCATAGAGCAAATCCTCTGACCTAGTTCTTCTTCAAAATGTCTTAGTTATGATTGCAGATATTTCTATTGCTCCTTATAGTTCTGTCATCCTTTTCTTTATATATTGTGCTATGCTATTAGCATATATTTAATATTTCAAACTGATATTTTTCCTGGTAAAAATAACTTTTTATCCCTAGTGATGTTTTTAACCATAATATCTGGTTCACCTGATATTGTGCTTATTGTTTGACAGTATACATTTTACCATTCTTTCCCTTTCATTCTTTGTGTAGTTTTAAGCTATAGATAAGTCTTTCTCAGCTAGCTGGGATATCATACTGCTGCTGCTGCTGCTGCTGCTAAGTCGCTTCAGTCGTGTCTGACTCTGTGCGACCCCACAGACGGCAGCCCACCAGGCTTCCCTGTCCCTGGGATTCTCCAGGCAAGAACACCCTGTTTCTATTCTTTCCCTGGTTATTCTATAAAATGCAACATACATTGTTCACTTGTCAGTCTAAGAATAATTATTAATCTTTACTCTCCTTAAAGGAAATACCAAGGCCTTAGATGCTCTCTTAACTTATATGCCATTGTTGTCTTATATTCAATTTTCCATGTTTTAATGCATAAGATTAAAATTCTGTTTTGTATTTCATTTTTCTTATGTTTGCCTACATATTTTACCTCTTTACTGTCTCTCATCTTTTACCACTGGAATCATTTTCATTCTGCCTAAAGGGAAAAAAAATCAGTGAAGTTTGTGGGAGGCAAACTCATAAAGTGGGTAGTAAACTACATTTTCTTTACATAGAAATATCTTCACATTGTCATCTTCTTGAAAGATAGTTTCTCTGTGCATAGAATCCTAGGTTATCAGCTTCTTCATTACAGAAAACATTCCACTGCTTTCTTTCTTTCATTGTTGGGAAGTATGCAAATCACTCTTTTCAAGGCAAATTGTCTTTTTCTCTGGATATTTTTAGAATTTTTTCTTTGCCTTTAGTGCTCTTCTTGTGAACTTTTGGCTTGATATATTTTATTAATTCTGGAAAAACATCAGTCATTATCTCCTCAAATAGTTGCTTCTGATCCATTCACCGTTTCCTTTTGGAACCTCAATTAAAAGTACATTAGAACTCCTCGCTTTATCCTCCATGTCTCTTTTTAAATTTTATTGCAGTATAGTTGATCTATCCTCTAGATGTCTTTTAACATCTCTTCCATATTTTCTGTCTTGTTGTCTCCCTATGCAGCATTTTGGGTAATTTCTTATAATATAGCATCCAATTCACTATCTCTCTTTGCTTTGATCTAATATGTTGGCTAATGTTAATCCATTCGGTTTCTAAATTTCAGTTTTGTATTTCTATTTCTAGAAGTTCAATTTGGTCTTTTTCTAACCTGTTAAGTAACTTTTAACTGTTAGTCATTCTCTGAAGACATTTATAAGTTTGCTTTAATTATTATGGACATAATAAGCATAGTTATTTATTTGTCCCTGATAATTCAATACATAAAAAATCTACGTGTCTTTTTGTTCACTCATCATGTCTTGTTTCTGACTGTTACTCACTGACCTTGGAAAACTAGAAGATTACTTCCTTTAGAGAAGATTCATCTTCTGCCAGGTTAGGGGAGGGTAGGGGAAGGGAGCATTATCAACCTGGAACTATCTTAAAGCTAATTCATGGTTTGAAGTTCTCTGAATCAAGGTGATATAAAACCATCCTCAACATCTGTACAAAGGCCAGCCAATGGCTGCAGCCTACCCTTTCTTTTTTCTCTCACTCTTCTCAGTACCTGAGTGCCTTCCCTGTTGCCACTTAGGATGGGGAGACATGGTTTTGTTTCTGGTTCACCTCTACCCTGAAGAGTCCCAACTTTGTTTGGAGACAGTCTCCTGAGACTATCCACCTTAAGCAACCCCTGAACTTTGAGCACTAAATTCCTTATCTTCAAGGCTGCCAAAACCAAAGCCCATATTTATTAGGATCAACAAATCTTCTCAGGATAAAAGCTACTTAAGTGCTCTAGTGATTTGTACATCTCTCTCTATGATTTCACCTGATCACAGATTTTGGCCTGACGGTTCTTTTTTCTCTTCTCAGCTCTTTAGACTTTTTGTCTTAATTTTAAATTTTAAAAAATATCTCCAACATTTTAAGATTTTTCAAAGGGAACTGCGGTCCAAATAAACTTACCTATCATTATCAGAAACAAATGTCTACCATTTCCTTTTTTCATGATCACTGAATCGTTTTCCTTAACAGCTACAGTATTTGCATGAGGTTCCTCTTGGCAGGCGGAGAAGGCAAAGGCACCCCACTCCAGTACTCTTGCCTGGAAAATCCCATGGATGGAGGAGCCTGGTGGGCTGCAGTCCATGGGGTCGCTAAGAATCGGACACGACTGAACAACTTCACTTTCACTTTTCACTTTCATGAATTTGAGAAGGATATGGCAACCCACTCTAGTATTCTTGCCTGGAGAATCCCAGGGACAGGGAGCCTGGTGGGCTGCCGTCTATGGGGTCGCACAGAGTCGGACACGACTGAAGCGACTTAGCAGCAGCAGCAGCCTCTTGGCAGGAGAAGGGAGGACGACCAGGATACCTTTCAAATTACCTGTTTTCACAACCCAAAGGCTCTCTTCCTCCTTGCTACCATAGAGACAGAATAGATATGGCTACTTTCCTATGTGATTCTTTAACAATCATTCTTCTTTTTCCTCTTTGAATCAAACTATGTCAGGAGACTGCTTCTACCAGCTATACATCCAGTTTCCACAAAAATTAGTGCAAGCAAGGGATATAGCTTTTACACATCATGGTACACTTTCCACCTTAAAGAATGTGATGTTTATGGCACTTATTAAGATCTGATCTTTGTTGTTGCTCTCTCTCTGTCTGTCTCTGTACTGCCTCCCTTCACTTCTTCCCACCTGGCTTTCCCCTGATCTCATCTATTTGGGACAGTCTTTACACACATTTTGAAGTCTATAGATTAAATTTCTCTCCTAGTTGAGCTGGAAATGGAGATTGCAATATTTTCATTATTACTTTTTCACCTTTCTTGTTGTTTTTGAATGTTTTCAAGGGAGAGAGGGGAAAATGCTAACTACTGAAATAATGTTTATCCTCAAAGGTCGGAATCATCTTAATTCCTGTATCTCATATGCAGTACAAAAACATATATCATTAAGTCCTGTCAACTCAGTCTTTGAGATATATTCATAACTTGTTCACTTTGACCTCCTCCATCTCTACCCTAGTCCAAGTCACCCTTGTATTTTATCTGGTTTATTGCATCGTCTCCTAACTAGCTGTCCTACAGATACCTTAGGTGCTTTGTAGTTTATTCTCCATAAGGTATTTACATTTCTAAAGTTTTTAATTGAAGTAGAGTTGATCACAATTTTGCATTAGTTTCAGGTATCCATCAAAGTGATTCGGTTATACTGAGAAGACATACATGCCCTATTTCAGATTCTTTTTTCATTGTAGGTTATTATACAATACTGAATTGAGTTGCCTGTGTATGCAGCCCTTGCTTACCTATTTTCCATACAGCAGTTTGCATCTGCTAATTCCAAGATCCTAATTTATCCCTCCCCTCATTCCGTTTCCCTTTGGTAACCTAAATTCATTTTCTATGTTTATGAGTCTGTTTATGTTTTATAAATAAATTCATGCATATTATGTTTAAACTCCATATATAAGAGATATCATATGGTAGTCATCTTTCTCTGTCTGACTTCATTCATCTAGTATGATAATCTCTAGGTCCATCCATGTTGCTGCAAATGGCATTAATGTAATGTAAAGTCACTCAGTCGTGTCCGACTCTTTGTGACCCCATGGACTGCAGCCCACCAGGCTCCTCAGTCCATGAGATTCTCCAAGCAAGAATACTGGAGTGGGTTGCCATTTCCTTCTCCAGGTGATCTTCCCGACCCGGGGATCGAACCCGGGTCTCCCGCATTGGAGGCAGACGCTTTAACCTCTGAGCCACCAGGGAAGTCACAAATGGCATTATTTCACTCTTTTTTATGACTAATATTTCATTGTATATCTATATACCAAATCTTCTCTATCCATTCATCTGCCAGACATTTAGATTGCTTCCATGTCTTGGCCACTATAAATAGCAACATTTACATTTTTTTAAGACAAAAGCCAAATTATGCCACCTATCCTCAAAATCTTACAATGGCTTCCTATCTCATGAGAATAAAATTCAAAGTATTTAACATAGCTGTGAGGCCCTAATTCCCTCTCTCCCTTCTCTCCTCTCCCATTATTGTTGCATTCCAGTCACAATATCCTCCTTGCCACTTTCCAAACAGGTCAAGCATATACCCACCTCAGGACCTTTGCACTTGCTAAATTGCTACACCCTTAGTTCCCTCATGGTTCACTCCTCACTTCTTTCACATCTCTGCTCAAATATAACTTTGTCAGGAGGTCTTCCTTGAACAATTGCTCTCACACATCACTACCCCACACATGCACTCCATGTCTCCTTACCCAGTTTATTTCTCTTCTTGGCACTTATCACCACCTTATTTTTCTTATACTTACTTGCTTTTTTGTTTGGAGTTGTTTTCTACAGCCAAAATATAAACTCTATGAGAACAGGGCCTCTGTCTGTTTTTGTTACTGATGTATCACAAGCATGTAAACGGTACCTGGAGCCATAGTAAGCACCCAATAAATGCCAGTGAATGAGTGCTATGGCTACAAAGGAACCAGTTGCAAGAAGTGCAGTGAGAGCAGAAACCGCACAGCTCCTCCATCTTTGCTGTCACGCTGTCTCTCACTACTTGCCGTCCAGCTGCTCTGCTCATCAGCCACCTCCAACATCCTTGTAGCTGAGTCTACAAGTCTTTCCCACCTGAGGTTCCTCAGCTCATTGTCTAAATCCCGAATATCTGACTGGTCTGCCTTAGTCCAAGAACCCACCCAGAATCCAATTAACCACTGTTGAGGGACAGATGGGCGGGGGGTAGACATGTCTATTCACATGCCAAGTAGAGTCACCTTCTCCAAACTCTCTAAAAATGGGGAAAATGCTGGCAATCTTTAACTCAGATGCAGAACAAGCCTCCACGAACACATCCCTGACAATGGCAGAGAGAATGTACGTGAGTTCTATTGATACCAGGGTGCCTCTAATAAGTGTCTTCAGAGTCCAGCGAGTAATATAAGTGAGTAAAGAGAGCACGGTGGTAAAGATGGCAAACTCAGGAGTCTCTGCTACATCCAAAGAAGTGCAGCTACTAGAACTAACTCCTGCCAAGGAGGAATGTGGGTCTGGAGTTGCCAGATCTTCTGATGGTTCAAGAGAAGCCAAGAAATTTGGAAAATTGGAAATCGTAGTGTGAAATATCCCACTTTAAAAATGACAACTAATCTGATTTTTGAAAAACAAAATACCATGCAGACCAAATAAAACACATCTGCTGATCAAATCTGGCTCAGGGCTACTCGTGAGCAATTCTATTTTATACAGTCAGCTCAAAAATAGGACGCAGGTAATTTATCACACTCAAGAGCAATGTTTCCCAAGGGGTTCAGTGTGAAGATTTCATTAGCTGGAGTAACCAGAACTCTCGGTCCCCTTTTACAGCACCTGCTCTATCTTCTCTGCCAGTCCTGATACAAATGCCCACCAACTTTTCCCACGAGAGACATGGCTTAGTGGAAAGAATTACAGCCTTGGAATCAAATAAATTGGGTTAAAACCCAGTGCTACCTCCTAGCTTTCCTTAACTTCTCTAAAATTCAGTTTCCTCATCTGCAACCTGAAAATACTAATTCCTACAAGGGTACATTCCTTAGAATGCTACAAGAAGCATTCTAAGGAATGAAATTAATATAAGCAAAGTGCCTGGTACATAATAGAGGCACAGAATAGGTAACTTTTATTAATAGAGTAGGAGCCAGTCTTCCCATAGAAAGGCATGATAGCTGAACATCTACAATTGTGATACAGGATGTTCACAAGCTCATACCACCTAAATCTTCTGTGGGATAAGTAGAGGGAAAAGATGCATTTAATAAATAAAATGCGGATAAGAAATACAGTCATGCAAGGGCCCAGGTCTTCACACTAGTGGAAATACTAGTGAACCTAGACCAGAATGAATACATTTGTAGAAACCAGCACTAATTAAAATTCATAGACATCAATTATCTGATTATTCAAGAACTCTCTCAACTTTTGAAGCCAGGTTTTATATGCATATTACAACACAACACTGAGTCAAGTAGAGGCATGCCAATTCTCCAATGGCCTAAAAATTTAGCCCTGTAGCTCAAGGAGACATAACCAGGAGGAAAAAAATCCCTGCTGGCCAGGTGTAAAGGGCAGTGCTGACTCCATCTGGTGTGAGCTGCCAGGGGGCTGGAGCAGGACTGTCCAACATCCACCATCAAATGCAGGGGAGCGACTGCAATGGGAGAGAACCCAAAGCCATCAGGAGGAATGCCTCTCTCGCCCACCCTGCCCTGCGCTTTCCAGGAAGGAGCCAGGTGCAAGCTGGAGGGCCACACAGCACACACCTAAAGGGTCATGAAACAGGAAATGGGTCATCCTAAAATGAAACATGTAAATGAAGCTCAATGCAGGAACTGAGAGCACCCTGGACTGCAGAAATCAGAAACACCTTTCTCCTGGCAAGGAGCTCTAAATAGGTTTCGCCTCCAAAGAGTTTTGTCTCTGATTGGCTGTGCTTCCCCACCAAGGAAACCTGACTCCCCCCATCCCAGATCTGCCTGGGCCTATTCCTATTCCTCAGGCCCTCGTGGCTGTTATAATCATGCACGTCCATTATCAGCTTTCCTCCAGGGGGTACCAAGCACCAGAAAATCACTTATCTCCTTCACTGTCAAGCCTCCCCTGATAGGCAGGCCATCAGTAATTATTTAAGCTATTTTCTAGATTTAAAAGGTGGGGGTGTGAGGTACTCTAACATGGGTGGAGTATAGATCAAGATAGACAGGAATTGGCAATCATTGAAGCTGGGCATTGGGCAAATAGAAGCTCATTATACTCTTTTTTTCCATTTTGGGGTATGTTTCAAATTTTCCATACTATAAAAGTTTTGAAACAAAAGTTTCAGGAGAACAGAGCTACAACCTGAAAACAAAATCAGGTGCTCAACCCTCTCCATTCTGTGTCTGGAGACAGAAGAGTCTGGAAAGTGCTCAGATCAACAGCCTCCAGGGTTCCTGCACCCCCAGGACAGAGACAGTATCTTCGAGGCATACACTCAGTGTCCTCAACAAACCACCTTTGAAAAATTCCCTAGAACTTTTCAGAATTATTCTGGCAAGACCCAGCTTCCCTTCTTGGCCTATAAACCCTTGTGCCTCCCCAGATAACCCTGACAACCTCAACCCACTCCAAGGGCCTCTACTTCCTGTTCCAAACTACTGTGTTAAGCAATCCAGTTATTGAAATAGCTCCTGGGTGGCAGACGAGCGTCTGTTAAGCTGCTTCTCCCTCCTGCAAGTCAGAAGCAAGGGTGCTGATATCACTTTCAAGGAGCCAAGGAACACTTTATACTTTCTTCTTCCTCTTCCTTCTAACCTCAATTTGCTCCTAATAAGAAATTGTTTTCATCATCTCAAGTGGAGCTTTTCAACCCAACCCTACGAGCATCTCAGCATCTCCTGTTTGGTGGGCCAGGCTGTGCACTGTGGGGTGTTCAGCAGCTTCCACCCACTGGATGCCCATAGCATACACACTGTCCCCAGTTGCCACAACCAAAACTGTCTCGAGACATTGCCAAGAGTTCCTTAGGGGGCAAAACCACCCCTGGTTGAAAACCACTGGTCTAAAAGATAGTGAAAAACCAAGATCAATAGGGTCCTGGCAAAAAAAAAAAAAAAGCGAGATATACAGTTTATTTCCACATACACTATTAGATAACATATTTCAATATATATATTTATAAATAAGAATACTGAAGAAATATCACATCCCAAGTCAGAAACACATAAAGAAATAAGAGAAAAATGAACTCATAACGCTTGCAACTATTTCTTCTGTCTTCGTGGCTTCCTGTGTAAATCTTATTTGTTTCCTCCAGATTATTCTGTTTTCAAGCCAATGCAGACATCATTCCTCTCTGAAGTGCCACACCATCTGTGTTGGGAGGGGAAACTCCTAATGAGGTGAGGTGCGCTGGCCTTCCAGCACATCATCGACAGGTGTCACTGGAGAACAGAAGCCCCAAGAGAAGACTTCCCCAAGAAATCAGAAGAAAGCACCCGGAACACATCCTCCCAGTAGAGCTTCAAATATCAACAGATTGCCATCATGGCCAAGAAGCAAAACAAAAGGCTAAGCGAGCAGCATGTGAGGTGACACACCCAAGGGGAAATACTATTCTATTTCTTCATTACACAGAGGGAGTTTCCCGGGGTACACTCCCCTCCTCAGAAGAAAGAAAATCTGCTCTCTGCTCTCTGTTCTGCACAGGCCTTACACTAGTCAGTCTATTCTTCAGCTTCGGAGGATTTACGTACAAAGCTGTCTCTCCCAGCTCCACTTCCAATGGTCCCCTGACCCCATGGAGATGTTAACATGTTCCTCCTCTCTGATGCTATGGACAGGCAGGTGCTGGGCACAGGGGATGCTGTCTTTTGGGCTCCATTCCTCCTGCAATCCCACTTCACTGCCTGTCTCAACCCGGATCCCCTCAATCCTAAATTCTGGCCAAGGCCTCCTAACTGATCTCCTGGTTGAGAGTTTCCCTTCCAACCCAGGTTTCACATGGATGATGATCTTTCAAGAGCACAAGCCAGAAGAGACCAGAATCCTCCTGCTGTTTCTCGCTCCCTATCACTGGATACAATCCCAGCTTCTTTGGCGCACACGTTTGAAGCACACCAAATGGACGGCCCAGGAGGTGTCCAAGCAGGAGCAGGACGAGCACTGAGTGAAACAGGTGTGCACCCATGGGGGGATTCATCCTCTGGATAGGTGGTGAAGGGAGGAAGGAGAGAGGGTGTTAGATGCAAGGACCGTAAAGTTTCCTTTTAATCCTGACTTGCCATGATGCTGGGAACGCCTAGATCTGCCATTCAGGTCCTGCCATCTGACCCCAAGCCTTCTGCAATGTGCTACTAAATGATCATCCATGAGTGCTCCTGAAGTAGTCCAGCACAAGGTACCCCACTCCCATGAGATAACTTCTTTTCTGCTGGTCTTTTTTTTTTTTTTTTCAGTTACAAAGGAACAGTTTTGGCGGTAACAGAATTAAAACAGTCCTGAAATATTTTAAGATGAAGTGTCTCAACAACTCCCGTGGTGACTCCTCACAAGCATACGACATGTGTCCTCCACTCCTTCTCCATAACACATACACACACAGGTACACACCCCACTCATTTGATACTTGATCTTATACTGTGCCTTAGGGAGGAAAAGATTTAATTCTTACATGCATTGACTCATCTCTCTAGCTCCCCAAGAGGTTAAGCCTGGTTAGTTCATCTGCTTCAGTTGCAATTATCCCACCAATGAGGAAATGGGAGGCAGGGAGCTCAGGTACCCGCTTCAAAATCGCAATTAGTTGGCAACAGAGTTAAGACCAGAATAAGAACTCCTTTCCCAGTGTTCATTATTACACTCTAAGTGCTCTTCTCCACACAGTGCAGAGCACGTTCAGGAAGCAAGTAGAAATATTACTCGGGGAAAAAAATAACCTAGAGGCAGGATAGCACAGTGGTTAAGTACCTGGACTCTGAACTCAGGCTCTGTCATTAGGATGTAGCTGTCATTTACGTGGGGCTTCCCTGGTAGCTCAGACAGTAAAGACTCCCCCTGCAATGCAGAAGAATGGGAGTTCGATTCCTGGGTCAGGAAGATCCTCTGGAGAAGGAAATGGCAACCCAGTCTAGTATTCTTACCTGGAGAGTTCCATGGACAGAGGAGCCTGGTGGGCTACAGTCCATGGGGTTGCAAAATTTACTTAACTGTGTGACCTGAGTCAATCAACTGGGCCTCAATTTCATTGTCTGAAACTGGGGTAATGATAGTACCTCCCTTACAGGGTTGTTGTGAGAATTAGATAAGTTAATACCTATAAAGCACCCAAAACATTGCCTGCTACCCATGCTAATAAAATCAGTATCATATTTCTAATATAGCCCCCAAAATACAGTAAATATTATCCTTCTTAAAATTAAGTCTGGAAAGTCAAAATTAAATCTTGTTAACTTTGTTCCTTGTTCGAAAGGAAATCAGCATGGGGGGGAAACTCACATGCTATTAGTCCACAAAAATTTAACTGACACAGAGACTGAAATCATTTCTACAAAGAGAAATGACCTCATAATGACCTCATAGATCAAACGCATTGTAATACCTACCGTGCCAAAGAATAAAAAACCTTAACAGCCTCTAGCAGTAATTATCTAAGTAAAGTAGGCTGCAAATCTGTTGGAGAATTGTTTTTGCCATGATAATATTTCGAGTAAATTGCTGCTTCTATACTAAAAGTACTGGTGTTGCAGAACTGGCATACTAATAGAAAGATTATTAAAGAAACACTATTAAAATGAATTAGGTATTATTAAAGATTCAACACTACAACAGTGCCTGATTACAAGAGATTTCAAGCTATATTGCTTAATGGGCAGATAAAAGTGCTAATTAAGCCCACTCTTAGAGGATGTCCCTAGGCAGGTCTACAAACCACAGGCAGCAAGAGGTCTAAGGACTAAATGAGGAACCAGCAACACCAGCCCAGTTGGATACAGTCCTACCAGGAAGATGGGAGAGATCAGGAAGGGCCAAGGTTTTCTGCACAGAAGAGGTAACCTGGTAAAGCACACAGCCATCCAACTTTTTTGAATCTCAGGATTTTTGTTTGTTTGTTTTTTTAACTGCTTTGTCAGCAACACTTCTAATTGCTCCTTTGCTTAAGTGAAGAGATCCAAATAATCCACCATAGATTGGCGACCCTTAATAAACAGTATAAGCAGGGAGAGGCAGAGAAAGCCTTGCCGTGATCACCAAAGCCTTCTCAGGCAACCAGAAAACACTGAATAGCTCTCACGGCAGCACCTCGGCCAAAAGCGTCTCTCACCGCAAACAGCCTAAAGCTCTCAGTGGTTCTTAAAAGAGTTGCTAGACTAAAGGCATTAGCCATGTGTTTCAGGATCTATTTTGCTTTCCCACCTTGTTAATTAACTAATCAGAGATGGCAAAGCGCCTCACAAATATAAAGTGTCAGGGAAATGCTAAGTAAATTCACCTACATGTTCTATCAACGCTCAATTACGAAAGGCGGAAGAGCTAGAGGCTCAGCTGTCCCCAGAATGCTGCAAGCCAAGGGCCAGCTAACGTGAAGGCGGAGAGACCCGTGTGCCCTGCAGCAGCCTCCAGCCCAGAGCAGGGCTCTCGGCAGGACTTCTGGAAAGGAAACCTGGGCCAGGGCCACCCGGGTCAAAGCCAAAGCTGCTGGAGAGGCGCATCCTCGCCGTTCAGCCTCCATCTCCCCGCATCACTCAGATGTCAACAAACCCAGACCACAAAGTGAAACTTTCCGGGTCCCCACTGTCGTGCTGGGTGTCTGCCCTCTGCCTGCGAGAGCGGCGCGGGGACAGGTGTGGGGCCAAGGCTCTGGAAGGGACCCCCGCTCCCAGCTCCAGAGATTGTGTAATCGACCTGAGAAGGGGGTTCTCGGGACCAGCCCCACGCCGGGATGCGGAGGCGCGGCCCGGGGTCCCGTCTGCAGGCGCGGCGCCGGGAGGTGTGAGGGGGATGGGGAGAACGGTCGTCCCGCCCCCCGGGACCCCCCCGGGAGGCAAAGGGAGCCGCGGAGCTGACACAGCCCGGAGGGGGCGCCCGCGCTGCGGACCGCTGCCGAGCTTGGGGACGCGATGGCTGGGCAGTCCGGCCGGCCTTACCTGCGCGCCGGCCCGGCACGGCAGAAAGCGGTTCGGGATGCCGAGGCGGCGGACGGCGGTCGGCAGCGCCGGCAGCCACCGGGCCACGGCATGTAAGTAACCGCGGCGGCAGCGGCGGGCGCGGGACTGACAGCCCCAGGCCCCGCCTCCAGGCCCCGGGCCCCGCCCCCTCCGCGGCCGCGAAGCTGGCCCCGCCTTCTCCGCCCACCGCCGGGGTCAAGCTCGGTCCAACAGCCCGGGGGGGGCGGGGACCTTCGCTTCCGATTGGTCCGGGAGGTAACCGCCCCGCCCACTCCCCTGCTCCATCCTTGGCCGCGAAGCGGCGCGTGCGCAGTGGCTACGATGGGCAACGCAAAACGCTGAGTGCTGGCGTAGTTGGTCCCCCACCTCTTGTGCTGGGTATCTTACTTTATCCGGCACGACTGGGAGCCGTGGGTAACCTGAAGAACCAGAAGTCAGACTCAGACTCCACGGTGAATTGTCTTTATTCACCTGTGAAGGAATCTACGGGAAAAAAACAGAATGGGCCAGGCTCTAACCAAAGGAGACCCCCAAACTAGAAACTGCTGCTGCAAAAAAAACAAGTACCACTGGCTCGGATGCATCTGCGCCAGGTCTGGGGGTGCTTTATTCACGCACTGGATTCTATCCCTGGTCAACAAGTATGATGTGTGTGCGGAGGGTCCAGCCGTTGTGAAGCGAGGTTAAGGCATTAAGGTTGTTCCAGCAGAGAAAGTGAGGGATGCTGAAGAAAGTAGCCCTTCTCCAGCGCCAGCTTCCTTCTCCCAGCCCCTCCCTATATCTGTTACTGCTCCCTCTGCGTCACCCTCAGCCTGTGAACAAGACCAGGTCTCTCCCAACAAGAATCAATTTTGACCCAGCCATTTCACTCCTAAGTACTACTCAAGGAATATGTCTACCTGATAACTTGTACACCAATGTCATAATGACCCAGAAGCATATTCATAATAACCCAAAAGTCAAACACTCGAACACCCATTGTTTGATGACTGGATAAACAAATTATGATTTATCCATACAGTGAGATTTCTCTGGGCTATGAAAAGAACTGAAGTACTGATCCCTGCTATAATTTGGCCTAACCTGAAAACTAAGTGAAAGAAGCCGGGCACAAAAGATCAGATTGTATATAAATCCACTTGTATCCAGAATAGGCAAATCTATAGAGACAAGAAATAGGTTGGTGGCTGCCAAAGGCTGGGGGAAGGGAAAATGGAGAGTGATTGCAAATGGGCGTGGAGTTTCTTCTGGGGTAATGAAAATGTTCTGGAGTTAAGAGTGATGATGGCACAATTTTGTGGATATATTTTTTAAAAACCACTAAATAATACATTTTAAAAGAGTGAATGTTATGATATGTGAATTATCTCAATTTTTTAAAAAACCGAACTACAATTTAAAAAAAACCCACACCTAACTACCTTGAGGCTGTACGCCTTCTAGTTACCAGGCACTTTCCCACCCTTTCTCATCCAAGATTCTTGCAAGCATGGTCTGCATGTTTTTATTCCTACTTCCTTATCTCCAATGTATGTTAATTCCATAGAATGTGGCTTCTGCCTGCACTAGAGTTCAAAGCTGCTCTCTCCCTAAATCCTGCAGCTTTCAATGACTCTGAACATTCCCAGTTCTCCTTCTCTCCATTCTATCTTTTGACCTTCCTTTCCTTGGCAGACCTATTTTAAATATTGATGTTTTCCATGGCTCATCACAAAATCCTTCCTAGGTTCTACCATCCACGTCCATGAGTTCAGTTGCTGTGTTTCAAATTTGTACGTCCATCTGATATCCCACAGGTTTCTCAAACTCGATGTGTCCTAAGTAATTTAGGACAACCTACAACCCCCAATCCCCCACACTACTGTCTTTCTAATAGTGATATCTATCGCTGTGTGCTGGGACCTGGAAATATCCTGGATTCTTCCCTCATTCTTCCAGAGTCAACCACCAGTATCTATCCAGTTCAGTTCAGTTCAGTTCAGTCGCATCTGAATCTCTGAGACCCCATGAATCGCAGCACGCCAGGCCTCCCTGTCCATCACCAACTCCCGGAGTTCACTCAGACTCAGTGAACTGAGTCAGTGATGCCATCCAGCCATCTCATCCTCTGTCGTCCCCTTCTCCTCCTGCCCCCAATCCCTCCCAGCATCAGAGTCTTTTCCAATGAGTCAACTCTTCGCATGAGGTGGCCAAAGTCCTAGAGTTTCAGCTTTAGCATCATTCCTTCCAAAAAAAATCCCAGGGCTGATCTCCTTCAGAATGGACTGGTTGGATCTCCTTGCAGTCCAAAGGACTCTCAAGAGTCTTCTCCAACACCACAGTTCAAAAGCATCAATTCTTTGGTGCTCAGCCTTCTTCACAGTCCAACTCTCACATCCATATATGACCACAGGAAAAACCATAGCCTTGACTAGACAGACCTTTGTTGGTAAAGTAATGTCTCTGCTTTTGAATATGCTATCTAGTTTGGTCATAACTTTCCCTCCAAGGAGTAAGTGTCTTTTAATTTCATGGCTGCAGTCACCATCTGCAGTGATTTTGGAGCCCCCCAAAATAAAGTCTGACACCGTTTCCTCTGTTTCCCCATCTATTTCCCATGAAGTGATGGGACTGGATGCCATGATCTTTGTTTTCTGAATATTGAGCTTTAAGCCAACTTTTTCACTCTCCTCTTTCACTTTCATCAAGAGGCTTTTTAGTTCCTCTTCACTTTCTGCCATAAGGGTGGTGTCATCTGCATATCTGAGGTTATTGATATTTCTCCCGGCAATCTTGATTCCAGCTTGTGTTTCTTCCATCCCAGCGTTTCTCACGATGTATTCTGTATATAAGTTAAATAAGCAGGGTGACAATCAATATACCACCTTGACGTACTCCTTTTCCTATTTGGAACATGTTGTTCCATGTCCAGTTCTAACTGTTGCTTCCTGACTGCATATAGGTCTACTTTATCCAGTAGATGTCCTTAAATCCCACTGTTCTTCTCTGTTGCTACTACCATAGCACTGGCCCACATTCCCTCATAATTTAATTCTCTTCTTCTTTTGTCTCCTTCAAATTCAGCTCCCAAACAGCTGTTAAGGTAGTTGCCCACTACTGTAGCTGACATAATGAGCATTACTCTTTCTTATGATGGTGGTTAGTCATTCAGTCATGTCCAGCTCTTTGCAACCTCATGCACTGTAGCCTGCCAGGCTCCCCTGTCCATGGAATTCTCCAGGCAAGAATACAGGAGTGGGCTGCCATTCCCTTCTCCAGAGTATCTTCCAGACCCAGGGATTGAACCTGGGCCTCCTGCATTACAGGCAGATTCTTTACCATCTGAGCCACCAGGAAAGCCCTCTTATGATAGTAATACTCTGATTTTGCTTTAAGAACTCACCCTTCCCCTCCCTTGGTGAGACTGCTAATCAAGATGCCTACTTTACCTGGTTCTGGCTGGATGTGCCCTTCAGCAATACAGCATCCTTCTTCTAAAGTTTGAATAAAATAATAGTAAAAAAAAAAAAATGAAGGTGTTTGCACCTGATTTTCCCTGACCAAGGAGACTGCCAGTCAATTCCTGATAGTTCTGTCCTGGGAAGTCCTTTCAGAGCCTGGGTGCTGTAGCTTTTCCTTCAGTTTTCTGAATGAATCCCATAGCTCTCCAATTAATTCCATTTTTGGAAGTTAACTAGCCATAGAACCCAGGGCATACAGTAATATGTTTAAGACACAAACCATGCCTTTCCCTACCTAAAACAGTCTAGAGGCATCCTATCCCCATGGGATAGACTCCAAGCTTCTTGACCCAGTCCTTGCCTGCCCCTCGTCTTCTTTCTCTGCTCCCTGTCTGACCCTTCCGAATTACTTGGAGTTTCATGAAAATTTGCTGTAAGGCTTTAGGCCTCAACATTTTTGAGTGCCCTCTGTAGAATAGCCTTTCTTATTTTCCCCCAGCTAACTTCAACCATTTTTAAGGAGTTCTTCAAAAAGCCTTCCCTACTCTCAAGATTCTGCTTCCTTCATGTCCTCAAACACCCTGTTCTTCCAGCTGTTACTACACTTAATGCTGTAGTATTTTACTTACCCATTTAATTACCTTCCTCTACCACTAAACTTGGCATTCCTAAGGGCCATACCCTTCTCTTTCATATCCTTAGTGCCTGGCACTAAGTGCCTGGCATGGCAGGTGCTCAGACCTTTCCTTTCTCCTTCTTTGCCGCTGTAATTCCTGAACAAGTGAAATGGATCTCACTGAGGGACATTAACAAGCATTATCCCCAGAGACATGAAAAGCGGAAATTCAGGCCTAAAGCACCTCATACAGTTGCCCTGTATTCCAGCTCCAAAAAATGTTCCAGAAGGTAGCTGAAATCTCAATATGATTAAAGGGTATTTATTTAAATAACACAGCTCTCATCTCTAAAATCTACTCAGTTTCTCCTGAAAGCCTTCATGGCTTAATGAGATGCAAAATTAAGTAACTTAGACAATTGTATTCATTATTATGACTAAATAGCAAGGTGGTTTTTTTTTTTTTTTGTAATCATAGCTGAAGAATAAACAACATGAAATGCAAATCCATAGTTCCATCTTAATGTCTACTGTGAAACATGTACTACCTTAAGAGGAATTATAGAACCAGCCATATGCCGATGTTGACTGAGAAGAGCTGGGTTCTAGTTTCAACTTAGCCATGACCATCTACCTGACCTTGGGTAAGTCATTGCTCTTGGATGCTTGCAGTCAGCCTTTCCAATATCTATTCCTCCATTGTCCCACCACCAGAATCATAAAATTTCTTTAGAAAACCACTTTTTCTCCACTCAAATCCATACGGTCTCCCCTAACCTGACCCTGGGCTTCCCTAGTGGCTCAGACAGTAAAGAATCTGCCTGCAATGTGGGAGACCTGAGTTTGAGCCCAGGGCTGGGAAGATCCCCTGGAGGAGAGCATGGCAACCCACTCCAGTATTCTTGCCTGGAAAATCCCCAGGACAGAGGAGCCTGGCGGGCTACAGTCCATGTGGTCGCAAAGAGTTGAACATGACTGAGGGAATACGCACACACAACCTGACCCCAAACCCCAGGAGCTTAAATCTATCGTTACACATGATTTAGCTACAGAAATCAGTTCAAAGGCAGACATGAAATTCAGTCAAAGCAATGAGATTTGAGAAGATAGTTTCAAGGACTTCTGAAAAAAAGAAGATTCCTCTCCTGCTATCAGTTCAGTTCAGTTGCTCAGTCATGTCCGACTCTTTGCGACCCCATGAATCGCAGCATGCCAGGCCTCCCTGTCCATCACCATCTCCCAGAGTTCACTCAGACTCACGTCCATCAAGTCCGTGATGCCATCCAGCCATCTCATCCTCAGTCGTCCCCTTCTCCTTCTGCCCCCAATCCCTCCCAGCATCAGGGTCTTTTCCAATGAGTCAACTCTTCACATGAGGTGGCCAAAGTACTGGAGTTTCAGCTTTAGCATCATTCCTTCCAAAGAATCCCAGGACTGATCTCCTTTAGAATGGACTGGTTGGATCTCCTTGCAGTCCAAGGGACTCTCAAGAGTCTTCTCCAACACCACAGTTCAAAAGCATCAATTCTTCGGCACTCAGCCTTCTTCATAATCCAACTTTCACATCCATACATGACCACAGGAAAAACCATAGCCTTGACTAGACAGACCTTTCTTGGCAAAGTAATGTCTCTGCTTTTGAATATGCTATCCAGGTTGGTGATAACTTTTCTTCCAAGGAGTAAGCGTCTTTTAATTTCATGGCTGTAGTCACCATCTGCAGTGATTTTGGAGCCCCCCAAAATAAAGTCTGACACTGTTTCCACTGTTCCCACTGTTCCCCCATCTATTTCCCATGAAGTGATGGGACTAGATGCCATGATCTTCGTTTTCTGAATGTTGAGCTTTAAGCCAACTTTTTCACTCTCCTCTTTCACTTTCATCAAGAGGCTTTTTAGCTCCTCTTCACTTTCTGCCATAAGGGTGGTGTCATCTGCATATCTTATTTCCCATGAAGTGATGGGACTAGATGCCATGATCTTCGTTTTCTGAATGTTGAGCTTTAAGCCAACTTTTTCACTCTCCTCTTTCACTTTCATCAAGAGGCTTTTTAGCTCCTCTTCACTTTCTGCCATAAGGGTGGTGTCATCTGCATATCTGAGGTTATTGATATTTCTCCTGGCAATCTTGATTCCAGCTTGTGTTTCTTCCAGTCCAGCATTTCTCATGATGTACTCTGCATATAAGTTAAATAAGCAGGGTGACAATAATATACCACCTTGACATACTCCTTTTCCTATTTGAAACCAGTCTATTATTCCATGTCCAGTTGTAACTGTTGCTTCCTGACCTGCATACAGATTTCTCAAGAGGCAGGCCTGCTATAGCTCTTATCAATTATATAAGGTCTAGAATTAATGCAACCACATGTGACAACAAGGATAGAGACTAGATTGCCAGATAGTGGATGAGTATTGAGAAATGCATAATGGGAAAATGGAAAATAAACACAACCTCAGCTACATTGTTGAGTAGAGAGCAGCTAGATCAAGCCACACCTGAAACTGTTAGCTCAAATTTTCCAGTTATATGAGTCAATAAATTCTCTACATTGTTGGAGTTTGGTTTTCAGTGTATAACATAAATTGTCCTAATAATAACATTTAACAACCTCTGTGGGTCTCCATATTCTCATAAATAAAATAAAAGTAATATGAATAATCTCTAGGAATTTGCCAGCTCTCACATCCTGAGTCTCCAAAGGGTTAATATATTTATAAAGATGTAAGTGCATTACAATTTACTAGTAAGCACTAAGGAAATTAAGACTTTATAATTTAACCCAACAAAAGATAGCTGAGACTAAAAATGCAAACAAAAATCCTTAATCTTTAACCTATACTGAGGGTTACCCTGATGTCCACCTTCTCCCACTATACTTCAGCCACTTATTCCTATACTCTGAGAATACCTATTGAAGAAGGGGTGATCTGGAAAGAAAGCATCTAGGTGGCCCTGCTTTAGAAGACCTCGGATTCTTGTTGGTGATGCCCACGGCCTTGGACCCCTTGTTCAGATTCTAACCTCTTCTACTTGAACTCTTTGACCTGAGCCCTTCCATGTGCCTTCTCTCTCTTCCCGGATCTGACCTCTGAGTCATATTTTTCACTTGCCAGCCTTCCCTCCTGTCTGCATTCCCAGCCCTGACCACCTTCAATCAGCCGGAAGTGGTGATATATTAACCAACAACTTCAGAGCACAGATTTGTTTATTTGTAGAAACAGGACCTAAGGAAGGAGACTGAGATGGTTATTTAATGGAGAAGAGTCACTTAATAAAAGAGATTAAGCACCTTGGAAGCCCAAAGGGTTGAGCAAATGTTTGATACACTGCACCAGCAATTACGTGTGAAAGGTTTCACGTACGGGATATGTAGCTCATTTACAATAATGCATTTGGACATGCAATTGTAGTCAACATCCTAATTTGAAAAAGCATTGTCTGGGTCCTTGTTAGATATAGCACTGGGAACCCCAGGAAGAGGCGATGTGGAAAGAATCCAGGTTGCTTTTCTGGAAATGGAAATTAAGAGCATGCTGCTAATGAAGTTTGTCCTTTGTTCTGGCTTTTCAAGATTCATGGGGAAAGGTCTTCAGCACAATTTTGATTGATTCCTTTAACATTTTATGACCAGATCACCTTTGTATACTGAGACAACTAAGACAATGTTCCTATCTTCCAGGAGCTCAGGAACTAGGCAGGAAATGGCTACTGGATCAGACAGGTTACAGCACGGGCTCATTTGAACAGAAAACCCATCAGCAAGGGAGTCCAGGTGATACAGTTTATAGGGATCAGCCTCCCGGGAAAAGAATAAGCAGAGAAGGTGGATAGTGACGTTATTTAGTCACTCAGTCTTGTCTGCTCTTCTGCAACCCCATGGACTATAGCCCGCCAGGCTCCTCTATCCATGGGATTTCCTAGGCAAGAATACTGGAGATACTGGAGTGGGTTGCCATTTCCTTCTCCAGGGGAATCTTCCTAACCTAGGGGTCAAACCTGTGTCTCCTGCATTGGCAGGCAGATTCTTTACCAGTGAGCCACCAGGCAAGACAGGAGAGTGGATATAGCAGCATAAATATAGAATAGTTCACTCTACCCCACTTACCATCCAGCTTCCATTTTTGCTTTTCATTTGAGTGTTAAAAATCTCATCCCAAACACAAGGGAACACAAGTGTCATCAGCCACTGTGTTATCATTGGCAATGTCTAGTTTACTCCCACCTGGGATCTAAATTTTGTGGTTAGGTACACCAGTATTCTTCATATAAAGTAGTTTGGAAGGAGGAAGAGAAAAAAGGAATAAATTAACATAAGGATGACAATTAGAGTCACCACTTCTATAACTTGTCTTGAAGCCAGAGCTCATAATAAATAATGACTTCCTTCTTCAATTATCCGTTCTGTGTTCATCTTACCCTCTACCAGCAGCTCAGCTGGTAAGGAGACCCAATCTTCATCTCAAAGTAACTGAACCCTTACTAATCCTCTCTGAGCTGAGTTGCCAGTTTTCCACTGAACTTTATTGCTGGAATACATTCTATAATATGACCCCATGAACTCTTTGGGTTCCAAGCAGTTTTTTCAGCCCTAGCACATAGCAGAAACCTGATTTCCTCTTGACAGTCAGGACAGTGATCCACTTCTTTTCCTGTTGATTCAGTGGCATGAGGAGTCCCCAAATGGTCAGGGACAAGCTCAGCTTCCAATTCATCAGAACCAATGCTGCATTGCGTGGTGGGGATACTCTTCTCTTAGAACCAACACCCCAAACCTGTGAAGTCCAAAATCACAGAGAAAGAAGTTCTATTAAGGAGAGTGTTCATTGTAATTGTTATAAGGACCACTCCTAACCCTTCCCTTTTGGTTCCTAGCCCATGTGCTTTTTGTTGCCATGGTGACAGCACCAGCTATTGATTGCTGATTTAAAGCCTATACTGCATCCTACAGGTAAGCTCAAGCCTTGCATGGGATCACATCCCAGATGGTTTACTGGTCCCTCGCTACGGACACCTCAGAAGCCTTATATTGAAGATGACAGAGATGCTGTCAGTCTTTTTTTCCTGTATGACAATATGGAGCAGAGTTGCCTGCAGATTTCAGAATTATTATATATGAAAGAAATGCATGCCTGTGTTCTTTAAGCCATTCTCTTTGCAGGAGGGGGGAGGGAGCATCACTTTGGCTCTAACTAAGATAGCAGTCATGGCTGTTAGCACAGCCCCAGCTTGTGCTCTTTTTGACTGCATTGCAGGGGTGGGGATGATCGGGGG
>SJXQ01010451.1:190561-233409 GCA_006408695.1 Aepyceros melampus
GGGGGCGGGTACAGGGCAGGAAGTGTAGAAAGAGGAGAGCCTCTGACACTGTAACCCGTGTTCAAATCACCTGTTTGCTGTACATTCCCCACAGGGCAACGCTATGCCTCAGCGAACCTCCCGTGGGCTTCAGTTTCAGGCACTGCCGTTGCTCAAGTGTTTCCCTCAGTGTCAGAGGGAAGACTGGGACACTCAGATGGTGGTGCGACTGCTTGAACCTGCTCTGACTCACTCCTGCCCCATCCGGTCCACTGACTCCCACTCTCAGCCAGCACTACTGGGGTCCTGCTTTTTCTCTGTCATGAACAGATGAAGGGGTGGGCAGTGATCTGCCCCAAGAGAGAGAGAAAGAATTCAACTCAGCTAAAAGGCTTTCTCCTCACCTATCCCAGCCTCCTACCTAGCCCTCCCCAGTTCTGTGTGGCTGTTAATCCTTACAGAGACCCCCAACTACGTTCTGTCTCCCTAGGGGAGCCTCACCATCTTTCTGATGGTTTCTCAGATACATCATCCTCCTTCCTCCTTCTGTGGCTTTGTCGGGGAAAAGCTGAGTAACCAGTGCTGGTTCCCTGTCGTGCTGAGATGAGGTTTCAGAGGTAGTGGGGAGACAGGTCATGAAGAACCTGTAGCAGAAGGAGGTGAAGATAAATAAGAAGGTGTTTGCATAGCATATGATTTCATTTATATGCAATTTCCAAAATAGATCAATTTTGGAAAGAGAAAGAATGTGTGCCGACGAACGGTTTCCAGGGGCTCCAGGGAGGGAGGGATGGGGAGTGACTGCTTCATGGGTGGGAGGGTGGTAAAAATGTTCCAGAACTAGACAGCGGTGATGGTTGCACAACACTGTGAGTGTACTAAATACCACTGAATTGTATACTTAAAAATGGTAAAATGGTGCATTTCATGTTGTGTGAATTTTATCACAATAAAAATAATAGGCTGTTGGACTGTAATTGGACAGAGAAGACACACTCAAGTGTTTCAGGGTGACTCTGATGGAGACCAGAGCTGTAAGAGAATTATTTGACCTCGGAGTCCTTCTTGGAGTATCTGTTCCCTCGAACATAGGGACCAATCAGGATGAATGAGAGTTAGGGAGAGAACGGGATGAGTAAAGGATGCTGACTCCAGAAAGGGGAGAAGAGCAGACACCTGGGCCAGGCACCTCTCCTGGATTGTCCTAATGTCATGAATTTTCTGTTGTTTTTGTTCATTTGTTTGTTTCTGATTCCTCAGCATTCTGTCACCTCCTTATCTGGGAAGAATTCAAAGCAAGCAGCAGGAGGTGGGTGGGTGGACTCCTCCTCTGTAAATCTTGGCCAGAGGCAGGGACCTTCCTCCTAGTCCTCAGTCTGAGAAGGTCCGAAACTTTTCCTCTAAGCCTCATACCCCTGCTAACCATGCTGAACCTCAGATATCTCATCCAGCTCAGCTGATGGGCTATTCCTTCTGGAACTTCAAATCATGGAGAGTGATGCAAAGACACAAAAGTAGGAGACTCACAACACCAAGCTCAAGGATGAGAATTCACTGGAGGCAGCACTGGACTGATTTGGCAGTGAAGTCCAGGGGCATCTGCACCAAGCAGCTTCTCCACCACACTGACCTTGAGGGTGACCTTGACTGTGGTAGCCATGGCCTGCCCTCTTGTCATGGTTTTCTTCCCAGACTTATTTGCCAGCCTCCCTTCAATTCTCAAGCTACCTGACACCCTTCCAATAAATCCTTGACTGCTGCAGTTAGCCAGCACTTGTTTCTGTTACTTGTAACGAGGAACCCTGGAACAAGGATGTAGCCTTACTGCCTTGCCTCCCTTCCAAACAGAAAACGTGGTGTGTCCCAAGTAAATGCAGACGGCTTCTTGCAAAGCCGGAGTGCTCTCTGCACCTTGATTGTTGTGTGTGTGTAAGAGTGTGTGTATTTCACTTTAAACATTACCGATGTGAAAACAGAATGCATTTCCAGGCACTGTAACTATGGTGATGGGCAGAAAGAGCATTGCTCTAGCAATTAGAAGACCAGGCCACACCAGTAACGCATCCTCGGGCAAGTCAGCTTCTTCTTTATGCGGGCTGGCGTGATCTGTGAGCCCTTCTCCAGTACTTGAGATTCTGTGATTCAGGAAATGCAAAGGAAATCATTTATATTAGCAGTGTGCCTGGGAAAACAAAGTATTCTTTCTCACAAAGAGCTTCCGTCTGAGTCAGTGTCATACAGTGAAGACAACCTCAGTTGTCAATCTTGACTTCATCTATTAAATGAGGCACAGTCTTGCAGACAAGCAATAGAAGTTAACAAAGTCTCATCTCCCTGTGGAGCAGACCATCTGCGGTAATCATACTAGTGAGAGCTCTCACGTGGAGCTCTTATATAATCCCTATGATAACCCCATGGAGGAAGTGCTGTTTTATAGATGAAGTAGCAGAGGCACAGAGAGGTTAGGTAATTTGCCCAGGGTCCACACAGCTAGTCGGTGTGGACAGAACCAGGATTCAAACTCAAAGGTTCTGGCTCCAGAATCCAACTGCTGTGTGTGTGTGTGTGTGTGTGTGTTAAAATACACGTAACACAAAATTCACCATTTCAGCCATTTCAAGGTGTACAATTCAGTGGCATTTAGTACAGTAATAGAATCCATGCTTTTAATGTGACACTATGCTGCCAAAAACTATATATGTCATATTACTAAGCCATAAAAAAGGAATAAAATAATGCCACTTGTAGCATCATGGATGGACCTAAAGATTATCATATTAAGTGAAGTAAGCCAGAGAAAAACAAATATATGATATCACTTATGTATGGAATCTAAAACAATGATACAAATGAACTTATTTATAAAACAGAAATAGACTCACGTTCATAGAAAACAAACATGGTTACTAAAGCGGTAAGTGGGGAGGCATAAATTAGGAGTTTGGGATTAACAGGTACCCATTGCTGCTGCTGCTGCTAAGTCGCTTCAATCGTGTCCGACTCTGTGCGACCCCAGAGACGGCAGCCCACCAGGCTCCCCCGTCCCTGGGATTCTCCAGGCTAGAACAGTGGAGTGGGTTGCCATTTCCTTCTCCAATGCATGAAAGTGAAAAGTCAAAGTGAAGTCGCTCAGTCGCGTCCAACTCCCAGTGACCCCATGGACTACAGCCTACCAGGCTCCTCCGTCCATGGGATTTGCCAGACACATTAACCTATACAAAATAGGTAAACAGCAAGGATTTACTGTGCAGCTCAGGGAACCAAGTTCAATATCTAGTAGCAACCTACAGTAGAAAAGGAGGGATAGATATATATGTGTGCATATAACTGAATCACTTTGCTATAATTTGAAACTAACACAACATTGTAAATTAGCTATATTTTAATTTTTAATGATATATGTCATCAAATAATTAAACTCAATTTATCTTCAGTTTTATGGACTGACAGACTATGAGATGCAGCAGTCAGTTCTTTGATCCACTCCCCTAAATTCGATGGTAGCAGTGTAATTTCCCAGTGACACTTACAGAGCTGCGGTGTGATTCGTGGTGTCAGGTAGCTTCTACTTCTGATCCACTCTTTGCCTCCGTAAAGGCAGCATCTAATCTTTTTTTTGATAATTTTATTTATCTTTTGGCTGTGCTGGGTCTCCATTGCTGTGTGGGCATATCTCTAGTTGCAGTGAGCGGGGGCTACTCTCTAGTTTTGTGAGGACTTCTAATAGCAGTGGCCTCTCGTTGCTGAGCACAGAGTCTAGGGCGTGCAGGCTTCAGCAGTTGTTGCAGTCGTTGTGATTTCCAGGCTGTAGAACACCAGCTCAATAGTTGTGGCGCACAGGCTCAGTTGCTTCGCATCATGTGAGATATTCCCAGGGATCAAACCCATGTCTCCTGCATTAGCAGACAGATTCTTGACCACTGAGCCACCAGGGACACCCCGGTTGCATCTAATCTTAATAAATCGCAAAAGATGAGTTTCCTTCACACTTTAATGTTTCAGTGGAGGATCTAGCAAGAGAATACTTCCTCTGAGGGCTGGTCCCACCTTTTAACAACATCCCTTCTTCAGGAAGTCCTGACCTACATCCTCTTTCACATTTGGAAACTTTTAACTTTAATCCTGACTTTGGGGACAGAGGGGAAGGTGTTGAAAAAAGACGGTCTCCCTCTGCAGTGATCCTGCATGTTGATAGAATATCTGAATCACCAGAATCTGACCATGTGTGGCTGTGGGCAAATGATCGAGGCTGCTCGGTAGTCATTGAGAAGCTGTGACACTCATTCACTCAACAACTATTGATGACACCTGTTTGTGGCAGCGCTAAGCTGAACCCTGGAAGCAGAGAGGGTTGGAGGGGTCACCGGAGTGGGGAGGTAGTGGGTGGGCAGCCAGTGGTTCTCAGCCTTGTTGGGCAAGAGTCACCTAATGGAGCTTCTCAAAATACAGTGTTCACTCTCACTGGATTCTGATATCTGAGTGGAGGCTGAAGTGGTAAGTGAACTTGAGGGACTCATGCTTCAAAAACTCTGTTGCATGAAAGGTACCAATTTCCAGTTATAAGACTAATAAGTACCAGGGATGTAATGTACAACTTGATAAATATAACTAACACTGCTGCATGTTATACATGAAAGTTACTGAGAGTCAATTCTAAGAGTTCTCATCCCAAGGAAAAACTTTTCTCTATTTCTTTAATCTTGTATCTCTATAAGAGGATGGATGTTCACTAAACTTATGATAATCATTTCATAACATATGCAGGTCAAATCATTATACTATACATCTTAAACTTATACAGTGCTACATGTCAATATTATCTCAATAAAACTAGAAGAAAAAAACAATTCAAATTTTAAAAAGTCTCTCCCAGACTTATTTCATCTTCCTTATCCTGCCCCCTTGCCATCCACTACTGCCCAACATCTCATCCCAAATACATTTATTCTTTCAGAACCATTGGAATTCGTGATCTCTGAAACTGCTTTGAGCTCAGAGTAAGATTCTGTGGTTCATTCATTAATATACTTCTCAAGTCATTTACTGAGTGCTTCCTGTGTTCCTCAGCACTGGAGATACAGGGTAGATAAGACCTAGGTAGATACCGTCCTTAACCTCAGGAAGCTCTCCATCCGGTTGGTGCAGGCAGACAAGCAAACCAACAGCATGTATATAACATGAGGATCCTGGAACACAGGGGAGCAAAGTTTTATGAATTGAATGCCCCTCAAATTTCATTCTCCAGAATAAGTGATTCCTTTGTCTTCTTTTCAGAGTTCCTATTTGCTGATGATCAGGCACAATCAGGTAAGAAACATCTGATGAGTCCTAACCCTAATGCATCTACCTTCCTTCTGGTTTCAGATACAAGGACCATCCTCTCAAGCATTTGCACCAGTCACAAACCCTGCATGCTAACACTCCTCTACCCAAAGGCCATTTTAATGAGGAGCTCAGTTCAGGCATCACTATAGAACATTAATATTCATGGTTAGTATTTGTAAAAAGCCTTTATTTCAATCTTTTTTTTCTGTTGAGGGGGAAGTCTTAAAGTAGCCAGAAATTCCCAATTCCTGTATATCCTCCCTGGGCCTCTATTTTCAGAGGGTTTTTGTTTTTTTGTTTTTTGGCTTCCATTATTTCATCAGAGTTGGCAAGGAAAGTTAGTTCTGCTCCAGTCCAAATGTTAAATGGATACTCATGTGTCTCTTTGCCACATTGGTATAATTAATTTTATTGCAAATAGGATTTTTCTTTTTTTCCCCTTTGCATGCAAATGTGGTACCCTTTCAGTGTTTGCATAATAGCAGTAATTCTTTCATTTGTACAAAAGGACATGCATTATTTTGGCAGATAGATGGAGCTTTGATGGAGAGATTATTACATTTCCAAAAGCAAAGAGAATAAATCAGAATTTAGCCAGACGCTGACTACACGCCCCCTCCCCCCAGCTGCACTTTTCATCCACTAAATGTCTGACTCGCTACACTTTCCTCCCAGATAACAAACCTTCCAGCCACCTTCCACCCTTTGCCCTGCTCACCTGGGCTTTCCTGCGTGCTGGCTTCTAGAGGCAGCAGCATGAAAAGGGAGGGTGGAAATAGAGAGAGGCTGGGGTAACTACTCCTCATCTTCCTTCCTTGCTCACTGGAGCTCAGGCAGTGGCTGTGCTCCCCTTAAGACCACAGCCCAGCTCTCACTGGACTTTGGTAAGCACCTTCCTTCTTCTCACTGCTCCAGCCTAGCCCTGGGAACCTCACTACCCCACTCTGGCTAACCCTGCCCACATCTAAATGATCGTTTATGCTCAGCTCCTTAGAGTGAGCCATCTCCTTGCTTCCAGGACACTGAGAAAATCACCACATTCTTAAGATGTCGCTTAGCTCAGTATGAACACACTCACACACATGCTAGCAGGGAAGCCCCAAACCACTGAGGTATGGAAGCATCTATATGACTTCACAGAGTTTTTAGGAATCCCATCAAGCAGAAGAGGCCTCTTCCCTTGATTTGTTCAGATTCACTGAAGTCATGTAGAAACAGGCAATATCTGCTGCTTTGCTTGCCTTCATTGGCCCCCTTTTTAGGGTCACAGTCCCCTGATTTTCCTTGAGGAACCATCTCATCCCTTCCCTTGGTACGTGTGATTGGGTGGGGCTGTTCTCACCCTCAGCTCAGAAGAAATAGAGATCCTAGCTTGGCCACTCAGAACATCACCTACCTCAGGCCCTAGGGCTGGTTCAGGGATGAGCATGGGATCTAAGCCAGGCCAATGAAAACCACTAGGATGAAATTCTGGGAATTTGCCTGGGGCAGCTAGGGAAAAGGATGCTTTTCTGCCTCTGAGGTTGCTAGGGACATAAACCGAAGCTTTGGTGGCCATCTGCCATGAGGCACAGAGCCTGCCTGAGAAGTGAACAATCACAGAGGAAGCACAGCTAACAAGTGAAGAGAGACAAACTGGGCTCCAAGCACATCATTTGAGCCCTGGATCAAGCTAGCAAAATGTTCTGTTTTTTAATTTACTTAGGCTGAGTTTCTGTCACTTGCAACTGAAAGGATCCTAACAAGCACATTAAAGATAGACCTTTTTTATAAACTAGGAACCATTGTGGACTAGGTATAGAGAAGAAAACAGAATTGACTATTGTGTGCCCTAAAATAGAGCACATATAAGTGTAGGTTAATTTGTTTAACTCTCAAAATAACTGTTCAGCTAAGTTGAGGAGCTTACCAAGTGCTACACAATTAGCACATGGAGGGTTAAGTTCAAACCGAGGATGGTCTGCTTGCAAAGTTGCACATCTGCTGTGATGTGACGCCATCGTCAGCATCTTTATCTTCCTCCTCACTAGCATCATCCTCTTGAGGAAGCAAGCTGCCAGGATCTGGACTACAGAACAGGAAGCTGAGTCTCCTGGCCACTAGAAACCCAGACCCTGACACATATGTTGTTATTGTTATTGTTGTTGTTGTTCAGTTGCTAAGTCCTGTCTGACTCCTTGTGACCCCATGGATTGCAGCACACCAGGCTTCCCTGTCCTTCACTGTCTCCCAGAGTGTGCTCAAATTCATGTCCATTGAGTCAGTGATGCCATCCAATCATCTCATCCTCTACTGCTCCCTTCTCCTTTGGCCTTCAATCTTTCCCAGCATCAGGGTCTTTTCCAATGAGTCAGTTCTTCACATCAGGTGGCCAAAGTATTGGAGCTTCAACTTCAGCATCAGTCCTTCCAGTGAATGTTAATTGTTGATTTCCTTTAGGATTGACCGGTTTGATCTCCTTGCTGTCCAAGGGACTCTCAAGAGCTTTCTTCAGCACCATAATTTGAAAACATCAATTCTTCGGTGCTCAGGCTTCTTTATTGTCCACCTCTCACATCCATACATGACTACTGGAAAAGCCATAGCTTTGACTATACAGACTTTTGTCAGCAAAATTATGTCTTTTCTTTTTAATACACTGTCTAGGTTTGTCATAGCTTTCTTTCTAAGGAGCAAGCATTTTTTCCAGTGATTTTGAAGCCCAAGAAGATAAAATCTGTCACTGTTTCCACTTTATCCCCTTCTATTTGCAAACAGTGATGGGACGAGTTGCCATGATCTTGATTTTTTTGAATGCTGAGTTTTAAGCCAGCTTTTTCAGTCTCCTGACACGTATATGTAACGATACAAATAACTTAACATGAAGGATACAATAATCAGTCCCAATAAAGAGGAGCAGATATCATGCTGAGAAGGATTACTTCTATCCGAGACACTGGAAGACCAACATTTAAAAATGGTGGTAAGGAATCCAAAGATGAGGAAAGAGTCTAAGCAAAGACATCAAGGTTAGGAATGCCAGACCATAAGATTTGTTTTGCACATTTACAAACTTAGGTGGTTCTCCAGTTCACCAAGTTTCTCTCTTTGGATCCTTTATTTTCTCTTATTTTATTTTATTTTTATTTTGTAAGAACATTTAACATGAGACCTTAGCAAATTAAATTGTTAATCTTCTTGACAAGTTTTCCAGTTACAATCCAGTATTGTTGACTCTAAGTACAATGCTGTGTAGAAATCTCTAGAACTTTTTCATCTTGCTTAACTGAAACTTTGTGTCCCTTGATTAGTAACTCTTCATCCTCCCCTTCCCCAACCCCGGGCAGCCATAGATCTCATAGGAGTGGAAGCCCGCAGCATTTGTCCTTTTGTGACTAGTTTATTTCATTTGGAATACTGTCTTCAAGGCTCACCCGCGTTGTTGTATGTTGCAGAAGCCCGTCTCTTTTAAGGCTGATGGTGCTCCATTGTGTACCTATGCACCACATTTTCCTCATCCACTCATCTGGCAATGGCCATTTAGGTTGTTTCCTGAACGTCCTTGGCTATTGTACAGTTACAGTGAACACAGGAGTGCTAATAGCTCTTCAAGATCCTGATTTTACCTCTTTTGGATAAATACCCAAAAGTGGGATTACTGGACCATTTCATGGTTTCATTTTTAATCTTTTGCGGAACCTCCATACTGTTTTCCATAATTGCTGTACCATTTTGCCTTCCCACCAGCAGTGCATAAGTATTCCAATTTATCCACACCCTCACCAACACTTGTATTTTGGTTTGTGATAATAGCTATCCTGACATGTGTGAGGTGCTGTCTCACTGTACTTTAGATGTGTGTTTCCCCGATGATTGGTGATGATAAGCATTTTTTTCCATAAAGGAAATAATTGACAATAAAAATGCTACTTGTGGAATGAGAGAAAATATTTGAAAACCATACATTTGATAAGGGTTTAATCTCCAAAATATGTAAGTAACTCCTACAACTAAACAGCAAAACAACTAATAGCTCATTTTTTAAATGGGCTTAGAACTTTACAGGCATTTCACCAAAGCAGATATCTAAATGGTCAAGAAGTATATAAAAAAAAAATTCAACATCTCTATTTTTTCCCTGATATTCTTCCTTGTCAATAACAAAGCCAGAGGTCAGTAACTCCGATCTCCCACGTACTGTGGTGCTTGTACATTCTTTCTAACTTTAAGCACAAGGAGAGGAGAGTATGCCTACTCTTCAATGGAGTTCACGTTGGAGACACAAGAACGGTTAACTGGTAACCATGCTGCCAGTTTTAAAGGTGAACCTATATAAAACTCTGAACATGCCTTTAAAATCCCAGTATGTCAAGACTCCTACCCAGGTCCCAAAGAAAGAGGTGTTTTGTGTTCAAACACTGACACTCACTCCAAGTATTGTATGAATTCAGCCCTAGAGACACAACTCTTTCTCCTCATCAGAAACCATGCTCTTGACCTCTCCTTTCCCCTCCAGTTGTCTCACTCCTCTGCGAACAAGTGACAAGCTTTCACACATGCACCAATGCCTCATTTTAGCATACTTCCCGCTTATATCCATTAACAAACGGTGTTGTACTGATGATGCTAAACCAGGCAGACAGACCAACCCCACCCCAAGTCAGTGCGTCTGCCAAGTAAAACACATGAAAATATGGTGTGCTATTTTTAAAAGCAATTTAAATAAGGTGCCTTTAAAGTTGAGTCTCCTGGGATTGTATTGAGTCCCTAGGTTCTTAGTATTGTGATCCCGAGAGACCAAGCAGGTTAGCTTTAATTGTTTAACTAGGCCACTTAAGCCACTGAGCCTTTGTCTAATAGGACAATATTTATAGGCATTGCGTCATCGCATAGTTGAACTGCTCTTCTCAGACTGAGATCATCCTTCAGTTTGTTGAGATCTTTTTTTTTTTTCACTCAGGAAGGATGAAATAAAGAAGGTCTCTTCATTAATAGAAACTACTGATAAAAACAGAAGAGTACAAAAGTGTTGAGATGCTTACTTTTTAGATTTTCCCCTGGCAAGGGTTTGATTCATAGCCATGGAAAACTTGAAGGTGATATTTTGGTCATTAGAGGCTAAGGCATAAATATTTGATTAAAATTACTAGTCTGGAAAACTCAATTTAGTCAAATTTTCTTTCTAAAACTCGTTATATGGTTTGATGTAATTTTATTTTTCATGGGGAGATTGATGTGGTTTTTCACTGTTTGGACTATACAGAATCCATTGTAAAAGAGTGAGCTTATTTTGCTGTTATATTTTTCAGGTGAACTTTCCAGTTATGCCTTAACCTCGCGATTTGGTTGTTTTATTTCACAAAACTACCTGACACATATGATTTTATCATAATGATAGCAATGGTTAGCATCTATGGGGCACTGACAATGTGCCAAGTGCTGTGTGGAAATACATCACGTGTGTTATGTCATTTGATCCTCAGGAAACAATTCTATGAGTTTCTACTATTACCAACACGTTGAGGATGGGGGAAAATGAAACTTAAAATGTTCTGTAATCTGCCCAAATCATACATCTAGTAATCACTGGCTAGGACTAAGGGATTCCCAGAGATTCCCAAGGTTCTTAGCCACTACAGTAGGCTGACTTCCATCAACAAGCAGATCATGCACTTTTCCCATGTAGTTCTGCAGGAGTCATAGATTTTCTAGATGGTTTAGCTGGGAGAGGTGCCATGTTAATCTGAAGAGCACAGAAATCCCCATCAAAACAACAGATTTTAAGTTGCTTTATTCTCACTAAAGCAATGAAAGTGCTCATAACTTTTTGAACATTTTTATAATATTTATAAGTAAAATTATTTAATAAAATATTACTTCAAGCATGTCACTATACAGCTATAATGTAGCTTTCAGAAACTAAAATGGATTTTCGAGCAAAACAAAGAAGTTTGCAGTGTAGGCTGGCCTTCCAGCCAAGATGAAGCATCCAAGATGAATGCTTTGATCCACCCCCTTTCCTCCAAATACAAAGCAAGAGAGGTGGGGGAAGATAAACATCTCCATTGACCAAACCTGGCAATGAATTACCAAGTGTTGAGTGGGTTTGAAGGCACAGGTCTGTTTTGTTCCAAGTCTGCAGACAAATGGTGACAGTTCAAATTTTGGCTGCTACCATGTAATGGGAACTGAAAGTGCTTCATGCACAATAGTGAATAAAACCAGGCTCACTACTCGAAGCCAGAGGCTAGGATGGGGCTTTTTCCTCTACAGAAAGAAGTCTACTGAGAAAAAGCAATTATCAACTCACTTCTTGAGACTACAGTTTCACAGGGAATTCTTGGCTGAGGAAAGCAGGCTGTAGATATAACTTCCTGGGCAGGAAATGAGCCAGCCACCTGCTGCCTCATGCTGTACTGGGGACATGGAGGAGGGTTAGATGGAAGCAACTGCAAGTCCCCCAAATTGCTAGACAAACGAGATGAGAGAAACCCACACACAAACACACTCACATTCAAAATGTGGCTACCAAAACAAATGAAAGAGTCGAATACTACAAAAGATAGCCTACAAAACCATCAGAATCGTTCAATGAAGCATGAAATGCCTAGAGATAAAAATTTAATGAGATTGTCTTACAAAGACTTTAGAATAAGTATGCCTAGAATGTTCAAAAACATAAGCTAAGGCATCATGTCCATTAACAATGAGAACTTCTGAAAAAGAAAAGAGATATATATGCAACAAAACCAGGTATGCACATTGGAACTTAAAAAAAAAAAAAGGTTCCAAAATAAGAACTTGAAAGACGAAATAAACTACAGATTAGATCCAAAGAGCAGTGAACTAAAAATGAGTTGTGAGATGGATACACAGAATATAGTCTTGAGTGACAATGAGATTATTTTTAATATAGTAGCCTGTTAACAGACATGGAAGATACCTGAGAGGCTCCAACCCATACCTGAGAAATATTCCAAAATAAGAGAATGAAAAGAATGATGGAAAAGTAATATTTAGAGATTAGAGCTGAGAATTTTCATGACTGCAAAAGATATATGTCCTCTGGTGAAAAGACACTCTGTGAAAGTGGAGATCATTAGCGATAAGAAGAAACTCCTAAAAGCTACCAGAGAGAAAAAGCAAATAATACCCAGAAGGAACCATAAGGCTGACAATGACTTATTTTCAGCAATAATTGTGGCCAAAAGACAATGTAGTAATATCCTTAACATGCAAAGTCAAATAGCTGTCAGTTTAGAATTGAAATTCAGTTAAGTCATTATTTAAGAGTGAGGGCAAAAAAAGAGACATTTTCAAAGGCACAAAGACTGAATGAGTCCTCCCACATACATTCCCATGTTTACACACTTAGTGAAGTATTTATTTCAATACAAAGAAATGTGAAATTACTAAAGAATAGAAGAAACAGTGAAATAATGGTGAGAAAAAAATAAATATATTTTAAGATTAATTAAATATTAATTGTACACATGCTCTGTTTAGAAGCATAGAAATATTAAAAAAAAAACCATATGCTTGTTAGAATATTTTAAATTCCTACAGGATATGCTAAAAATTTTAGGAAAACCTCTTAAAGAATAGATTTATAACCAACAGAGGATAAAATAAAATAAATATTTGAAAAATAATATGCCAATCTAATAAAAAGCCAAAGGACTGGTGTGGAGGGTGCAGAAGAACACAAGGAAAATGCTAACAAAAAGAAATGAGAAAATAAGTTAAAGTATGTCAGTAATCACAATAAATGCAATTGTAGTAAATGAATTTATTACAAAACAGATCAACAGATTGGATTGAATGGACTGAAAGTAAAGAGTTGATAAAAGTTATATCCACATAAAACCAGTAAGGTGATGTTAATGCAAGAAGTTAATAGGAATAAGAGGGGAATTACATAACTATAACAAATAATCTACCAGGAAGATATAAAAATCATGCATTTATATGCATCTAAAAACATAGCTTCAAAATATGTAAAACAAAATAGAATTACAAGGAAAAGGACAAACTCATAATTAGACTCCAAAAATTTCAAACATTTATTCACACAGTTAGAATCAGATAAATCAAGCAGGCGAAATATTAGTAAAGTTATAGTAAATTTGAAGAACAAAATTTTGTCTGTTTTGGCTGTGCTGTGTGGCATGTGGAATCTTAGTTCCCAACCAGGGATCAAACCCATGACCCCTGCAGCAGAAGTACAAAGTCTTAACCACTGAACCACCAGAGAAGTCCCTGAATAACAAAATTTTTAACTATAATATAATATAGAATCTCCAAATTTTTAAAATGTAGTCCCTTTAAGAAATCAATTTTATGTAAAAATTTAGTAGACAAATGCACATATATGCACCAAGAGAGACAGACAGAATTTTACAAGCAATTTGCCTTTAATACAAATGATGTATACTGATACAATTTGTTTCATTCTATTTCTTTTTAAAAAATGTGAGTTGCAATCAACTAAATTGACAGATCATGAGCTCCTTATTACAAACTTCAGACTTAAATTGAAGAAAGTAGAGAAAACCACTAAGCCATTCAGGTAAGACCTAAATCAAATCCCTTAGCATGATATAGTGGAAGTGACAAATAGATTCAAGGGATTAGATCTGATAAACAGAGTTCCTGAAGAACTATGGACAGAGGTGTGTAACATTGTATAAGAGGCTGTGATCAAAACCATCCCCAAGAAAAAGAAATGCAAAAAGGCAAAATGGTTGTCTGAGGAGGCCTTACAAATAGCTGAGAAAAGAAGAGAAGAGAGAGGCAAAGAGATAAGGAAAGGTATACCCATCTGAATGCAGAGTTCCAAAGAATAGCAAGGAGAGATAAGAAAGCCTAAGTGAGCAATACAAAGAAATAGAGGAAAAGAACAGAAGGGGAAAAACTAGAGATCTCTTCAAGAAAATTAGAGATACCAAGGGAACATTTCATGCAAAGATGGGCTCAATAAAGGACAGAAATGGTATGGACCTAACAGAAGCAGAAGATATTAAGAAGAGGCGGCAAGAATACATAGAAGAGCTATACAAAAAAGATCTTTATGACTCAGATAACCACAATGATGTGATCACTCACCTAGAGCCAGACATCCTGGAGTGCAAAGTCAAGTGGGCCTTAGGAAGCATCACTACTAACAGAGCTAGTGGAGGTGATGGAATTCCAGTTGAGCTATTTCAAATCCTAAAAAATGATGCTGTGAAAGTGCTGCCAAACAAAGTTCAAATGGCAACACTGTTGCACTCATCTCACACACAGCAAAGCAAGGCTCAAAATCCTCCAAGCCAGGCTTCAACAGTTTGTTAACCATGAACTTCCAGATGCCCAAGCTGGATTTAGAAAAGGCAGCGGAACCAGAGATCAAATTGCCAACATCAACTGGATCATCAAAAAAGCAAGAGAATTCCAAAAAAAAAATCTACTTCTGCTTCATTGACTACACCAAAGGCTTAAACTGTGTGAATCACAACAAACTGTAGAAAATTCTTAAAGAGATGGGAATATCAGACCACCTGACCTGTCTCCTAAGAAATCTTTATGTGGGTCTGGAAGCAACAGTTAGAACTGGCCATGGAACAACAGACTGGTTCAAAATTAAGAAAGGAGTATATGTCAAGGTTATATATTGTCACCCTGCTTATTTAACTTCTCTGCAGAGTACATCATGCGAAATGCTGGGCTGGATGAATCACAAGCTGGAATCAAGATTGCTGGGAGAAATATCAATAACCTCAGATATGCAGATGACATCACCCTTAAGTCAGAAATTGAAGAGGAACTAAAGAGCCTCTTGATGAAAGTGAAAGGGGAGAATAAAAAATCTGGCTTAAAACTCAACATTCAGAAAACTAAGATCATGGCATCTGGTCCCTTTACTTCATGGCAAATAGATGGGGAAACAATGGAAACAGTGACGGACTTCATTTTCTTGGGCTCTGAAATCACTGCAGATGGTGACTGCAGCCACGAAATTAAAAGATGCTTGCTCCTTGGAAGAAAAGCTATGACTAACCTACACAGCATGTTAAAAAGCAGAGACATTATCTTCCCAACAAAAGTCCATCTAGTCTAAGCTATGGTTTTCCAGTAGTCATGTATGGATGTGAGAGTTGAACAATAAAGAAAGCTTAGCACCAAAGAACTGGTGCTTTTGAACTGTGGTGCTGGAAAAGACTCCTGAGAGTCCCTTGGACTGTAAGGAGATCAACCAGTCAATAAAGGAAGTTAACCCTGAATATATATTGGAAGGACCAATGCTGAAGCTGAAGCTCCAATACTTGGCCACCTGATGCAAAGAGCTAACTAATTAGAAAAGACCCTGATGATGCTGGGAGAGATTGAAGGGAGGAGAAGGGGACAACAGATGATGAGATGGTTGGATGACATCACTGACTCAACGGACACGAGTTTGAGCAAGCTCGAGAGATAGTGAAGGACAGGGAAGCCTGGAGTGCTGCAGTCCATAGTAGGGTCACAAAGAGTCAGAGACAACTGAGCTGACTGAGCAACAAATTGACTTCACAACCCAAGAATGGATTGTAACCCACAATTTACAAGCTCTGATCTTATAAATATATACAGCTCTGTACCCAACAAGTAACAGTTATTCATTCTTTTCAACCTGAAGTGAATAGCATATACAACGGTGAACCACAGAAGCATAAACACTGCCAACAAGCTAGGATGTCTCTATCCCACAGGTCAAGGTCAATGTCCAAGGGAAAAAAGGAATCAGAGGTATATGAATTTGAAAGATTGAATATGACAAACTACAGCTGATTTATTATTTGCTTAGAACATCTAAGAGAATCACAAATGTTTAGTAGTAATAAGAGAGGTCAACAAGATTCTTGTTATTCCAAGAATAACAAACACTAATAATAATTTTCCTGAATATCAGTAATGGTCAATTAGAATATGTAATAGAAAAACAAGTTATCATTTATAATAGCCACAAAAACATAAAGAATCTAGGAGTAAATCTAGCACATTGCATGGTTTTTATGAAGACTATTGCAAAGCGTTTTAAAAGATATAAAGAAAGACCACAGTACATGGAGAGGCATAATATGTCCAAGACTAATGAAGACCTGGAATGGTGAAGGTGGCTGTTCTCTCCAAAATACTCTGATAGTAAATTCAATCAAAACCCAAATAGATAAATATGATCTTGAAATTTGTTTGGAAGAGCAAAGAGAACTTAACAGTTGACATAATTTGGAAAAAGAAGGTAGGAGGACTTACCTACTAGAAAATTTACATTTAACTGAAGGCACAATAACTAAGACAATGTGAAATTGCTTAGGAATAAACAAATCAATACAGCAGGACAGAGAATGCAGGAACAGGCGACCAGAGGCATGAAAACATGATATTAATATATGACAGAGGCAATATTATTATCAATGCAGCAAAGATGAGTTGTTTAATGATTATGCCGTGATATTATCAAAAGGAAAACTTACAATTCAATCCCTAGGGCACAAAGAGTCAATGTTAAATTTAAAATTAAAACTTTAAGATTTCAAAAGAAAATATAAGCTATCTTTAGGGTTATGGAGAAAGAAAAATAAGATTTCTTAAATAAGAAGTGAAAAGTACCAACCACAGTGTAAAAGATTGCTATTTGGTCATTAAAATTAACTTGATATATCCAACAAAAGTTTTCATGAACAAGGTTAAAGATAAGAGGCAAACTGAGAGGAAATATTTCTGATAAATATAATTAACAAAGGATCAGTGTTCATTCAGATAGCATGTCTACAGTTTGCTAACAGAATGATAAACAACAGAACGAAAAAGTGAAGATGGGACCAAAACAGATAATTCATAGAAAGCAAACTTGATTGAACCATAATTCAATGAAAACATATTTGTGCACACTGGAAAATCAGGAAGTTAAAATTATATATAACATTTTGCAACATCAGATTGTCAAAATTAAAAATTTTGATAACACCAAGCACTGGGTCTGTTTGTAGCTATAAGAACACTGTTTAGAAAGCACAACTTTGTACAACCACTTTGAAAATAATTTGACCTTATCCTGTAAAGATGAGCTACTCTCCAACCCAGCAATTCCAGTTCTAGGTAGGTACTGCAGAGAAACTCTTCCACATGTGTGTAAACAAACAAGAATATCACGGCAGCACTGAAATGAGAGCATAAAATGGAAACAACATAAATGCCCACAAATAGAAGAAAAGATAGCAAACTGCGGCATGCTCCTTCCATGGACTATTCTACAGAAATAAGTAGAGAAACTAAAGTTACATGCATCCAGGTGGATAAATCTGAATACATGATGCTGAATGCAAAAGTAGTTGCATGATGAGGAACTCAGGATGATAATACTGGTAACAATAAAATATGATGAAAACCGTTGCTAATTTATGAATACATATAAATGTAGTAATAGTATAAAAATATGCATGGAAATGATGAAACCAAAACTATTGATTATCTCTGAGCAAGGAAAAGGAAAAAGGGTAAGAACAGATTGTCAGGGTCTTCAACTCAGTCTTTAATGAAATTCTTATTAGATGCCAAAAAGGAAAATATTAGGTTTTGACAGAGCTGGGTGCAGGGTACACAGGTGTTTGCTGTTACTCCCATACTTTTCTGGATTTCATCAGATTCCATCATCACAAGCTCTGTCTACTTCCCCTTTTCATTTATTTATAGATTGTGATGTTGTCTGTTTATATCAATTCTGAATTAACTAATTGAAAATTATAAACAAAATAAAATCTACCTAGTATTGTCTGTTCACAAATATTCTTTGTTTGCAAAAAAATGCTGTTGCTATAAAAACCTGTATTGTCACCTCATTTATGTCACTCAAATTCAGATAATTATCACAGGTTCACAAAGGTGAATTTTTAATCTCATAAGAAATCAAATTTTTAAATTGGTTTTCTCCTTAAAAAAAAAAGTATAGAGGTACTATAACACAATTACAGAAATTTGGGGAAATAAAATTTTCAGTGACTCAAAATCCTCCTCTCCCCAAAACTCCATATGGGACTTAGGATTTAACAGCAAACAACAATTAGGATTTAAGTATATCTCTCACTAGACTTTTATCCCTGTGTATATTTGAATGCAGTTGTAACTAGTTTGCATACATAACTTTGTAGCCTATGTTATCCTCTCAGATCAATATTGCTACATAGTCTTCCTCAGTTCAGTCGCGCAGTCGTGTCCAACTCTTTGCGACCCCATGAATCGCAGTACGCCAGGCCTCCCTGTCCATCACCAACTCCCGGAGTTCATTCAGACTCACGTCCATTGAGTCTGTGATGCCATCCAGCCATCTCATCCTCGGTCGTCCCTTTCTCCTCCGCCCCCAATCCCTCCCAGCATCAGGGTCTTTTCCAATGAGTCAATTCTTCGCATAAGGTGCCCAAAGTACTGGAGTTTCAGTTTTAGCATCATTCCTTCCAAAGAAATCCCAGGGTTGATCTCCTTCAGAATGGACTGGTTGGATCTCCTTGCAGTCCAAGGGACTCTCAAGAGTCTTCTCCAACACCACACTTCAAAGGCATGAATTCTTCGGCGCTCAGCCTTCTTCACAGTCCAACTCTCACATCCATACATGACCACAGGAAAAACCATAGCCTTGACTAGACGGACCTTAGTCGGCAAAGTAATGTCTCTGCTTTTGAATATACTATCTAGGTTGGTCATAACTTTTCTTCCAAGGAGTAAGCGCCTTTTAATTTCATGGCTGCAGTCACCATCTGCAGTGATTTTGGAGCCCAAAAAAACAAAGTCTGACACTGTTTCTACTGTTTCCCCATCTATTTCCCATGAAGTGATGGGGCCAGATGCCATGATCTTCGTTTTCTGAATGTTGAGCTTCAAGCCAACTTTTCCACTCTCCTCTTTCACTTTCAACAAGAGGCTTTTTAGCTCCTCCTCACTTTCTGCCATAAGGGTGGTGTCATCTGCATATCTGAGATTATTGATATTTCTCCCAGCAATCTTGATTCCAGCTTGTGTTTCTTCCAGTCCAGCATTTCTCATGATGTACTCTGCATATAAGTTAAATAAGCAGGGTGACAATATACAGCCTTGACGTACTCCTTTTCCTATTTGGAACCAGTCTGTTGTTCCATGTCCAGTTCTAACTGTTGCTTCCTGACCTGCATACAGATTTCTCAAGAGGCAGGTCAGGTGGTCTGGTATTCCCATCTCTTTCAGAATTTTCCACAGTTTACTGTGATCCACACAGTCAAAGGCTTTGGCATAATCAATAAAGCAGAAATAGATGTTTTTCTGGAACTCTCTTGCTTTTTCCATGATCCAGCGGATGTTGGCAATTTGATCTCTGGTTCCTCTGCCTTTTCTACTCTTCCTAAACTCCTTTATAATATGTACATAATAGTTCATCAAATCTTTCTATGATTATTTAAACTTTCTCCTATTTTTGAACATGTAGATTTCCTTCAATTTCATATTTATGTAAATAAAAGGCCATGACAGAATTTTTAAGTGTATTTTATGTATATATTTTAGATTATTTTAGAACTGGAATCTCTAGGTTACAGAGCATGAGCCTTTCCATAAATTGCTTCCCCAAAGTGACCTTGCTGATTCCATTGCCCTATGGTAATGCTTGAAGGCCCTGAGTGGCTGATGGAGCCCTGGACTCAAGCTGGAATTCTGTGGTTAATTTCTTTTTTCCTAAAAGTTTAGCCTTTATCTATGTGTCTATTGCAAGCAGACAAGCTGACAAGTGCCTCTTTCAACCTATTTATAAAATTTTCTAAAAGGTGATCTGGGACAATATCATCTCAAATGCCATCTATGTAATTAGGAATAACTCTTAATTCATGGTCATACCCTTAAATCTGCATATCTTAAAACTATGTTCAAAATTTGGGCTGCAAGATGGGAAGGTTTTATTTTTTAATCTATATTATTATAAATAAACTTCTTGAAGATTGACTTTTTAAGGATAACACTGCGCTGAAGGGCCCTGTATCTTTCCTTAAGTATAAGAGGAACATATTGAAAAATAATAAAATATGAGAAATTAAATATAAGATCATGAATATTAAATCTGTTTAGGGTGAATAATTAAATAAAATTTTATTTAAAAAACAACATATTTTGTTTTTTCTAACAAAGTAGGTTAATTGGGCCATATTTTGTAAGTAATTAAGTGGTAGTAACTCTTGAAGGGACATATGTACAAGGATGTTCTTTGCAATACTATAGAGGAAAAAGAAAATTTCAAAACAGAGTGAAAGGCTATCATTAGGGACTGGGTGAGTAAGTGTTGTCACATACATGCTATGGAATACGAGTAGCGAGTAGTAGATAAAAAATGGGCTGCTTCTCTGCCTACTTCATTGGAGAGATTTCCATAAGGTACTGCTAATGGGAAGCAAGATGTAGGGATTGTATAAAAAAAAACAACAGACAAAAATAGCATATATGTTTATAATTATAAGTAAGCAGATGATTAACACGAGTTATCTGTAGGTGGGAGGGGGTAGAAGGAAGTTGGAAGGGAGAAGGAAGAAGGAGCAAGAAACGGAAAGAGAGTCCATTCTTACAGACAACTTGGGCGATTAAGTTATGAAAGGGCCATTAAGGAAGCAAAAGACACACACAAACACACAAAAAGGAAGAAAGAAGACACGCCACCAGAGTGGGAGAAGTTCAGCCCAAAACCTCTCCTGAATGACACACCCCCTGCCCTCCAGCTATTGCAGCACTTAAATCTCACCACTATCAGAGACTGGTATCACATTCCACTTTCTATCTTTCCTGCTAAGTCACTTCAGTCGTATCCGACTCTGTGCGACCCATAGACGGCAGCCCACTAGGCTCCCCCATCCCTGGGATTCTCCAGGCAAGAACACTGGAGTGGGTTGCCATTTCCTTCTCCAATGCATGAAAGTGAAAAGTGAAAGTGAAGTCGCTAAGTCGTGTCCAACTCTTTGTGACCCCATGGACGGCAGCCCACCAGGCTCCTCCAGCCATGGGATTTTCCAGGCAAGAGTACTGGAGTGGGGTGCCATTGCCTTCTCCATCCTACTTAGTTGTATATAAAGTAGTACAAGACCTCAGCGATTAATGCAAAGAAATAGAGGAAAACAGAATGGGAAAGACTAGAGACCTCTTCAAGAAAATTAGAGATATCAAGGGAACATTTCATGCAAAGATGGGCTCGATAAAGGACAGAAATGGTATGGATCTAACAGAAGCAGAAGATATTAAGAAGAGGTGGCACGAATACACTGAAGAACCATACAAAAAAGGTCTTCACGACCCAGATAGTCAAGATGGTGTGATCACTCACCTAGAGCCAGACATCCTAGAATGTGAAGTCAAGTGGGCCTTAGAAAGCATCACTATGAACAAAGCTAGTGGAGGTGATGGAATTCCAGTTGAGCTATTTCAAATCCTAAAAGATGATGCTGTGAAAATGCTGCACTCAATATGCCAGCAAATTTGGAAAACTCAGCAGTGGCCACAGGACTGGAAAAAGTCAGTTTTCGTTCCAATCCCAAAGCAAGACAATGCCAAAGAATGCTCAAACTACCACACAATTGCACTCATCTCACACACTAGTAAAGTAATGCTCAAAATTCTCCAAGACAGGCTTCAGCAATACATGAACTGTGAACTTCCTGATGTTCAAACTGGTTTTAGAAAAGGCAGAGGAACCAGAGATCAAATTGCCAACATCTGCTGAATCATCAAAACAGCAAGAGAGTTCCAGAAAAACACCTATTTCTGCTTTATTGACTATGCCAAAGCCTTTGACTGTGTGGATCACAATAAACTGTGGAAAATTCTGAAAGAGATGGGAATACCAGACCACCTGACCTGCCTCTTGAGAAATCTGTATGCAGGTCAGGAAGCAACAGTTAGAGCTGGACATGGAACAACAGACTTGTTCCAAATAGGAAAAGGAGTCCATCAAGGCTGTATATTGTCACCCTGCTTATTTAACCTCTGTGCAAAGTACATCATGAGAAATGCTGGGCTGAAAGAACCACAAGCTGGAATCAAGATTGCTGGGAGAAATATCAATGACCTCAGATATGCAGATGACACCACCCTTATGGTAGAAAGAAAGAGGAACTAAAAAGCCTCTTGATGAAAGTGAAAGAGGAGAGTGAAAAAGTTGGCTTAAAGCTCAACATTCAGAAAACGAAGATCATGGCATCCAGTCCCATCACTTCATGGCAAATAGATGGAGAAACAGTGGAAACAGTGTCAGACTTTATTTTTGGGGGGCTCCACAATCACTGCAGATGGTGATTGCAGCCATGAAATTAAAAGACATTTACTTCTTGGAAGGAAAATTATGACCAACCTAGATAGTATATTCAAAAGCAGAGACATTACTTTGCCAAGAAAGGTCTGTCTAGTCAAGGCTATGGTTTTTCCATTGGTCATGTATGGATGTGAGAGTTGGACTGTGAAGAAAGCTGAGCACTGAAGAATTGATGCTTTTGAACTGTGGTGTTGGAGAAGAGTCTTGAGAGTCCCTTGGACTACAAGGAGATCCAACCAGTCCATCCTAAAGGAGATCAGTCCTGGGTGTTCACTGGAAGGACTGATGCTAAAGCTGAAACTCCAGTACTCTGGCCACCTCATGCGAAGAGTTGACCCCTTGGAAAAGACCCTGATGCTGGGAGGGATTGGGGGCAGGAGGAGAAGGGGACGACAGAGGATGAGATGGCTGGATGGCATCACCAACTCAATGGATATGAGTTTGGATGAGAACTCTGAGAATTGGCGATGGACAGGGAGGCCTGGGGTGCTGCAGTTCATGGGGTCGCAAAGAGTTGGACACAACTGAGCGACTGAACTGAACTGAAGGTAGTACAATAAGGTAGTATTGGAGAAGGAAATGGAAACCCACTCCAGTATTCTTCCCTGGAGAATGCTATGGACAGAGGAGCCTGGAGGGCTACAGTCTGAGGGGTTGCAAAGAGTCAGACACAACTGAAGTGACTTAGCACGCAAGGTAGTATAGCAAGGAGAGATAAGAAAGTCTTCCTCAGTGATCAGTGCAAAGAAATAGAGGAAAATAATAGAATGGGAAAGACTAGAGATCTCTTCAAGAAAATTGGAGATATCAAGGGAACTTTCAGGCAAAGATGGGCACAATAAAGGACAGAAATGGTATGGACCTAACAGAAGCCGATGTTGAGAGGTGACAAGAATATACAGAAGAACTATACAGAAAAGAGCTTCATGACCCAGATAATCATGATGGTGTGATCACTCACCTAGAGCCAGACATCCTGGAGTGCAAAGTCAAGTGGGCCTTAGGAAGCATCACTACTAACAGAGCTAGTGGAGGTGATGGAATTCCAGTGGAGCTATTTCAAATCCTAAAAGATGATGCTATGAAAGTGTGGCGCTAAATTTGGCAAATTTGGAAAACTCAGCAGTGGCCACAGGACTGGAAAAGGTCAGTTTTCATTCCAATCCCAAAGAAAGACAATGTGAAAGAATGCTCAAGCTACCGCACAATTGCTGTCATTTCACATGCTAGAAAAGTAATGCTCAAAATCCTTCAAGCCAGGCTTTAACAGTTTGTGAACCGTGAACTTCCAGATGTCCAAGCTGGATTTAGAAAAGGCAGAGGAACCAAAGATCAAATTGCCAACATCTGCTAGATCGTAGAAAAAGCAAGAGAGTTCCAGAAAAACATCTATTTCTGCTTTATTGACTATGTCAAAGCCTTTGACTGTGTGGATCACAAGAAACTGTGGGAAATTCTAAAAGAGATGGGAATACCAGACCACCTGACCTCCCTCCTTAGAAATCTGTATGCAGGTCAGGAAGCAACAGTTAGAACTGGACATGAATCAACAGACTGGCTCCAAATCGGGAAAGGAGTACGTCAAGGCTGTATATTGTCACCCTGCTTATTTAACTTATATGCAGAGTACATCATGCGAAATGCTGGACTGGATGGAGCACAAGCTGGAATCAAGATTGCTGGGAGAAATATCAATAACCTCAGATATGCAGATGACACCATACTTATGGCATAAAATGAAGAAGAACTAAAGAGCCTCTTGATGAAGGTGAAAGAAGAGAGTGAAAAAGTTGACTTAAAACTCAACATTCAGAAAACTAAGATCATGGCATCTGGTCACATTTTATGGCAAATGGGGAAACAGTGGAAAACAGTGACAGACTTTATTTTTGGGCTCCAAAATCACTGCAGATGGTGACTGCATTCATGAAATTAAAAGACGCTTGCTCCTTGGAAGAAAAGTTATGACCAACCTAGACAGCTTAGTAAAAATCAGAGACGTTACTTTGCCAACAAAAGTCCTTCTAGTCAAGGCTATGGTTTTTCCATTGGTCATGTATGGATGTGGGAGTTGGACTGTGAAGAAAGCTGAGCACCGAAGAACTGATGCTTTTGTACTGTGGTGTTGGAGAAGACTTTTGAGATTCCCTTGGACTGCAAGGAGATCCAATCAGTCCATCCTAAAGAAAATTGGGTCTGAATATATTGGAAGTACTGATGCTGAAGCTGAAGCTCCAATACTTTGGCCACCTGAATCAAAGAACTGACTCATTAGAAAAGACCCTCCTGCTGGGAAAGATCGAAGGTGGAAGGAAAAGGGGATGACAGAGGATGAGATGGTTGGATGGTACCACCGACGCGAAGTGCATGAATTTGAGTACGCTCCGGGAGTTGGTGCTGGACAGGAAGGCCTGGTATGCTGCAGTCCCTGGGGTTGCAAAGAGTCGGACACGACTGAGCGACTGAACTGAACTGAAGGCAGTATACAGTGGGCTTCCCTGGTGCTCAGATGGTAAAGAAACTTCCTTCAATGCAGGAGGCCTGGGTTCGATCCCTGGGTTCGATCCCTGGGTTCGATCCCTGGGTTGGGAAGATCCCCTGGAGGAGGGCAAGGCAACCCCCCCAAGGATTCTTGCCTAGAGAATCCCATGGACAGAGGAGCCTGGCGCACTAGAGTTCATGGATTCGCGAAAAGTCAGACATGAGTGAGTAACTAACCAATGAGATAATATAGTAGAGAGCATTGAGTTCTCTTTTAAAATAAAAACACTTCAGAGGATGAAAGTAGACAAGCTGTATTAGACTTCTCCATAGAAACAGAGCCAGTAAGATCTGTATCTCTAACTAATATATATATATATTTTTAAGGGCGATTTTAAGTAATTGGTTCATGCAGTCGTGAAGGCTAGCTAGTGGTGAGTCCCAAATCTGCAGGGTAGGACAACAGGCTGAGCCCCAAGTTTGTTTCAGTTTGAGTTGAAAGCTATCTAGAGACAGAATTCCCTCTTTCTTCTGAGAAGCCTTTTTGTCTGTTAGGTTCCAACTGGTTGGATGTGGCCTACCCACTTCATGGAGGGTTATCTGCTTCACTCAGAGTCTACTGCTTTAAATGTTCATCTCATCTAAAAAGGCAAACAAACAAAAAACCCTTCATGGCCACAGGCAGCCTGGTATTTGCCCAAATATCTGATTACTGTGGCCTAGCCAAGTCAGCACATGAAATTAACCAGCACACGGCACAAACAATATCACTGCAAAAATATCAAGCTCATCTCACGTACCATTTTTAACTGGACTAGATAAGACAACCACATTTTCTCTTAAGTTACTTTAGAAAATACGATCAGAACAACCCCAGCATTCAAGGTTCCTGAAACTCTGGCCCTGATTCCAGTTTCCTTCACTAAGTAGGCTGAGTAAATGTCAATGGGCACATGTATGAGAACTCGATGGTGTGTATATCAGCAGATGTCCTAAGTATGTTGTACAGGTTTACTTAGAGTAGGAGCTCTATGCATGTGCCTTTTTATGGGCTTAGCCTGATTTCTCTGACTTATTCTTCTCATTTCTACTCACAGACTGAGAAATCCCTTGTGCCCTTCAAGGCTCAGCTTAAATATTTTGGCTTCCTAGAGACTGCCCTGTAATCTCTACCTCTCCCATCTCTCTAAGTCCTGCTCCGCCCCAAGTCTGGTGGGGTGCTTTGACACTCCTGTTGTCCCCATCACATCCTTCCCTCCCCAGTGTACACCCTTCCATCCTAGCGCCTCCCATGCTGTATTTTAGTTTCCTGTTTACGCATCTGTTTTACCCCCAATAGACTGTGAGTTCCTTGATGGCATGGATGATATTTCACCCGTTACTGTATTCCCAGTGCTTCAGCGTATTTATTAGAAAGATTAATAATTAAATTCTGAATGCATTATAAAGTTTTTCAGAAAATCTTGCCCAGCTTCTCCAGTCCCGTCATAGCTGAAGGCGGTTTCACCTTGAACTTTGGAGGATCAGGACCACTTCTTTTAAAGGGTGTCCAGGCAACTTAAAGGTATAGCTACTACTAATGCTATTTACACATTGTGAATATTTAGAAAGTAGCGGAAGGACTGGGCCGTCTTCTGAGGGAAGAGCCTGCTGTGCTATTTTGATTAAAGTGAAGATTGATGTCCCCAAGGCAGCCCTTAATGAGGCCTTCAGCACTCTCATAAAATTTCCATCTAAAATAAACACTTTGGGAGTGTTTGGCCCAGCTCCTAATCCCCCATCCCCTTTGTCTTGGAACTGCCTCTGATCCCCCAGGGCAGGCTGCTGGCAGCCATGTTTGTGCCATGTGACTGGGTAAGACTGAACCAGGGGTGAGCATCTGTCCCTGGGGCAATCCGATTCTCTGACCAGCTCAGAAAAGCCAGCAGATCAGTCAGCCTATAGCTGAAAGTGAGAAACGTAGTCTTTCCCGTGAATGGAGGAAATAGAGAAAGCTGCTCTCCAGTGATAAATACTAAAACAGAGACGAGGGGTGGAGTGAAAGGAGCCTGGACTTCCAGCGCCTGGTTTCAGTTGTCCCTTGGGTGGCTGTGTGCCCACTCAGGAGTTCCTTGAAGCCCTGCTCTGTATTTATAATAAAGTCCCCCTTTCCCAGTTATGCTTACTCAAATGGATTTTTATTTTTTTACAACCAAAAGAGCGCTACTGAATTTTCCAGTTCATGAAGAGCAAGAGCAGAAAGACTCCAGGTGCCCTGACTTAACTGGGCAAAGGAGTTGGCTACACAGCATCCTCACACTTTCTCCCCTGAGCAATGGGCCAAGGAAGGGAGAAGACAGAGTGAATGGCAGAGCACTCCAGGTCTCCTAGCTTCACTGCGGGGACCTGACGTATATCCCTGTAACTTCATCATGCTTCCATTTTTGGCACCTATGCAGCAAGACAGTGTTTGCTGAACCTTCCTCACGTAAGCGATAGAGGCTTAAGTAATAGATGTTTACTATGCATGTTGGATTTCTCAGATTAAAAAAAAAAAATGGCAAATGATATTCAGTCTGACTTGGAAATCTACCATTCAGGGAAATATATTTTCCAGTGACATCTTCCTTGAGCTCTTGGAATGCCCAGCTACATGTTTTACCTAAATATGAACTAGGACTCTGGGCCTATCTGTGTGACCCCTTGACTTATAATTTGGTTACTTGTGAAATTGAGATTTGACACTTGCCATAAACTCTGAGTCACCCACATTCATATCAGGGAGGGGAAAATAATGAATTAGTAGAAGGTACATACTTTCCAGAGCTTTTGTTTCAGACAGAATCACTGACTTCCTCTCTAGCAAATGCTAGTTTCAGTTTTCCTTCTTCTTCCAGGGAAAGCAGGAAGGGAATAGAAGCCTCTACTTTAAGAGTGTGGAACCATCCGGGATATGAAGGGCCCACAAGCAAGATACACCGACAGAAATTCATAGGGGGTCATAAGGTAGCTCTATTTTTAGTTTTTAAAGGAACCTCCATGCTGTTCTCCATAGTGGTTGGATCAATTTACTTTCCCACCAACAGTTTAAGAGGTAGCACAGGTTGTTCAACCCCATACTCTATGATGATCCAGAGGGGTGAGAAGGGGTGGGTGGGAGGGAGGTCCAAGAGGGAGTGAATATATGTATATATATTGCTGATCCAATCCATTGTACAGCAGAAACTAACACAAATTGCAAAGCACTTATACTCCAATTAAAAAAAAAGAATTCATAGAGGGATCACTGTCCTGGAGTTTCATCACCTAGAGTTAACCAGGAGAAAATCTGAAAAGACTTGCAATGAGAAAGAAAATCATCAGAAGCTTAGTTACCATAAAACTGATGAAACTTAAACTTCAAGGTCCCTGATATGGATAAATCCCCATGAGAGCTGGAAGGTATTGAAGTGGTAGAGGGTTCCAGAGACATGTGATAATCAGAAACTATTTAAAGGTATTGGTGGTACTGGGGGTAAAGAACCTGCCTGCCAATGCAGGAGACACAAGAGACTTGGGTTCGATCCCTGTGTCAAGAAGATCCCCTGGAGAAGGGCCCAGCAACCCACTCCAGTATTCTTGCCTGCAGAATCCCATGGATAGAGGAGTCTGGCCAGCCATACAGTCCATGGGTTTACAAAGAGTCGGACATGACTGAAGCGACTTAGCACACACAAACCTTGGTCAATTACCTGTAGAACTCTTAGAAGAAAGGGACCTAGAACTCCTGAGCCCAGTAATTTCTTGATTTTTGTTTACTTCTAAGAAAATACTTAGCATTTTTAAAGTACTTTCAGTAGGTAATTTTTAAGTCCTTTTTCCCAACGAGGGCATCCTAAAGTTTTACAAACACAGGCCCCTCCTCCTCCCTGGGTGCGATGTTTCCTTCATGCATATTGAGGGTCCACCATGTGCTGTGTGTGGCTCAGAAAGCCTGTCACATGGCCCCTGTGTGCTTAGCCATGAGGGCAGGGAGGGAGCTGACCCATTCAGGGTGGGAGGACTAGACAGCCCTCTTGCAAATGGAATTCTGCCTCTCAGAGAATGAAGTCTGAAGTTCCCAGCATCTATTGGTAATACAAGGATTTCATGTTTCTTCTTAGTAATATAGTGAGCATAGGTATGTAAGTGTTTAGAATTGGTACTAAAAGTTGAGGGGCTCCCAGGTGGTACAGTGGTAAAGAATCTGCCTGCCAGTGCAGGAGACGCAAGAGATACAAGTTTGATCCCGGGGTCTGGAAGATCCCCTGGAGGAGAAAATGGCAACCCACTGCAGTATTCTTGCCTGGAGAATCCCATGGACAGAGGAGCCTGGTGGGCTCCAGCCCATGGGGTTGTAAAGAGTTAGACATGACTAAGGGACTTAGCATGCACACCACAAATTCTGGATGTGCACTGTTGATCCGGACTCACCATAAACAAATTGTAAAGTCCTTCTGTCAACTCTTCCACTGCTACCTCCCCACCCATTATCCTGATTTCTAACTGTCCAGACATTGCCAAGGTCAAGCACACCCAACAGTCACATCTCACAGTTCTTTCCATTTCACCTCATCAAAACCAACCTGTCCTTTTTAGTCCTCTTAGGACCAAGATGGCCCACTTCCTTGTTTCCAAGGTGACATTAGTTTTCTAATAGACTAGAGTTCTGTCAAGGTGATACAGCCTGAAAAGGGGGTTGAAATCATGAGTTATACTGAAGATACAGAGCGTTACCCAAATGAACAAACTTCAGCCGAATTTTTTAAAAACTTTTTTTAAAAAAGTACTGTTTATTTCACATTATATAAGTGGCAGATTTAATTGAGAAATATTTAATTTAGTAAATACAGAGAGGTTCAAAGAAGATTATAAAAACTACCCTGTAAAAAGAAAAACAAAACAAAGCACCAATAATCTCATTACCCCTTTGCTAATCCCTATTAACCTATTCTTCTGGACTGCTTTTCCCCCGTAAACATATATAGATGTATAATATATGATTTCTGCAAAAACAGAACCAGAATGTAATCATAATTTGAAACCTAATTTTTTTCACTTAACAATCTACTGTGAACATTTTCCCTCTCACTAAATACTTGTTTACAGAATCATTGTTAATGCCTGCTCACAACTCCATTACATCAAGGATCAGCTAAGTCTGAGGATAATCTAGATGAAATGAACAAATTCCTAGAAAGATGCAAACTACGAAAACTTCAGTTCAGTTCAGTCGCTCAGTCGTGTCCAACTCTTTGCGACCCCATGAATGGCAGCACGCCAGGCCTCCCTGTCCATCACCAACTGCCGGAGTTCACTCAGACTCACGTCCATCGAGTCAGTGATGCATTCCAGCCATCTCATCCTCGGTCGTCCTCTTCTCCTCCTGCCCCCAATCCCTCCCAGCATCAGAGTCTTTTCCAATGAGTCAACTCTTTGAATGAGGTGGCCAAAGTACTAGAGTTTCAGCTTTAGCACCATTCCTTCCAAAGAATCCCAGGGCTGATCTCCTTCAGAATGGACTGGTTGGATCTCCTTGCAGTCCAAGGGACTCTCAAGAGTCTTCTCCAACACCACAGTTCAAAAGCATCAATTCTTTGACACTCAGCTTTCTTCACAGTCCGACTCTCACATCCATACATGACCACTGGAAAAACCAGAACCTTGACTAGACAGATTTTTGTTGGCAAAGGAATGTCTCTGCTTTTGAATATGCTATCTAGGTTGGTCATAACTTTTCTTCCAAGGAGTAAGCGTCTTTTAATTTCATGGCTGCAATCATCATCTGCAGTGATTTTGGAGCCCAAAAAAAATAAAGTCTGATACTGTTTCCACTGTTTCCCCATCTATTTCCCATAAAGTGATGGGACATGATGCCATGATCTTCATTTTCTGAATGTTGAGCTTTAAGCCAACTTTTTCACTCTCCTCTTTCACTTTCATCAAGAGGCTTTTTAGTTCCTCTTCACTTTCTGCCATGAAGGTGGTGTCATCTGCATATCTGAGGTTATTGATATTTCTCCCAGCAATCTTGATTCCAGCTTGTGGTTCTTTCAGCCCAGCATTTCTCATGATGTACTCTGCATATAAGTTAAATAAGCAGGGTGACAATATACAGCCTTGACGGACACCTTTTCCTATTTGGAACCAGTCTGTTGTTCCATGTCCACTTCTAACTGTTGCTTCCTGACCTGCATATAGGTTTCTCAAGAGGCAGGTCAGGTGGTCTGGTATTCCCATCTCTCTCAGAATTTTCCACAGTTCATTGTGATCCACACAATCAAAGGCTTTGGCATAGTCAATAAAGCAGAAATAGATGTTTTTCTGGAGCTCTCTTGCTTTTTCCATGATCCAACAGATGTTGGCAATTTGATCTCTGGTTCCTCTGCCTTTTCTCAAACCAGCTTGAACATCAGGAAGTTCACAGTTCGCGTATTGCTGAAGCCTGGCTTGCAGAATTTTGAGCATTACTTTACTAGCATGTGAGATGAGTGTAATTGTGCAGTAGTTTGAGCTTCTTTGGCATTGCCTTTCTTTGGTATTGGAATGAAAACTGACTTTTTCCAGTCCTGTGGCCACTGCTGAGTTTTCCAAGTTTGCTGGCATATAGAGTGCTGCAGTTTCACAGCATCATCTTTTAGGATTTGAAGTAGCTCAACTGGAATTCCATCACCTCCATTAGCTTTGCATTAGTAATAATAATTTAAAAAAAATACAACTTCCCACAAAGAACAGTACAGGCTCAACTGATTTTACTGGTTAAATCCACCTAATGTCTAAAAAGAAATTAATCCCAATCCTCCTCAAACTATTCTCAAAAACATGTGAACTAGAGGAAACAGTTCCCAACTCATTCTATGAAGCCAGCATTACCCTAATCCCACAACATGATAAAGACATTACAAAAAGAGAAAATTATAGACCGATATCACTTATATGACTATAGAGGCAAGTGTTAGTCACTCAGTCATGTCTGACTCTCTGGCTCAGCTGTAAAGAATCTGCCTACAATGCAGGAGACACCGAAAACATGGGTTCAATCCCTGTGTTGGAAAGATCCCCTGGAGGAGGAAATGGCAATCCAATCTAGTACTCTTGCCTGGAAAAGCTCATGGACAGAGGAGCCATCAGGCTACAGTCTATGGGGTCCCAAAGAGTCAAACACAACTGAGCGAGCACGCCTGCATACACACACACACACACACACACACACACACAATGGAATACTGCTCAGCCAAAAAAAAAAAATGAAATTTTGCCATTTGCAGCAACATGGATGGACTTGGAGGGCATTGTGCCCCAAGACTATGATTGTCCAGAGTGCCTCAACACCTACCGGCAAAGGCAGATTAATGGATTGATATTTGGTATCTTCCCTTTCCTTGCCCCAAAGCCCTCTGAATGTATGGCCTCTTGCTTCTCCAAATCTGCCTCTTCCAGTCCTAAAATCACACATGATTTTCCCCCAGAACATCTGAACTTTTTGGTCCATGTGCCTGAAAAAGCTTCCCTCCTCATAAGGAGAGATTATTGTAGACCCAAACCCCATCTCCTAAGCAGATTCATCCTCTGTTTGAATCCCACCTCTATAACTTACTAGCTGGGGTAATGGCCTTGAGTGAATCATTTAACCTCTCAGAAGTTAAGGATTAAAAATAATACCTGCTTTACAGGTTTGTCCCAAGGAGAAGAGATAAGGATAACACTAAGCACAGAGATTTGCACTTTGCTCAATAATTTCATTTTTGCCAAAAAGCAAGAGTAGAAACAAAAACACATCCTTTCTAAAACCCAGGGCTTATCCTGGACTTAGTGTTAATTTGTTATTGGGAGGGTGGAAAAGCCATGCCAAAACTGAGAACATGAAATTGGAGGCAGGAAAGAAACACAGCCACCAACTGCCTAGTCTTTCCAACAAAGTGGAGCCCCTTGGCCAGTCCACCTCGGGGACCACCTGCTTCCATCCTTCTCATCACAAGAAGTTCACCCCTTCACACTGAAGCCTGCTCTGCTTTATTAATATTCATTGATTCATTCAACAAATATGAATGGAATATGTGCCATACACCAGACCCTGTACCAGGAGCTGAATACGCAGTAATGAGCGAAGCAGGTGTCACCCCTGAGCTCTTGGCACTTAGGACCCAGGAGCAAAAAGAGCTCTCATTTGTAGAAAGTTATTTATGTAACAATGTGTTGAACGAGCAGGATCTGTGTCCAAAGCAACTGAATTTTTGTTTCCACAGTTCCTTTAGATTCTGACCACTCTTAGGTATTATAAGAGTCCTTATCAGTAGTGAGCATATATATATACTTTTCACAAAAATGGAATCTTTCTATGTATGCTCATCTCAAACCTGCTTTTGTACTTACAAATATAGCTAGGACATATTCTGCATCAATACATACTGATCTACTATATTATTTTCAGTGATGACACGATACTCTATTATACAGATGCTTCTTCATTTTTTAAACTTGCTCCCTCTTGATGGGTCATTAGCTGTCACTGACACTGTGTCCATGAAGATCCTCATAAATAGTTATCAAAGTATGTTGACAGTGCTTCTGTGGGAGGAGTTTCTGGCAGTGTGATTGCCAGACCACAGAGTACGCCCATCTGGATGGAATGCTGGATGCTGCCAGCTGCCGTCTAAGACGCTTGTGTTACTTTACACTCTTGCCAACAGTGTACAAGGGGCCCATTGCCCTGCACACTCACCCATATTAGATGAAATCACTTTAATTTTAACCACTCTAATTGGTGAGTTTTTTCTAATTTTTGTTGTTGTTAAATTCAGTGGGGATCAGAGAATGTCAGTTCTTCTCTTGAATCCAATCCCTTTAATCCACTCTTCCAACGCAGTACAATTCCTAGCTAAGCATGTGTTCACCCACCTAGAGGTATTCCTTGGAGTCTCTTGAAGCTGAGTGTGTAGCCATGTCACTGAGATCTGGCCATACACGTGGCCAGATGCAGGCATAAGAGAAGTGTGTGATTTCCATGTGGTGCTCTTAAAGGAAAGGGGCATTCCCTCCCCTTCCCCTTTTGCTAGACTGTTGGACGCAGAAGACTGTGCAGCTGATTATGGATGCAATGGCAGGAACTGGGGCAGCCATCCTAGACCATGAGATCGAATCTGAGCTGATATCTCACATCCTTGATGCTCCAGAATCACCATATACTAGCTCTGAACCATCCAGCTGTGTTTTTATATGAGAAAGGAAAAAAGTGTTCCTTCTTTATGCCACTGTATTTTGAGACCTCTTTATTTCAGGCCCAAAGCTTGAGATAGGAATTGGGAAAACTTTTTAAAGTGTGCTTACATTGACTTTTCCCCCGAGAAATCCTGCCAGCCTCTTTTCCCAACTAGGTTTAAGATCCTTGAGAGCAAGACCTTATCTCACTACTTATTTAATGGCTGATTACAAGTGTCCTGCCACTTTTCTAGCTAGTCACAGTGAAAAGAATCTATCTTTACACACTTGCCTTACTCCTGTACCATGCTTAGTCTTCAGTCCTGTCCAACTTTTTGCCATCCCACAGGCTGTAATCCACCAGGCACCTCTGTCCATGGGGATCTCCAGGCGAGAATACTGGAGTGGGTGGCTTATCCCTTCTCCAGGGGATCTTTCCCACCCAGAAATTGAACTGGCGTCTCCCGCGTTGCAGGCAGATTCTTTACCAGCTGAGCTACCAGGGAAGCCCTACCTTACTTCCAGAGATGACATATTGTCCAGATTCTATGCAACACTGCACCAAAAAGGTGCAGTGTTCCTTTACCGAAGGAAAAATAGAAAACTGTAGCCAAGATGTGCAGCATAACAGTCAGCGCTGCTGATTGTTGCATAATTGCTTTATGCAGCTTAAAAAGTCTCATAGAATTTGTGTGATTTCTCAGAGCTGTATATTGTTTAAGTTAAAGATTCAATAGACAGTGAGCACCAATACCCCCAAACTTTTATTATCTACATTTGGAGCTTGCGTATGTTTTCTAAGTAAAGGGGTGGGGAGAGCCAAGGGAGATGGACAACGGTAACAACCACATATGTTGATGTCTTAAGTCATTCTTGAGATGATTCTTCTAAACCCTGGTCAACTCTCAGCTGCCAGACAAACCAGCTGCGATAGAAGAATCCACAGAATCTGGGGGAAGTAACTTGGAATCTTCTGGAGCTTAAAAAATTCTAAGTCACAGCTCTTGATGGTAAATGACAGGAAGGGTCAGAGTTGGAATAAGGGTTCAGGGTGAGTTCGGGAAAGGTGATTTACTAAAACTTAGAGGAAAATGAGGGCTGAGTGAGTGAGAGCAGTTAAAAAGTTGACGCAAATTGTTGGGAGGTTGGCTTCAGCTCATTCTGAGAGTTTCATGTAATTTACAGGCTGCCCTTGTAATGTGGTGAGATTGCTGGAAGTTTTTAAGGAGGAACTGGGTGATCATTTTCAAGGAGACCACCAAAGAGCTTGCCTCACTTGCTAATGATCAGGACATGTGATTTCCACAGCCACTTGTAATCATAAAATTCCACATCCCTGTAGAGTCCCTGGGATTGCAAAGAGTCAGACACGACTGAGCTAACAATACTTTCACTGTCGCATGCATACCTAGGGACCTTTAATTATTTTGTTGAAGTATAGTTGATTTACAATATTGTGGTACTTCCTAGTATACAGCAAAATGACTCAGATGTGTGTGTGTGTGTGTTCTTTTTTGGATTCTATTATAGGTCATTATAAGACACTGAGTAAAGTTCCCTGTGCTATACAGTAGGACCTTGTTGATTATTTCATACATAATAGTTTTACCTATTAATTCCAAACTCCTAATTTATCCCTCTCCCCTTCTGCTTTGGTAAACATAAATCTGTTTTCTTTGTCTGTGAGTCTATTTCTGCTTGGTAAATTAGTTCATTTGTATCAATTTTTAGATTCCACATATAAGCGATATCATACGATACGTGTCTTTCTCTGTCCGACTTATTTCACTTAGTATGATAATCTCTAGGTCCATCTGTGTTGCTGAAAATGACATTATTTCATACTTTTTATGACTGAATAGTTTCCATTGAGTATATATACCCCATCTTCTTTATCCGTTCATCTGTTGATGGACATTTCGTTTGCTTATCTTGGCTAGAATAAGTGGTGCCGTAATGAACACTGGGGTACATATATAAGATTCTGGTTTTCTCCAGATGTATGCTCTAGAGTGGGATTCCTGGATCACAGCACAACTCTATTTTTAGTTTTGTAAGGGAACTCCATACTGTTCTCCACAGTAACTGTACTGATTTACATTCCCGCCAACAGCGTAAGAGGGTTCAGGGACTCTTACTTTTGACCAAGGCCTTATGAAGATCATAAGAAACGCCTTTGTGTGTCATTTGTATTCCTCCCTAAAATGTCTCTAAACCCCCCAGGACCTCCATGAGCTAGCACCCATCATCCACAGGTGCCTCACTGTAAAACACAAAATCTTTTAAAGTTCATTTGTATTTAGATTGATGGATGATTGAAAATATCAGTGATGCTTCTTCCATCTCTCTTCCCTACACAATTTAGAAATGTCTCCCCTAAATTTATCACGGTAAATACCCCACCAGCATTACAGAATCAACCATGATCCCAAAAAGCAGAGCTGTCCCCCGTGTTGCTTTGAGGCCAATCATAGCTATAACTGGCCTCAGTAGATCCCATGCACAATCTCATAAATTCGAGAAGAAATCCATAACATGGCTGAGACCACATATAGTAGGTAATCATAGTCTTTGTAGAAGGAGCACTTCAAGAGCTAACTGTGGTTAAGGTTTTCATCTGGAGCCTCCCTCATCCCACCTCCATGCCCCAGGACCCTTTTCTCAAACATTTTAACTTAGACTTTGAATGCACTAAAATACCACAAAATGTAATAAGTAAGCATACCTAAGGTGGACCCCCGCTCTCAAAGGACAAAATACACTCCCTGGTGGGACAAAATACACAATATTCCCCTAGGACAAAATACACTGGCAGATGTAAACAGAAATGAACAAATGGCTTCATCAATATGAGGTTTAACTGCCCAAACCCATCAGCTTTTCTCCTCTACCTGGAGGCTGCATGATTAATCTCCTCCTCACCTTGTTCAATAAAGCCTATCACTGAGTCATTAAATTCCTCCCATTCATGTATCACTTGAGGAAAAGAACCAGAGAGTCTAGGTGGTTTTCTATAGCTGCACAGCCCTTACACGTGGAGCAAGGCAGGGAGCTGATCAGTGCATCCTTGATCACAGCCTCTCTCTTGTCACTAAATAGATGCATTTTCTCCAGTGCCTCCACAATTTCTTAGTAAAGGAAGCTAATCCACTCCTGCCAAAGCTTGGGTGAAATGATCTGCAGTAAAGTCTTTAGATGCTGTTATAGCAGTTTAAATATCACACACTTCAATTCCTATTGATTTGACCTTACACGCCTGTATAAACTAAAGAATGCATGCTAATAAGAAGAAAATCTGGCAAAGAACTGACCATCGATATGTTAAGTTTACATAACATTGCATCAGAAGGCTGAAAGGAAATATATAGATGTTAAGGAGAAACTCTCAGAAATCAGATCACCCAGTGGCGAGCTGGTCAATGTCTTAAGGACAGATGGCAGGTGGGGGGTTGGGGAGGGGAGCAAAGGAGGTCTGGCTCATAGCAGTTGCTGATTTCTGTGGTGGAAATGCTGCCACCAGGGCTGATTTGAAGTTATTGTGACATCACTGAATGCAGAGACAGGGGAAGTTATGGATAAAGGGCTCCATGAGCAGGTATGAAGCAGCTCCAGCACACACCATAATGAGGTTTCTGCTACCTTATTATTTATTTATTCTTCCTTATATCAAGTGCCTACTATAAGCCAGGGTGTGCGTTTGTGCTAGGTCACTTCAGTTGTGTCTGACTCTCTGCGACCCTATGGACTGTAGCCTTTCGAGTCCCTCTGTCCATGGGGATTCTCCAGGTGAGAATACTGGAGTGGGTTGTCATGCCCTCCTCCTGGGGATCTTCCAAACCCAGGGATCGAACATGTGTCTCTTGCGGCTCCTGAATTGCAGGCAGATTCTTTACCACTGAGCTACTGGGGAAGCCCCACTATAAGCCAGTCATTGTGCTAGATACTTGGGGATAAATAGGAAGGAAAGGGAAACTTGGTCCTCATCCTCTTGGAACTCACAGTCTAGTGGTGAGGTAGACATTCAATCATAAAATTATGAAGAGATGTAAAATTATAACTGTGATGAATGCTAAGGAGGGGCAGTATATGGTGCCTAGAGGTCATACAGCTGGAGTACAGACAGGGTCAGCTTACCTGAGGGAGTGAGCACTGGGTGGAAACATCACCATGTAGAGTGATAGAGACCTGATCAAGCCAGAGGCTGAAGCATGTGCAAAGGGCCTGTGGTGAGAAGAAAGTTGCCTGTCACTTGATGACATCAAGACACGATCACCTTTCTTCTTTTCTTTTGCATATGTCCTTACCTGTAAAGGTTTCAGAATTAGTCAGAGGCATCTTGGGTTGCTGCAAACATAATTAGGAGTTTCATGTGAGGAATGCAAAAATAAATATTTAATGTTTTATTTTTCAGTTTCTTAAAATAGGTTTCTGTGTTGAACCCCATGTCAGAAAGTATAGTTTTGAAAGCCAAGTTTTGAATTTGATAGAACTAGGTTTCATTGAGAGAGGCAAGGAGTATTTCTTTAGACTCCAAAGGAAAAGGATGTCGAATTTAGGCCTTAGCTGCAAAATGGACAGAGGATAGAAGAGATCAGACACACCCTCCCCTGGGCCCGGGATGGGGAAACTGGATGAGACGTCCTCCAGGAAGAAAACTGACAGCGTCCTGGGCAAAGGGAACGGCAAGGAGAGGAGGAGATAAGAGCATGTCTCTCTCCAACAGTAGAAGGCAATGTGGACGCCATAGCAATGCTCAGAGACCACCATCCAGGGAGCCCCAGGGCTGGAGGGGTCACCCCAGCTGAGGGGTCACGTAAGCAGTGCCATCACCACTCCCTGGAGAGGACCTTTCATTGCCAGTTCCTGCAGATCACCCACAATGAACAAGAAAGTGAAACTCTCCCAGACCCAAAGTCGTGCTCAGTTTCATTGCAGCTGCCCCGTGCTCAGCAACCCAGGTCACACACAAACTCCCATCACAGGGTGGTGTTCCTGCTCCCAGAGAGGCTGGGGCAGGTGTCGAAGGCAGAGCCCATGGCAGCACTGGGATGGGACTAGGAAATGACAAAACTGTCCCCAGTGCACCCCTTTGGGAAACACAGAGGAAGAGAGCGTGGAGGAGTGCAAGTTAGGGAAGGAGGGATGGAGGCTACATCGAGAACCTCGTAGACTCTGCTCAGGAGTGTGTCTTCCAATAAAGCAACAGGCCCCACAGGATTATAAACACGAGAGAGCGGTGAGCTGTGGTGTGAAACAGATAGAGGCGGAGCACTTTCTGTGAGGCCGGGTGACAGCCAGGTGGCCTGCCAGCACCTCCTTGCTCTCAATGCAAGTCCCCCTCAAATGCCCTGCCTAGCATTGCCCGCATCCCCACCGAGGCTCCCGAGTCCCCTGAGTCCCCTGAGTCCCCTGATTCTCCTGACCTCAGGTTGATCCCAGAGTCATAATTCTCTTCCCACACTAACACACATTACTGGGGACAGTATGAGGAAAGGGCTTTGTCTACATGGTGGCAAAAATCAAAATTTTTAAAAATCTATAAAAGCAAAATTTCCATATTTTGGAAGTTTCAGTTCAGTTCAGTTCATTCGCTCAGTCGTGTCCAACTCTTTGCGACCCCATGAATCGCAGCACGCCAGGCCTCCCTGTCCATCACCAACTCCCAGAGTTCACTCAGATTTGCGTCCATCGAGTCAGTGATGCCATCCAGCCATCTCATCCTTGGTCGTCCCCTTCTCCTCCTGCCCCCAATCCCTCCCAGCATCATCGAAATGTAAATGTCCACTAGTAGGTCATTTCTTAAAGTATGGTGCATGGTACATCTGTATATGGAATACAATGCAACAGTTAAAATGAGGTTGTACCATTTGCTGGCATGAAAAGATTCTCAAAAGAGACTGTGAGGTATAAATAGCAGATTACAAGATGATACATGTAGTATGATTCATGTGCATGTAAGTGTGTCTAGAGCAAAAATGTGGAGACTTATTTCATGATGATGGTGGCTTTCTTTAGAAGGGAAATTAAGGGGAACTTTCTCTTTTATGGGGTGAATTTATCAAATATTTGAATCATAATGTGCTATTGCATTTGAAGACATAAAAATCAATTTAAAAACTTAAGGCAAATTGGATGAAAGGTAAGTTCTGACAAATGACTGAGAGACTGCCGAGGAGAGTGACCACCCCTGGGTTTACTCTTTCCTCTGACCCTGGACCAGTCTTGCCATCTCTCTGGGCCTCAGTCTCCTTATCTATAAAAGACTCAAGGCAAGTATGAGGCTCCTGGGAAAAGCTCAGACCTGCTTTCAAATCCTGATTCTTCCATTCACTAGAGGAGTAACTTTGGGTAAGTGGCCCTCTTTGAACCTGTTTTCCCTGAATGTGAAATGAACAACCTCACGCCCCTCCAGATGGCCATGAAAACAACCCAGCAGCCCTGCACCACCTGGGAGTCAGGTGGGCATCTATGCAAACCTGCTTCCCTCATCCCTGGCATCTGCAGAGCTTCTCTACTCTGATTCAGTGATTCGATCCCTCCGAGTGATCTTGCTTGAAAGCATGACCTCAATCAAACCATCCCCCTGCTGCAAGAAGCTTTAACTTATCACCATGCAGTCAAACTACAAAAACTCTTTATGCTATTATGTGTCCAACTTCAGGAATTCAAGTAAATTATTAATTCCACCATTCTTTCCTTAAAACAATTTGCAACATGAAACAGGATTTGAGAAGGGAAGAAATCTCATTTCATTAACTTAAAGTGGTGAACACTTACTCTATGAGATTACAGAGTTTATTATAATCCTAGAGTAATGAAGAGAGTGTGATATTGGTACAAGACTAGATAAACCAATGGAAAAGATTAGAGAGCCCAGAAATACTCATGCCCACAAACATGTGCATGTGCACTCATGCACACACACACACACACACACACACAGACAAGTGATTAATGACAATTACAGAGACAATGGTTTTTCCCGTGGTCATGTATGGATGTGAGAGTTGGACTGTGAAGAAGGCTGAGCGCCAGAGAATTGATGCTTTTGAACTGTGGTGTTGGAGAAGACTCTTGAGAGTCCCTTGGACTGCAAGGAGATCCAACCAGTCCATTCTGAAGGAGATCAGCCCTGGGATTTCTTTGGAAGGAATGATGCTAAAGCTGAAGCTCCAGTACTTTGGCCACCTCATGCGAAGAGTTGACTCATTGGAAAAGACTCTGATGCTGGGAGGGATTGGGGGCAGGAGGAGAAGGGGACGACAGAGGATGAGATGGCTGGATGGCATCATGGACTCAATGGACGTGAGTCTGAGTGAACTCTGGGAGTTGGTGATGGACAGGGAGGCCTGGCGTGCTGCGATTCATGGGGTCGCAAAGAGTCGGACACGACTGAGTGACTGAACTGAACTGAACTGACAAACATGTACGTGTGCACACATGCACACACACACACAAGTGATTAATGACAATTACAGAGACAATGATAGTGAAGAGAATTAGAAAAAGAATAGCTTTTAAATAAATTAATTGGATAGCATGTGGAAAAAAATCATCTTGATCCTTACATCATATTGTACACAAAATAAGAATTATAGGTGGACTGTGGATCTAAATACAAAAAGCAACAATAGCACTTTTAGAAGATGATACAAGAGATCTGTATAATATCTGAGTGGAGAAAAGCTTAATAGGACATAAGAAGGGCTAAATAAAATAGAATATTTATAATTTGGCTACATTTGTTTAGGAACATATCTTCCTTATTGAGGAGGAAGAAATTTTCCTCTACCCTTTGAGGCTCTTTTAGCTGACCTAAGAATTAAATTTACAAGAGACAGATGAGCAGGAGAAAATCAAACAAAAGTTTAACAACATGTATACACAGGAAAGATCCATAAAAACTGAGTAACTTGTCAAAATGTCTTAAATCTTCACTTTAAATACTAACTTCACCTAAAGACAGAAGAGGATATCTGGGGTAGTGGTTTAGGATGTCACGAGGGAAGAAGGCAATTAACAGGAAGATGGAAAATAAATGTTTGGTAAATAAATGTTTGCTGGGCCATGCAGAGATGATGGGACACAGCGGACTCTGATCTCTGAAAATTTTCACCTCCACACCTAGCCCATATTCATTGCAGATATCTCTGGTTATAACTCTATTCCAGGGCAGACCCTCTGTCTAAATTCTTTTAAGCAGTTATGGGGAAGGTGCAAGTTTCTCCCTGAGTTTTTTGGGCCTTGATTGTTTCTAGCTCAAAATTATCTGCATGAAGAAGAGACATTTTAGGGTGGTAAGTTTTGCTCCCCAACATCCTCAAAGGACACCAGAAAAGCTAAAAGTACAAACAACAGGATGGGAGAAATTATTTGCAAAAGTATCAATGGCAAAATGGCTTCCATCCAGAACATCTACAAATTAATAAGAAAAAAACTAGAATCAACAAATGGCCCTCTAAAATTTGTCAGGTACATCCCAAAAGGGGAAAAATGAGCAATAACATGTGTAACAGTGCTTAACATCATTGATAATCAGGAAAATGCAAATTATTACAATAAG
>SJXQ01010451.1:233636-298463 GCA_006408695.1 Aepyceros melampus
AGCTTTACCTGTAATGGCCTACAACTGGGAACAACTTAAATTCCATCAGCAATAAAATGGATAAATGCATTTGGGGTATATTCAAACAATAAAATATTACCCAGTACCGAAAAATGAAAAAAATTACCACGACATACAAGATAGATAATCTCACATACACAATGTCAAGTGAAAGACACTATGACTCAAAGAAACCTTTCTTTTCTTCTATACATTTAAGTTTTTTACTTAGGCAAAACTAAACAACAGGATTTAGAGACATGAGTTTAAGTGGTAAAGTTATAAAGAAACAAGAACACAATTACCATCACAGTCAAGATAACTGATACCTTTGGTGGAAGGGAAAAGTGAAAATATGCAAGTGTTCGTTGCTCAGTCGTGTCTGACTCTTTGCAAACCCATGGACTGTAGCCCGTCAGGCCCCTCTGTGCATGGAATTCTCCAGGCAAGAATACTGGAATGAGTAGCCATTCCTTTCTCCAGGGGATCTTCCCCACCCAGGGGTTGAACCCAGGTCTCCTGCATTACAGGCAGATTCATTACTGTGTGAGAAGCAAAGAAGGAGTAGCAACTGGTGAGGGGAGGGGTTGGGGAGAGCAGGTGGCAAGGGACACTAGAGATGTTTTGTTTTCTTGATAAAGCCAGTAGTTACAACAAGTGTTTGCTTTGTGATAAATCTCTGAATTCTGTACTTTTTTTTTGCTTGTGCATTATATTCCATACTAAATATATTAAGTAACTGAAAAAGAGTAGCATCAGACTTTCCACCAGCAAGTCTGGATACAACAGAGTGATACCTCCAAAATGCTAAGAGATAATTGTTTTCAATGCAGACTATTACATATTTACAATCAGACAAGTTATTTATCAAATGTATGGGTACTATAAAAATATTTTCACACATAAATGAACACAAATGGCAAGTAGATGGGGGAAACAATGGAAACAGCGACAGACTTTATTTGGGAGGGGGATCCAAAACCACTGCAGATGGTGATTGCAGCCATGAAATTAAAAGATGCTTGGTCCTTAGAAGAAAAGCTATGACAAACTTAGACAGCATATTAAAAGGCAGAGTCATTACTTTGCCAACAAAGGTCTAGCTAGTCAAACCTATGGTTTTTCCAGTAGTCATGTACAGATGTGAGAGTACATTAAGAAAGCTAAGCACTGAAGAACCGATGCTTTTGAACTGTGGTGTTGGAGAAGACTCTTGAGAGTCCCTTGAACTGCAAGGAGATCAAACCAGTGAATCCTAAAGGAAATCAGTCCTGAATATTCATTGGAAGGACTGATGTTGAAGCTGAAGCTCCAATACTTTGGCCACTTGATGTGAAGAACTGACTCATTGGAAAAGACTCTGATGCTGGGAAAGATTTGAGGCAGGAGGAGAAGGGGACAACAAAGGATGAGATGGTTGGATGGCATCACTGACTCAATGGATAAGAGTTTGAGCAAGCTCCAGGAGTTGGTGATGGACAGGGATGCCTGGCGTGCTGCAGTCCATGGGGTCACAAAGAGTCGGACATGACTGAGTGACTGAACTGAACTGATGAATGAAAATAAATTCACCTTCTACAACCCTGTCTAGGAAGTTTCTTGAAGAAATGCTTCAGCAAGGTAGGAGTTAAATAAGATGAAATATTAGTTTCTAGAAATAGTGACATAACCCATAAATACAGAGAAGAGAAGTTCAGAATGATATCAGGACAAGCACTCTAGAGTGGAGAAAGGGGACAGAGGTCCCAGAGGGAATTTTCTAGAGAAACATTTTCCTTGATGGTATGTTTATTATTATAAATAGTTTCAAAAGATAAAGTGAAAGGCAATTTTTAATATTTAAATTCAGGTGAGAAAATTAAAATTATAATACATCACTTAGCTGTTCTGGGAATAAGGTCTTTGTCATAATAGTATAAAGCCTTGATATGTAAACAGTTGGTTGACCTTCAGTTACTAGAATCAACCTAGAGCTAAAGCATGGGTACTATAATTAAAGCACTTTCCATTGACATCAGTGCCTTTGACAATATAAACATTGAAGTATATCAGTGACAGAATGTGGGGTGTAAAAGAGGGAAAGGGGTTGGAGGGATGAGTACAGACCCTGATATCCTCATCTGACAAAGAAGAGAATCAAAAGGTGCGGCCTCTATTTGTTAGAATAGGAAATAAAGACGTGCCCCTTCGTGATCTAGTCCTTGTCTACCGTCTTAATCTAGTCTTGAACCTTCTTGCGGTGCCTCCTGATTTCCTTCAGCACCTCAGTTATCTTCACCGTCTCTGCTCAAGTGTGAGTCATGGATAGCTGGGACACTCTGTCTCCCTCTCTGTTCACTTACCAGTCTTCATTGTCTAGATCTTACTTCAAGCATCACTTCCTTAGGAAAGCCTTCCTTTGCTCTCCAGACTAGATCAGGTTTTCCTATTCAATATTCCTCTAGTTCACTGTACCTTCAAAAGATGCAAAAAGTTGCAAAAGAAGGTGAAAAATCATTGCTCTGGTCATAGTTACTCATGCTTGTATCAGTCACCCTTGACACAATAATGCTGCATAACAACCATCACCAAATGTAAGTGGTATGCAACAATAAATACTTGTTCTCTAAAGTCTGTGGGTCTCTCAGGCAGTTCAGCTGATGTGTGGTGGGACTCACTCATGCATATGTGGTCAGTGCAGATCAAATAGACAAGCGTGCTGATCTTGGCTGGACTCTTTGTCAAGTTTGGTGCCTTGGCTAGGACCAAGATAGCCCAGAATTATTCTTAGTGCAGCTTTCCTAGAGAATGAGCAGACAGTCATAGGGCCTCTGGAGATCTGGGCTCAGGACCAGCACACTATCACTTTTGTTTCACTCTATCAGCTGAAACAAATGCAAGGCTAACTAAGAAGTGGGAAATAGACTTCATAAGTTTTGGGGGAGGACTGCAAAGTCATATATAAGGAGTTAGATACAGAGAAGTGTGGGAACTGGGCCCTGGTTTTTTTCCTTAATTTTGTTAAAATACACATAACAGAAAAATTACCACTTAACCATTTTAAAATATATAGTTCAGGGGTGTTAGAGTCCCACTAATGTATAACCACCATCACCATCCATCCCCCATGACTCCATTCATTTTATAAAACTAAAACTCTATACCTATTAAACAATAACTTCCCCTTCTCCCCTACCCCAGCCCCTGGCAACCACCACTATATTTTCTGTCTTTGTGATTCTGACTACTCTAAGTATCTCATATAAATAAAATCATAAAGTGACATTTTGGTGTGTGACTGGCTATTTTACTTACTTTAAAGTCCTCAAGATTCATCCATGTTGTGGCATATTGCAGAATTTCCTTCATTTTTAAAGTTTGGTAGTATTCCTTTCTATGTATGCACCACATTTTGCTTATCCATTCATCTGTCAGTGGACGAGGGTAGCTATTATGAATAATGCTGCTATGAACAAGGGTGTACAAATACCTCTTTGAGATCCTGCTTTCAATTTTTTTGGCCATATACCCAGAAATGGAATTGCTGGGTTGTATGGCATTCAGAAAACGAAGATCATGGCATCTGGTCCCATCACTTCATGGGAAATAGATGGGGAAACAGTAGAAACAGTGTCAGACTTTGTTTTTTTGGGCTCCAAAATCACTGCAGATGGTGACTGCAGCCATGAAATTAAAAGGCGCTTACTCCTTGGAAGAAAAGTTATGACCAACCTAGATAGTATATTCAAAAGCAGAGACATTACTTTGCCAACTAAGGTCCGTCTAGTCAAGGCTATGGTTTTTCCTGTGGTCATTATGGATGTGAGAGTTGGACTGTGAAGAAGGCTGAGCGCAGAAGAATTGATGCTTTTGAACTGTGGTGTTGGAGAAGACTCTTGAGAGTCCCTTGGACTGCAAGGAGATCCAACCAGTCCATTCTGAAGGAGATCAACCCTGGGATTTCTTTGGAAGGAATGATGCTAAAACTGAAGCTCCAGTACTTTGGCCACCTTATGCGAAGAGTTGACTCATTGGAAAAGACCCTGATGCTGGGAGGGATTGGGGGCAGGAGGAGAAAGGGACGACCAAGGATGAGATGGCTGGAATGCATCACAGACTCAATGGACGTGAGTCTGAGTGAACTCCGGGAGTTGGTGATGGACAGGGAGGCCTGGCGTACTGAGATTCATGGGGTCGCAAAGAGTCGGACACGACTGCGCGACTGAACTGAACTGAACTGATGGCATTTGGAAAATCCCATGGAAGGAGGAGCCTGGTAGGCTGCAGTCCATGGGGTCGCTAAGAGTTGGACATGACTGAGCGACTTCACTTTCATGCATTGGAGAGGGAAATGGCAACCCACTCCAGTATTCTCGCCTGGAAAATCCCATGGATGGAGGAGCCTGATGGGCTGCCGTCCATGGGGTCGCACAGAGTCGGACACGACTGAAGTGACTTAGCAGCAGCAGCAGCAGCATGGCAATTTTAGTTTTAATTTCTTTAGGAAATTCCATACTGTTTTCCACAACAGCTGTACCATTTCACATTCAGAGCTGGGCCCATTTTTGCAATCAGTCTACCATAGGACGATTTATTTGATTAATGTCTGTCTCACCCAGGAGACTAAAAAGCACGATAAAGGCAGGAATTATGTTCTGTTTGTTCACTATTTTATCCTCAATGCCTAGCACAAGTGCTTGGCATGTAATAGTTACTTAATAACCATTCTAAATCTGGGTCTGATCATTTTAATATCTGAGCTTCTGTGTTTCTATTTTGTTGTTGGGTTTTTTTTTTCCTGATGAATGTCAGTCATGATATTACCAAGTTTACTCTGTGCCTGGTCCTTTGATGTCGAATGTTGCATTCTAAAAATTGTTTGTAAGTATAATATAAGGTTCCAGATGATGATAACTTCCACTAAGAAGGTTTATGCTTGCTTTCGCCAGGTGCAGGGGCGAGGGAGGAGGGGTACCTGGAATCCAGGACCACCTTAACCCACTTGCAGGAGCTCAGATTGTTGAGGCCTTAGAGAAGGACTACAAAGCCCAGGCAAGAGCTGGTTTAGCTCTCAGATACAACAGGACAAATTTTAATGTCTCTAGTTTTTCTTTCTGTCTTCAGCAAGAGGATTGACCCTCTATTACCAGAGGTGAACACTCTTCCTCAATAAATATTTATTCAATGAGACACTGAATAAATTTAATGGTCTTCATTCTTGGCCTTTTTGCAATATTTAAATATGATGGGAGAAATGAAAACGTTGCAGTCTTCAAAGGTGCCTGCAGCTGTTTCTGCATTCTAGTGGTGGCAGCAAAATTCATCTTTGGGAAAAGACTGTTCTTTTGTTTGGGAAAATGTTTTAATGAGCCTCTTGAGTATGCAAAGGTGAGGCCCAGAAATTAACCTGAGAAGGAAAGGTCAAGACAAGGAAGAGATAACTGCATTGCCAGCAAATGAAAAATATTCCTGGATGCAGAATTTATAATGATGCAAACTAAATATTTCCTTTCTTGGGTGCAAATAAATGGGGATTTGGGGCCCCAGAACTTGGAGAAGGAGGGTTCTGGGTTTAAGAGACTCTGCAGTAGGAAAGGGGCTTCCTCAATGGCTTAGCAGGTAAAGAATCTGCCTGCAATGCATGAGACACTGGAGACTCACATTAAGTCCCTGGGTCCAGACCATACCCTGATACTCTGGAGGAAGAAATGCAACCCACTCCAGTATCCTTGCCTGGAAAATTCCATGGATAGAAGACTGAGCACAAGGCACAAAGGAAGAGCTTTAGACCCCTCGGTGAGGGCACAGCCAGTCCTGCGCTATAATGCCTCTCTGTTACATCCATAGCCTTGCTTCTTTTTATTTCTGCAGCCTCCTGTCTGCAACCCTGAGGGAATTGACTGGTCCACAACTGAGATAGCCTCGGGTGTAGCAGTATCTCAATAGAGGAATGTAACCCCACATTCCACAAGCGCAGAACAGCAGTTCAGAGCTGGCAGCTGCAAATGGCGCCTAAGTTACAAGCCTCAGTCATCGACAATTCTGGTCACTACCGACCCCACCGTGCAGTATCCAATTGCTCTCCTAATCCTGGTCATTTTACTCCTTAAATAGCTCTTAAATCTTTCGCTCCTTTCCAGCCCATGGTTCCTTGCCCTTCAGGCCTCATCAATCTGACCTAGACAATTGCAGTAGCCTTAAGCTAGCCTCCAGGTCTTTCTGCCCTTGTTCATCATCACAGCTACCAAGGTGATTTTTCCAAAGACCAGATCTGGTTGCAAACTCTCCTATGCAGAATGCTTTGCCATAGGGTCAGGTTTCAGTTCCAAAATCAGGCAGACAAAGCTCTCCACCACCCAGGCCCAACATATATGCCAATCACGTCTACGGGGCTTCCCTCCACCTCTGTGTCACATGGTGACGCAGTGTGGTGAGAAGAGTACAAACTCAGAGCCAGCCTTCCAGGGTTTGAATCCCAGCTCTGCTGCCAATAAACACTGATCATGGGTAAGTGACCCGATCTCACCTGTACCTAAGGCTGTTGTGGGGATGAAGTGAGCCAATAAACCTAAAATCTAACTACACTGTGAGGATGGGGCGACATAAGTCATAAGTGTGGACTAGTGTTACCATCATTACGGTTATTCCTAAACTCTGCAGCTCATGGTTGCTCTATGTTTTTCCCTGCCAGCTGCCCCACCCCAATGTCCTTTCTGTTTAATGTTCCTGGCAAATTCCTATCCAGTCATGGATGTGGAGAAAAGGCAATTCTCATGCACATTTTTTGGGAATGTAAACTGATGCCTTCACTATAGAGAACAGTATGGAAATTCCTTAAAAAAATTACTTTATGATCCAATTGTCTCGATTCTGGGAATTTACCAGACTATGACAACACTGATTTGAAAAACAAATATATGTGCCCCTAGCCATAAAAAAGGCTGAGCACCGAAGAACTGATGCTTTCAAATCGTGGTGCTGAAAAAGACTCTTGAGAATCCCTCGGACAGCAAGGAGATCAAACCAGTCAATCTTGAAGGAAACCAGTCCTGAATGTTCACTGGAAGGACTGATGCTGAAGTTGAAGCTCCAATACTTTGGCTACCTGATGCAAAGAGCCAACCCGTTGGAAAAGACCCTGATGCTGGGAAAGAGTGAAGGCAAAAGCAGAAGGGAGGGCAGAGGATGAGATGGTTAGATGGCATCACCGACTCAATGGACATGTATTTGGGCAATCTCTGGGAGATACTGGTGGACAGAGGAGCCTGGCATGCTGCAGTCCATGGGGTCACAACTTAGCAACTGAACAGCAACAACAGGGACAAATGAAAACATTGACTTGAAAAAATATGTGTACCCTTAGGTTCCTTGAGGCATTGTTTACAATAGCCAAGATACAAAGGCAACCTAAGGGACCATAAAGAAATGAATGAGCAGAGATGATGTGGCACATGTGTACAATGGCATTCACGCCTCATTTGAAATCACAGTTCTCAGTTCACATGGCTGTCTCTGCATCAGGTTATAGACTATACGTGAATAGCCTTCTCCCATCTTATTCTCTCTGTTTCCCTAATGCCTGGCACAGAGTAGATGTGCAATAAACATTTCTCAAGTTACTGTCCATCTCCCATCCAAAATGTAGGATGCTCAACATAGGACCATGTCTCAATTATCTTTATGTTCCTCAGCTCTTAACCCAGCATTGGATATCATCTTCATCCCTATCAACACTTTTCAGCTGACCTTGTGAGAGCCCCAGATCTCCAGCCAGTCTCTGAACTGAACTTGGACACTAATTCTTGCCTGGTGAAAGTGAAAGTGAATGTTACTCAGTCGTGTCCAACTCTTTGCAACCCCATAGACTATACAGTCCATGGAATTCTTCAGGCCAGAATATTGGAGTGGTAGCCTTTCCCTTCGCCACAGGAGCTTCCCAACTCAGGGATCGAACCCAGGTCTCCCGCACTGCAGGCGGATTCTTTACCAGCTGAGCCACAAGGGAAGCCCTCTTGTCTGGTCACTGCTTGACCTGTCATCCACTCTTGCTATGGAAAAACCCTCTTGTCCTTTGCTGATAGCTTGTAGCCACAGCCAGAGAACTCAGACAGTGTTTTGAGGATTGGCAGGAGAGGAAAATGGGCAGCTTTTGTTGTGACTCCTGTTTCCACAGAATATCAATATATATATGATTTATTCATATTGGGTCTGGGTTAGCAAGAGTCTAGAGAATTCGGTGGGGGTATGGAAACAGAGCCAAATGGTCATTGTCCACAGAACACTTCATTTCAAAGGAAAACATCCACTTTAATAAAAGATAAAACAAAGCAGCTGGCCAACTTTGTAAAGCTGAATGTTTCTTATTTCATTATACATTTGAGTTAAAATACTGTGCATGATCTCAAAAGGACGGCAAGGATATCTGTTCCCAACACATATTCTCGGTCCTATTGGAAATGAAGAAAGAGACAAGTTCAGTAGACACTGAAAATAATAATTGCTTTGTCCTGCCAAATGGCCTGACAGTAACGTAAATCAGCCCCATCCCTGAGCTTGTGGAATGCACACAAGCCCACCCTATCTCAGAAGACAGCTTATTGTTGGTGAGTGGAATCCATCTGTATATTCTAACATGTAAGATTCAGAGGACAAATTATCTTGGCTTTTTTGCCCCCTTTTCCAGTTTTTACTCTATTTTTTTAAATTGAGGTAACATTGGTTTATAAGATTACATAAATTTCATATGTATATTTCTATTTCTGTATATCCTGCAGGGCACTGACCACTGAAAAGTTAGTTTCCATCCTTCATCATAGAGTTGATCCCCTTTATCCATTTTACCCTCCACCTCTGCCCCTTCCCCTCTGGTAACCACTACTCTGTTCTCTGTATTTACCTGGATTGGCTTGTTCATTTATTTTGTTTGTTTTTATATTCCATATATGGGTGAAATCATATAGTATTTGTCTCTTTCCGACTTATTTCACTTAGCCTAATATCAACGCCCATTTATGATGTCACAAATGACACGGTTGCATCTTTTAATAGCTGAGTAGTATTCCGTTGTATACATATGCCACATCTTTCTTCATTTCTTTACAGGCACTTAGGTTGCTTCCATATGTTGGCTATTGTAAACAATGCCTCAGTGAACCTAGGAGAACATAAATCTTTTCAAATCAGTGTTGTCATAGTCTGGATAAATTCCCCGAAGCGGGACAGCTGGATCATATAGTCGTTCTATTGATTTTTTTAGGAATTTCCATAGTGTTCTCCAAAGTGGCGGCACCAATTTACATTCCCACCAACAGTGCATGAGAATTCTCTTTTCTCCACATCCTCCCCAACACTTGTTATTTCTTGCTCTTTTGATGACAGCCATTCTAACGGGCTTGAGGTGATATTTCATTGTGGTTTTGATTTGCATTTCCCTAATAACTAGTGATGTTAAACATCTTTCCATGTGCTTGTTGGCCATCTGTAGGTCTTCTTTGGAAAAGTGTATATTCAGCTCCTCTGCCTATGTTGGCATTATAAATGGGATTGTTTTCTTAATTTTTCTTTCTGCTAGCTCATTGTTAGCCTATAGAAACACAACAGATTTTTACATGTTGATCTTGTACTTTGCAACTTTACTATTTCATTTATTATTTCTAATAGTTTTTTTGTGGACTTGAGAGTTTCCTGGCCTTCGCTGATGGCTCAGATGGTAAAGATCTGCCTGCAATGCACAAGACCCAGTTTGATCTCTGAGTCAGGAAGACCCCCTGGAGAAGGAACTATCCCACTCCAGTATTCTTTTTTTTTTAATTAACTAATTTATTTTCATTGGAGGCTAATTGCTTTACAATATTGTAGTAGGTTTTGCCATACATTGACATGAATCAGCCACGGATGTACACGTGTCCCCCATCCTGAACGCCTCCCACCTCCTTCCCCACCCCATCCCTCAGGGTTGTCCCATGCACAAGCTTTGAGTGCCCTGTTTCATGCGTCGACCTTTGACTGGTCATCTGTTTCACATATGGTAATATACATGTTTCGGTGCTATTCTCTCAAATCATCCCACCCTCACCTTCTCCCATACAGTCCAAACGAGTGTTCTTTATATCTGTGTCTCTTTTTGCTATCTCGCATATAGGGTTGTCTTTATCATCTTTCTAGATTCTGTATATATGCATTAATATACTGTACTGGTGTTTTTCTTTCTGACTAGCTTCACTCTGTATATTCTTGCCTGGAGAATCCATGGACAGAGGAGCCTGGTGGACTACAGTCCACAAGGTTGCAGAGATCTGGACACGACTGAGTGTCTAACACGTTCACTACTAGAGTTTCCTATAATATAAAATCATGCCATCCACAAATAGTGACAGTTTTATTTCTTCTTTACCAATCTGGATGCCTTTTATTTCTTTTTCTTGCCAAGTTGCTCTGGCTAGGACTACCTTGGCTTTTCTTAAAACCAATAGCTCAATATTTCAGATGTCTCTTACCTGAATAAAAACTGGGTTACAGAGAATTCCAATGTTTTGAAGAGTTGTTTGTTGAACGGTAGCCAACACCAACAGAGAGGAGAACTTGCTGCTCACAAGAGCTTAAAGGACCTAACAATTTTAAGTGGTCACGCCATTCCTGGGTCTTGTCCACTGTTGTGGACACTCTTGTCTGGGCACCAGCCCCGAGGTAGCACTTAGTAAACCAAAGCACAAGACCCCAAAATGCAGTGCAGAATATCAATCTGTTTCCCAAGGGGACTATTCCTCCTAGTCATTGACCGTGACTTCCCAGAGGTCCTGAAATGCAGGCCTCATGGAAAGAAGTTGACTCACGTAAAGGTGGTTCAGTCCAAATTGAGGAGATAATTTAGAATCCCCTCACACTTTGGCAGCACAGTCTTTGGCGCCTCAGAGTAAGTCTCTTCATATTTCTTTATCTATTAAGCATTGACACTCCATGATATCTCCGCTCCCTTTACCTTAGACTCTTCCCAAGCTGCACACATGTGAAACAAGGAGATCCAGGAAGAAAACCTGGGTGTCTGGGGGACAAGGTGGGAGGGACACCTTTCTCTCGTAAACCTTTTTTTAACTTCTGGAACTTTGTGCTATGTGAATATATAACATACTCAAAGAAAAAAAATATAGTTATAAAAAGAATACCCACACCCTTGGCCTTGGGAGCAGTTCTCAGAAAGGCACAAGCCCCAGCCAGGCACTGCATTTCCCAGCATTTCCCAGAGTCCAGGAGAGAGGCACGCTGACTGTCTCAGGATGGCCACTCACCAGGGTCATCCCTTGACCACGCACCCACCATGCAGAGTCCTGCTGGAGTAGGAAGCTGGTCCTGGGGGTGCCCTTGGGACAATGCTGAAGCACCTCAATCCAGCCTCCCAGCACTTTCCAGCACACCCACATTTTCTTCTTTAAAATAAGAAAAGAAAAATAAAGAATTTTTATTCAATAGGACTTCCCTGGTTGCACAGTGGATAAGACTGCCAATGCAGGGGAACATGGGTTCAATCCCTAGTTCGGGAAGATCCCACAAGCTGAGAAACAGCTAAGCTTGTGCACCACAGCTACGAATGCCCGAGTGCCTAGAGCCTGTGCTCCGTACAGAGGCCGCCACAGAGAAACCCATGCACTGCAGTGAAGGCTCAGTGCAGCCAAAACGGGGTAAATGAATAATGAAGGTAATAAATCAATGAAAAGAATCTGTTATTAAAAAAATAAGGGTTGGGGAGGATGGATATGAAGAAATTGGGATCTTTGTTGTAGACTTTTGGTGGAAATGAAAAATGGTAGAGCCACTATGGAAAATGGTATGGAGCATCCTCAACATATTAAAAATAGATCTACCAGATAATCCAGCAATCCCTCTTCTGGAACTGAACTGAAATAAGGATCTTGAAGAGGCATCTGTACTCCCGCATACATTGTAGCCTTATTCACAACAGCCAATAAATGGAAATAACTCAAATAGGCACCAGCAGATGAATGGATATGAAAACTGTGGTATATTCATACAATGGAATATTATTCTGTCTTAAAAACAGAAGGAGCCCTGGTGTGATTCCATCCTGCGCGGCTGCTGGTTCGAATAGTAGTCTTTAATTCCGTCCAGCTTCTCTCCCACATAAGCGCGTGCCGCCAACCCATGGAGGATTCAGTGGACATGGACCTGAGCCCCTTGAGGCCCCAGAACTATCTTTTCAGTTGTGAACTAACAGCTGACAGAGATTATCACTTCAAGGTGGATAATGATGAAAATGAGCACCAGTTATCTTTAAGAACGGTCAGTTTAGGGGCTGGAGCAGAGGATGAGTTACACGTTGTGGAAGCAGAGGCGATGAATTATGAAGGCAGTCCAATTAAAGTAACACTGGCAACTTTGAAAATGTCTGTGCAGCCAACGGTGTCTCTCGGGGGCTTTGAAATTACACCACCTGTAGTCTCATGGTTGAAGTGTGCTTCAGGGCCGGTGCATGTCAGTGGACAGCACTTAGTAGCTGTGGAGGAAGGTGCAGAGTCAGAAGAGGAGGAGGAGGAGGTGAAACTCCTAAGTATGTCTGGAAAGCGTTCTGCCCCTGGCAGTGGTAGCAAGGTTCCCCAGAAGAAAGTAAAGCTTGCTGCTGAGGAAGATGAAAATGATGATGACAATTTTGATGAGGAAGTTGAAGAAAAAGCTCCAGTAAAGAAATCTGTATGAGAGACTCCAGCCAAAAATGCACAAAAATCAAACCAAAATGGAAAAGACTCAAAATCGTCAACCCCAAGATCAAAAGGTCAAGAATCCTTCAAAAAACAGGAAAAATACACCTAAAACACTGAAAGGACCTAGCTCTGTAGAAGACATTAAAGCAAAGATGCAAGCAAGTATAGAAAAGGTGGTTCCCTTCCCAACGTGGAAGCCAAGTTCATCCATTATGTGAAGAATGGTTTCCAAATGACTGACCAGGAGGCTAGTCAAGATCTCTGGCAGTGGAAGAAGTCTCTTTAAGAAAACAGTTTAAACAGTTTGTTAAAAATTTTCCGTCTTATTTGATTTCTGTAACAGTTGATATCTGGCTGTCCTTTTTATAATGCAGAGTGAGAACTTTCCCTACCGTGTCTGATAAATGTTGTCCACGTCCACTGCCAAGAATGTGTTGTCCAAAATGCCTGTTTAAAAGATGGAACTCCACCCTTTGCTTGGTTTTAAGTATGTATGGAATGTTATGATAGGAATAGTAGTAGTGGTGGTCAGACGGATGGAAATGGTGGGGAGACAGAAATATACATGTGAAATAAACTCAGTATTTTAATAAAAAAATAAAAAAAAAAACAGAAGGAGATCCTTCTCTTTTCAATAACACCGAAGACATAAGAGAAGTAAGTCAGTCAGAGAAAGACAAATACTGCACGATTCCTTTCATATGAGGCATCTAATATAGTCAGATGTATAGAAGTATACACTGTAATGGTGGTACCCAGAGATGGAGGAGGAAATGGGACACTGTTCAAAGTGTGTAAAGCTAGTTATACAAGATGGATAAGTCCCAGAGATGTGCTTTAAAACATGTGCCCAGAGTTAACAATAAAGTATCATGCGCTCAAAGTAAAAAAGAATGTGTCTGTATCACAATGTGCTGAAGAAATCCTGAGCTGGTATAAAGGGCTATCTGCCCAACCTTTTGGGAGGAATCAACATGAAGAAAATACATGGTGGAATGGTTAGGAGTTTTGGAGTCAGAGATATCTGGAACTGAATGTTGACCTAATCAATTGCTGAAAATGAAAGTGAAAGTTGCTCAGTCGTGTCCTACTCTTTGCAACCCCGTGGACTATACAGTCCATGGAATTCTCCAGGCTAGAATGCTGGAGTGGGTGAGCCGTTCCCTTCTCCAGGGGATCTTCTCAACTCAGGGTTCAAACCTACGTCTCCCACATTGCAGGCAGATTCTTTACCAGGTAAGCCACCAAGGAAGCCCAAGAATACTGTAGTGGGTAGAATATCCCTTCTCCAGCAGATCTTCCTGACCTAGGAATCAAACCAGGGTCTCCTGCATTGGAGGAGGAGGACACAGGATTTGGGCAAATGACTGGCCTTTCTAGAATCTCAGGTTTTAAATTACAAGTTGGGGCTGATAGTGGTCCCTATCCACTGGAATGTTGCTCCATGAGGGCAGGGACCTGTCTCTCTCGTTATGTTACTCAGAAGAGTCTCTTTATCTCTTTATCTCAGGAGCTGGTCAATGCCTGGCACAAGGAGGTGCCCAGAACCTAATTTTGCAATGAATGATGAATATCGCATAGGGTTGTCATCAAGATTAAACAGGAAAATGCATGCCAAGTGCCTAGCAGAGCATTTGACCCTTGTTTACTGTGAAACAAATGTTGCCTTATTGATTGGGGTAGTAACTTGTCAAAATTGTTTTGTTTTCTTTTCTTCGCTTCTTGTTATTGAAATCTAATGTGGGTACATGAAAGCACAACATTATTTGAATTATCTGGCAGCTCCCCCACTCCACTTCTGTTTGTCTAAGGACACCTCTGCCATCTGATCCATCCTGCAACATACTGTTGCCAACCATCTGTGCCGTGGACACACCTTAGGTTAATTGGTTCAGTTAGATGGTGGTCTATTGGTTTCATTTTTCCGACCTAGAAACTGAAGTCGAAAAGCCTCATTCCCTGCAGGTACCTACAACAGCCTATTTGAGAAGCCAGGAGTGGGTATATGTCAATGCAGACACTTCAACGTCAAGAGCACATTTTGGCTCTGAGGCCTTCTGTGGTTTCTGAGTGCTGCCTGCAAATGAAGCCACAAAGTTAATGGTTTTCTCATCTCCTCTCTTAAATGGGGATCCTGCCTTTCCTAATGATGGTGCCAAGAGCAACTAGACCATAAAATACCAGACATGGATGAGCTAGGATGTGGTCTTTAGAGTTACTTCCTCATTCATTTGGGCCTCCCAAGTGGCTCGGCGGTGAAGAGGCAGGAGATGCTGTTTGGATCCCTGGGTCGGGAAGATCCCCTGGAGGAGGAAATGGCAGCCCATTCCAGTATGCTGGCCTGGAGAATCTCATGGACAGAGGAGCCTGGTGGGCTACAGTCCATGAGGGTCACAAAGAACCTGAGGCAACTGAGTGCACACGCCTGCTCATTCATTCATTCATTCATTGCTCACCACTTGCTCAGTGTAATCACTGAGTTACATGATGACACTGGAGCCATAAATAGTTATGGTCCCCACCTTGTAGAATTAATGATCCGGCCAGCTAAATAGATACTGATTAATAATTACAGATATAGCAAGTGTTCCGGAAGGGGAAGTCTGGAGTTCTCTGGAAGTATATAAAAGGAGGAGCTAGCTTCATGGAGCTGGGTAAGGCTTTCCTGAAAGGTCAAAGTTGTCCAGCAGAGACTAGAGTGTGGGAGGCCGGGGAGGCGGCTCTTGGGCACCTTTCTTTTTTTTAATGGTTGAATTTTTTTTTTCTTTCCCTTTTTTTTTGACTGCATTGCGTTTGCCTTAGTTGTGGCACTCAGGCTTTTCCTTGCCACATGGGGGATCGTTAGACGTGGCATGCCAACTCCTAGTTTCAGCATGCGGGATCTAGTTCCCTGACCAGGGATCAAACCTAGGCCCCCTGCATTGGGAGTGTGGAGTCTTAGCCACTGGACCACCAGGAAGTCTCTCAGGCGCCTTGCTAAGAACCAAAACTCACTGTCACCAAGCCACATTGGCACCACACCATGAAAATGCAAGACTTTTCTGGGTACCTCGAAGTTCCCAATGCCGTGAGCCTGGACAGCTGGAAGTCCTGACCTTGAGGGGAAGCCAGGACAGTCACATCTCAAGTCCACCCGCCTTGCCTGCCTCAGCACTAGAAGGATGTTCCACAGTCCTATGTGGTCAACAAATTCCCTCTCAGTAGACCCTCGTTCTTCCTACTTCACAGTGTGTCTTCCAAGCTTTGGCTCCTGAGAGGAAATATTTAGCTTCAGATGTCCCAAGAAAACGCCCCCTCTCAGGACTTCCCTGGGGGTCCAGTGGCTAAGACTCTACGTTCCCAGCGCAGGAGGCCCAGGTTTGATTCCTGGTCAGGGAACTAGCTCCCACCTGCTACAGCTAAAAAAGACCCCGCATTCTGCAATGAAGATCGAAGATCCTGAGGGCCGTAACTAAGATCCGGCATAGCCAAATAAACAATTTCAAAATTAATATATTTTTAAAAATATGTCCTCTTTCCAAACTGTGCCTTTCTAGACTAGAGTTGACAAACTTTTTTCTCTAAAGGACCAGATGGTAAATATTTCAGACTTCCCAGGCCTCATGACTCTGCTCTGCTGCTGTAGCGCCGATCAGCCACGGACAGTTTGTACACAAACGAGCCCGGCTGTGCTCCAATAAAACTTAACTGGAGACAACCGCCAGGTTTGGTTCCAAAGCTGTAATGTGCTAACTGCTGCCCTGGACTATTGTCTGTCTGTGGATTTAGAAAGTCTCGTTTGAAATTTACAGCTTGCGAGGACTTCTTTTCCTAGGTAGCGTTCCTCCTCCTCTCTCCTGGGACAATGAACCTGGTCTCCTGGCTCAGCTTTAAGGGCAGTGAGAGAGCAAAGAGTAAATTACTAAGAAGGGAAAATATATCAGGAGGTTTTTCAAAGCATTTTCCTGCAACATATTAAAGCCTTTAAAAAAAGTCTTTATAGCAAATAGAATGAAATCCTATCTGACTTGATTCATTGTTATACAAGCTTGGACAGCTTGGAACTAATCTCCTCACTTCTATTCTTGCCTCTTTTCAACCCATTCTCCACTCTCTTGCCAGAGCGTCTTTGAAAAACACAAATCTGATCATGTTGCTCCCTTGCTTAAAGCTCTACAATAGCTCCCCATTGCTCTCAGGATAAAGGCTCTGCAGGACAACTGAGCTCCTCCCCAGCTGCAGCCCCGTTCTTCCTTGCCACCAAGCCCAGCGTGCCTGCAGGGCGTGAACCACGACTGGTCTAAGCCAATCACAGCAACCCTACACCAGTGACTTGGGTGGATTTGTGACACACTTCCACTAAGACTGAAGGAGAGGTGTGTCAGAGATTTTGGGAAAACTTCCAACCTAAGAGAGAGCATGTAAAAGAAAACTATGTTTTCCTCTCCTCTCAGAACACTTCTGACATCAAATCTGTGGGGGTTTCCATACCAAGCAATTCTCCACTTACAGTTCACAATGGGCACGATTTGGTGCCCTACAACTTAACTCAATTCTGACCCTAAATGCCAGGGATTAGTGCAGACCTCACAGGTTAAGGGCTCAGGCCCACAAAACCACACCCCACTTCTGACTCAATTTCAACCTCCCTGTACTTCTCACTCTGCTGACAATTGCTCAGTCATATTCCAACTCTGTGCAACCCCATGGACTATAGCTCACAAGGCTCCTCTGTCCATAGGATTTTTCCAGGCAAGAATGCTGGAGCGGGTTGTCATTTCCTTCGCCAGAGGAGCTTTCCAACCCAGGGATAGAACCCAGGTCTCTTGCATCTGCTGCACTGTAGGCAGATTCTTTACCATCTGAACCACCAGGGAAGCCAATTGTAAATCAGGAGTTCCCACAACTCCCTCCATCAGGATCAATAATTTTCTAGACCATCTCTCAGAACTCAGAGAAACATCTACTCATGTTTACTGCTTGCTATCAAGGGTATTGCAAAGGATACAGATGAACAGCCAGATGAAGATGTTCAAAGGACAGTAAATGTGGAACTGAAGCGGAGCTCCCACGCCCTCCCTGGGTACACCACCCTCCCAGCCACCTCCATGTATTCGTCAACCCAGAAGCTCTCCAAACTCCATAGTTTGGAGATGTTGGTGGAGGCTTCATCATGCAGGTATAATCAATGACTAACTCAACCTGCGGTCCCCCAGCCTCCTTAGAACTTGGGAGGTAGGGTTGAAAATTCTAAACTTCGCATCATGATTGATCTTCCTGGTGACTTCTGAAGCTATCAAGGGACCCTCAGTCACAAGTCCTCACCTTAGCGTCCAAAGAGACACTCATCACGCTGGAGATTCCAAGGGTATTTGAAGGTCTTATGTCAAGAATCAGGGTCAAAGAGCAAATATTAGAATAAAAGATGTTCCTAGTCTCCCATCACTCAGGAGATTACCAGGGTTTTAGGTGCTCTGTACTAGGAAGCAGAGATAGAGATAAATATATCTCTTACTACATCACAGCAAGCAAGGAGAAGGTTTGTCCAAGCCCCTTCCTTTCTACTTGGCAAATTGTCCTATTGGGGATGTGATGCCTGGAGCTTCAGAAATACACTGGATCATACCACCCTTAGGCTCTACCTTAGAGAGAATAAAGTTGATCTAGAATCCCCTGGGATTCCTGAAGGGCCCAGCACCCAAACTTTAACCCAGAGTGAGCTAAGTTCTTAAGAAAGCTGGACCAAATTCAGCTCTTAACTGTGTCGGGAGCAGGAAGATGGATGGCCAAGTCCAAGTCTTCCTGGGTCTTGGCTGTGGGAGCCTCTCTTCCCTGCCTCACTGCACACAGCAAGTGCACCCTCCTCCCAGGAGACAAGTTGAATGGATTGTCATCAAAGCTGTCCACTGATGATAGATCAGGCCCGTGACCCAGCACTGTTCAGAAACTTCAGGTTGAATTCAAGTGTAGAGCTGCAGAAGAACTTGGTTTTATTTACCCAGATGGATTTTCAGGATTTTGAGTTCCTCTGTATACCTGTCATGCCGCCAAAAGCTGCTATAAACCTTTGGGTAATTTGCAGCATATCCTAGACCAGTCTTGGCTCCCAGGGGTCACCCTCCAAGGAGGCACTGCTGGGCTCTTGGAAGGTGGTCAAAGAACTCAACAATCAAGGACTTTTCCAAATATGTGCATAAAGTCGTGAAGCTGTACTTTCTCCCTGCCTTGGCCCAGCAGCTGGGGCTCTCCAATGGGCAGGAGCCAAGGGAAGCTCACTTTTCTTTTCCTTCCTGCTGGAGTAGCACCTCTTTTTCAGACTAACTTTAAAAGGAAGCAACACTGGGAGAAGCTGTAAGGGAGCCTGCCATTGGGCAGAAGTTGGAATCGTGGCCCTGAATGACATCCTCTCCCTGTATCCCTTGACAGCCTCTTAACTCCTTTCTTCACATTCTCTGGGCCTTCATGTGTCAAGAACCAGGAACAGAAGGCAAAAATTCCAACAGCTGAGATTTCCTCCTAACAGAGGAAAAAAGCTCAAGGGAAAGAGAAACATAAAAATACAAGACATGGAATTCCCTAGCAGTCCAGTGTTTGAGACTCTGAGCTCTCACTGCTGAGGGCACCAGTTCCATCCCTGATAGGGAAACTAAGACCTCAAAAGCCTTGCGGCCACTGCATATATATATATATATATATATATGGCCTATTTGTACTCACACCAAGAACAAAGAAAGGCAAGATTTCTAAGATAGTTTTCCCAGCTCAGGAAGTTAATCTTGAAAAACTCTGAGTAGTAATTGTGTGTCCAGCCCAATTCTACCATGTTCTTCTCATGATGACTTACTTAATCGCCACAGCAACTGTATGAGATAAATGCTCTTAGCATCATCATCCCATGTTCCAGATGTGGCAACTGAGGCACTGAGCATTTGAGTTCCCTGCCAGTGATTCCCGAGCGAGTGAATGACAGGGTTCAGATCCGGACCCAGCCGTCCCTGTCCGGAGCCCTCTGTGGCTTCTTCAGTAAGTAAGTAAGTAAGTAAAGTCACTCAGTCGTGTCCGACTCTTTGTGACGCCATGGACTGCAGCCCACCAGGCTCCTCAGTCCATGAGATTCTCCAAGCAAGAATACTGGAGTGGGTTGCCATTTCCTTCTCCAGGGGATCTTCCCGACCCAGGGATCGAACCCGGGTCTCCTGCATTGGAGGCAGACGCTTTAACCTCTGAGCCACCAGGGATAAAACATCAAAGAAGAAGTGAACTTTTTAAAAAGCAAATCAGATGGTGTCACGCCACTGCTTAAAATCCTTTCCGTGGTTTCCCACTGCCCTAAGGATGAAGACCAGCTCCTCATCCAGCCCACAAAGTCCAGCCCTGTGCTCCGCCGTCCTGGCTGCTGGCCGGGTCTCCGCACAGCGCTCCCTCCCACCACAGTGCGCCTTGGTGCTGGCTGTTTCCTCTGCGTGAATTTCCCTTTTCTCCTTCTCTTGCCCCTCTTTCTTCCTCCCACTCCCCGTCACTCTCCTTCTTCTTTTCCTCCTTTCCTTCCCCTCCTCTTCCCTCCGGTCTGCTACCATCACTGCCTCAGGTGAGCCTTTCCTGACCCCTGAGCGTCCCCCAGTCCATGCTCTCACCCGCCATGTCTCTCTCCTTATCAGTGTATCCTCACGCCAACTGAGTGATTCTTTGATTGATGTTTGTCGCTTCTCCACACTGGGGCTTCCCTGGTGGCTCAGTAAGTGAACTTTTTAAAAAGCAAATCAGATGGTGTCACCTCACTGCTTAAAATCCTTTCCGTGGTTTCCCACTGCCCTAAGGATGAAGGCCAGCTCCTCATCCAGCCCACAAAGTCCAGCCCTGTGCTCCGCCGTCCTGGCTGCTGGCCGGGTCTCCGCACAGCGCTCCCTCCCACCACAGTGCGCCTTGGTGCTGGCTGTTTCCTCTGCGTGAATTTCCCTTTTCTCCTTCTCTTGCCCCTCTTTCTTCCTCCCACTCCCCGTCACTCTCCTTCTTCTTTTCCTCCTTTCCTTCCCCTCCTCTTCCCTCCGGTCTGCTACCATCTCTGCCTCAGGTGAGCCTTTCCTGACCCCTGAGCGTCCCCCAGTCCATGCTCTCACCCGCCATGTCTCTCTCCTTATCAGTGTATCCTCACGCCAACTGAGTGATTCTTTGATTGATGTTTGTCGCTTCTCCACACTGGGGCTTCCCTGGTGGCTCAGTGGTAAAGAATCTGCCTGCCAGTGCAGGAGATGTGGGTTCGATCCTTGAGAAGCGAAGTTCCACTGAAGAAGGAAACGGCAACACACTCCAGTATTCTTGCCTGGACAGGGCCTGGTGGGCTGCAGTCCTGGGGTTGCAAAAGAGCTGGACTCAACTTAGTGACTAAACAACTCCTCCAGGCTAACACTGTCTAATAGGAATGGTAAGGAGGAGCATGGGTTGTTGCAGATTTCCTCAGAGACACATTTTAAAAAGTAAAAAGGAACTGGTGGAGTTAATTTTAATAATATATTTTATTTTTCTCAATATGTCCAAAATACTATCATTTGAACAAGTAAGCAGCACAAAAATGAGTGGGATATGTTACCTCATTTTTATCCTACTCATGCTATTGTGCTGCGTTAGTCGTGTCCAGCTCTGTGTGAGCCTATGGATTGTAGCCTGCCAGGCTCCTCTATCTAGGGGACTCTCCAGGCAGGAATACTGGAGTAGGTTCCCATGCCCTCCTCCAGAGGATCTTCCTGGCCCAGGGATCAAACTTGTGTCTCTTATGTCTCTTGCATTAGCAGGCGGGTTCTTTTCCACTAGCGCCCCCTGAGAAATCCCTGAATCTTAAAAATTCAGCCTGTGTTTCACAGATGCAGCACCTCTCAAACTGGCCACATTCAAGTGTTCAAACACATGTGGCTTGGGACCAGTGCCTTGGACAGTGCGAATCTAGTCCAATCTCCCGCCCGCAGGGAGGGCAAGTGTAGCCATTTCGCAGGTGGTATAACTGAGATAAAAAATGGCTAGTCCTGTGGCTCTCAGCCAGGGCTGATTTCTCCCCCAGGGGACAGCCAGGGACAGTTTTGATTGTCATGACTTTCCCAGGGTGGGATGTTGGGGTGGAGGCCAGGCATGTTGCCAAACATTCCACAAGGCAAAGGGCAGCAGCCCCCAATAAAGAACAGTTTGGCCAAAGACACCGGTAGCGCCCTGGGTGAGGTGAAGGACTCTGCGATGTGTGCACGCATTATTCATTGGTCATCCCCTCATTCCCTCTGGAGCCTGTTCCTCCTGCTGTCTACACTCGCAGCTGTGCCTGTTTGAGATTCACAGCCTCCATCCCTGGTTAGCCAGCCTTTATCCAACAGTCCAGCAAGTCCTTCCAACAGACTGCCAAACCAGGAGAGGAGGGGCTTTCACACCTGCATCATGGGAGGAGGTAGGGAGCCAAGTTGCATTTGCCTTGGGTTTGTGCACACACACACACACACACACATGCGTGCACACACACACGCACACCAAGACACTGGGGCTGGGATCCAGCAGTGATTTCCATTGCAAACCATCCCTGAGCATCTTTTAAAATCTTCACTTGAGTCTGTGAAAGGAGAACGAGAGCCCCAGATCATGAACAGATGCACCGTCCCTCCCTCTCCTGGTCTGCCTGCCGAGCCTGCCTCCTCAGGAGACAGCTGGAATATGCATGAGACAGATGCTTGAGCATCCCCAGGGCCGTTTCAAAAGGCTGAGCGTGCAGCCTGGGGCAGAGACGACTCCAGGGCCCTGCCCTCCTCGCCTCACTCAGCTCTGAGCTGGTAGGCTGGTGCTGCCGACGGAGAGCATCCTGGAAACATACCGATCCTTCCTCCTCCTCCCATTGTTCCAGGAGGAAGTTTAAGGAACACAGCTCCACAGTGATAGCAGTAAGCCAAGGGGAAAGGTGCCGGGTTCAGTGGAAGTACCAGCCCTAAAAGAGCCAAAATTACACATTTGGAAAGTGGAAAGCTGGAATTTTGACGGGATCTCCCCAAGCTTTCCCCATGTGAGCTCTGAGCAGCCACCTCCACCACATGCCCCTTAGAGGGACACTGGCTGGCATAAGCTCTGACCAGAACATAAGCTCTGAATCCATCCCTGGGATTCTCCAGGCAAGCTCTGAGAGAACAAAGTGAAAGTGCCTAGTACAGGGCCTGCCCTTCACTGGAGATTTTATTTTAAAAAATAATTCCCCAGGGAATTCCCTGGTGGTCCAGTGGTTAAGACTTCATGCTACCAACGCAAGGAGGCACAGGTTTGATCCCTGCTCAGGGATCAAACTAAGATCCCCACATGCCTTGCTGCTGCTGCTAAGTCACTTCAGTCATGTCCGACTCTGTGCGACCCCATAGATGGCAGCCCACCAGATCCCCTGTCCCTGGGATTCTCCAGGGAAGAACTCTTGTGAGTTGCCATTTCCTTCTCCAATGCTTGAAAGTGAAAAGTGAAAGTGAAGTTACTCAGTCGTGTCTGACCCTCAGCGACCCCATGGACTGCAGCCTACCAGGCTTCTCCATCCATGGGATTTTCCAGGCAAGAGTACTGAAGTGGGGTACATTGCCTTCTCCGACATGCCTTGCAGGCATGGCCCAAAATTTTTTAATTAAAAATTGAAAAAAAAAAGGAATTTCTTAAAAGCATCAGATCCTAAGTTGAGTCAGTCAGGGTATCTAGTAACTCTTCAAGCCCTTATTCATCACAGTTAAATCTCACTCTCAACAGTTTTACTGAGGTACAAAGTGAAAGTCGCTCAGTCGTGTCTGATTCTTTGTGATCCCATGGACTATACAGTCCATGAAATTCTCCAGGCCAGAATACTGGAGTGGGTAGCCTTCCCCTCCTCCAGGGGATCTTCCCAACCCAGGGATCGAACCCAGGTCTCCCACAATGCAGGTGGATTCTTTATCAGCTGAGCCACCAGGGAAGACTTACTGAAGTATAATTAACATTAAAGACTGAAGATAGCTAAAGCTTAGAATTGGGTAGGTTTTGACAAATATATACACCTGTGAAACCACCTCCAGACTTGAGATGGCAAATATGTCCTCCTCCCTTAAAGTTTCCTCTTTAAGGGAATGAAATCCTCTCACCTGAGGAGGGCCAAGCGGCTGACCTGGTGACCCCCAAATTTCCTTCCTTCTTGAGCCTATGGGCCTATGTCTTGGGAATATGTCTTCCTAGCTTGGGAATCCACCCCTCTCTCCCCTTGCCCTCAGGCAACCACTTGCCTGCTTCCTGTCATTATGGATTCATTTGTATTCCCTGCTAAGTCACTTCAGTTGTGTCGACTCTGTGCGACCCCATAGACGCAGCCCACCAGGCTCCTCCATCCCTGGGATTCTCCAGGCAAGAACGCTGGAGTGGGTTGCCATTTCCTTCTCCAGTGCATGAAGTGAAGTCACTTAGTCATGTCCGACTCTTAGCGACCCCATGGACTGTAGCCCACCAGGCTCCTCCGTCCATGGGATTTTTCAGGCAAGAGTCCTGGAGTGGGTTGCCATCGCCTTCTCCCTGGTATTATATAAATGGGGCTTTAGAGATCTACTTGTTTTTTTTTTTCACCAGGCTTCTTTCACTCGGCCTAACTATTCTGAGATTCATGCACACTGAGCAGCCTTTGCTGGAGAGTATGCCACAGCATGCAGGTACCAAAGCTGATCCATCACTTGATGAGCTGTTGCAACTAGAGCTGCTGTGAGCATTGAGATACAAGTCTTCCCATAGACTTGTCCTTCCCTTTCTCCTGGATAAATACCTAGGTGTAGTTATCTAGCAGTGGCTGGAATCATAAGGTAGTTGTGGATTTTACTCTTTGAGAAATTGACAAACTGTTTTCCAAAGGGATTGTACCGTTTTACACTCCCGCCAGCAGTATTTGAGAGTTCCAGTTGCTCCACAACCTTGCCAACATATAATGTAGTTAGTCTTTTAAATTCTAGCTATTCTAAGGGGGTGTAAAGTAATATCTTACTACTGCTAAGTCACTTCAGTCATGTCCGACTCTATGCGACCCCATAGACGGTAGCTCACCAGGCTCCCCGTCCCTGGGATTCTCCAAGCAAGAACACTGGAGTGGGTTACCATTTCCTTCTCCAATGCATGAAAGTGAAAAGTGAAAGTGAAGTCGCTCAGTCGTGTCTGACTCGTGGCGACCCCATGGACTACAGCCTACCAGGCTCCTCCGTCCTTGGGATTTTCCAGGCAAGAGTACTGGAGTACTCATGCCAACTGATGTTAAACATTTTCTTCATGTGCTTACTTGCCATTTGTTTATCTTCTTTGTTGAAGTATTTGTTCAAATCTTTTGTTCATTGTAAAATATTGAGCTGTTTTCTTATTATGGCCTTTCACAAGTTGTTTATTCAATCCAGATTCAAATATTTTAACATATATAGGATTTGCAAACATTTTCCCCAGTCTGTTACATGTCTTTTCATTCTCCAAACAGTGTCTTTCAAAGGACAAGAGTTCTTAATTTGTAACTTAAAAAAACACTCTCTTTACTGTGAGGTGGTCTCACAGATATTTGGAATATCATTAAGACTGTTTTGCTAGGGAATTGCCTGGCAGTCCAGTGGTTAAGATTTCCAGCTTTCAACACAGAGGGCACAGGTGTGATCCCTGGTTGGGGAACTGAGATTCCACATGCTGTGTGGCACAGCCAAAAAATATATTTTTAAAATATAATAGAGTTTTAAAAAGACTGCTCTGGTAGATGTTAAGAATGGGTTCTCCATCTCAAACCAAACCACCCTCCTGTTGAGCAGCCTATAGTCTTATGGAACCTCCTCAGAGATTTCCAGGACAGACCTCTCTGCACCTCAATTTCCTTATCTATGAAATGAAGATAATAATAATACTCACTTCATGAAGCTGACATAGGAATTAAATGACTTAATACAGCTAGAACTCTTAAACAGTGTCTGGTACCTAGTCTGTGCCAAACAAATGTTATCAAGATTATTACCTCATGCTAAGGATTTCCACGAAGGCCAAAGATATCACTTTGGGCAAAATACCTGACATTGTACAGGAGACAGGGATCAAGACCATCCCCATGGCAAAGAAATGCAAAAAAGCAAAATGGCTGTCTGGGGAGGCCTTACAAATAGCTGTGAAAAGAAGAGAGGCGAAAAGCAAAGGAGAAAAGGAAAGATATAAGCATCTGAATGCAGAGTTCCAAAGAATAGCAAGAAAAGATAAGAAAGCCTTCTTCAGTGATCAATGCAAAGAAATAGAGGAAAAGAACAGAAGGGGAAAGACTAGAGATCTCTTCAAGAAAATTAGAGATACCAAGGGAACATTTCATGCAAAGATGGGCTCGATAAAGGACAGAAATGGTCTGGACCTAACAGAAGCAGAAGATATTAAGAAGAGGTGGCAAGAATACACAGAAGAACTGTACAAAAAAGATCTTCATAATAGAGGAAAAGAACAGAAGGGGAAAGACTAGAGATCTCTTCAAGAAAATTAGAGATACCAAGGGAACATTTCATGCAAAGATGGGCTCGATAGAGGACAGAAATGGTCTGGACCTAACAGAAGCAGAAGATATTAAGAAGAGGTGGCAAGAATACACAGAAGAACTGTACAAAAAAAAGCCTCCATACCTACACTAAAATCAAGCTCCACCCAAGAGTCAATAAGTTTCAATGTAAGACATACCAAACTAATTCTCCAACAATGCAAGAACATAACCCTGAGCATTAAAACACAGGCAGCCAAAAGTCACACCAAATCCATAAACACTATAGACATCAAAACACACTACTGGACACTTTATTGCACTCCAGAGAGAAGAGATCCAGCTCCAGCCACCAGGACACTGATGCAAGCTTCCCTAACCAGGAAACCTTGACAAGACACTCGTCCAATCCCACCCATAGGGAGGAACGTCCACAATAAAGAAGAACCACAAACTTCCAGCATACAGAAAGGCCACCCCAAACAGAACAATCTAAAAAAAGTGAAAAGGCAGAGAAATATTCAGCAGGTAAAGGAACATGATAAATGCACACCACACCAAGCAAAAGAGGAGGAGATAGGGAGTCTACCTGAAAAAGAGTTCAGAATAATGACAGTAAAAATGATCCAAAATCTTGAAAGCAAAATGGAGTTACAGATAAATAGACTGGAGACAAGGATTGAGAAGATGCAAGAAATGTTTAACAAGGACCTAGAAGAAATAAAAAGAGTCACTCAATAATGAATAATGCAATAACTGAGATCACACTCTGGAAGGAACCAACAGTAGAATAACTGGGGCAGAAGATAGGATAAGTGAGATGGAAGATAGAATGGTAGAAATAAATGAAGCAGAGAGGATAAAAGAAAAAAGAATTAAAAGAAATGAGGACAACCTCAGAGACCTCTGGGACAATGGTAAATGCCCCAACATTTGAATCATAGCAGTCCCAGAAGAAGAAGACAAAAAGAAAGGCCATGAGAAAATACTTGAGGAGATGATAGTTGAAAACTTCCCTAAAATGGGAAAGGAAATAGCCTTCCAAGTCCAAGAAACCCAGAGAGTCCCAAACCGGATAACCCAAGGCAAAACACCCCAAGACACATATTAATCAAATTAACAAAGATCAAACTCAAAGAGCAAATATTAAAAGCAGCAAGGGAAAAACAACAAATAACACACAAAGGGGTTCCCATAAGGATAATAGCTGATCTTTCAAGAGAAACTCTTCAGGGCAGAAGGGAATGGCAGGACATACTTAACGTGATGAAAGAGAAAAACCTACAACCCAGATTACTGTACCCAGCAAGGATCTCATTCAAATATGAAGGAGAAATCAAAAGCGTTACAGACAAGCAAAAGCTGAGAGAATTCAGCACCACCAAACCAGCTCTCCAACAAATGCTAAAGGATCTTCTCTAGACAGGAAACACAGAAAAGATTTACAAACTCGAACTCAAAACAACAAAGTAAATGGCAATAGGATAATACTTCAATAATTACCTTAAATGTAAATGGGTTGAATGCCCCAACCAAAAGACAAACATGGGCTGAAGGGATACAAAAGCAAGATCCCTATATATGCTGTCTACAAGAGACCCACCTCAAAACAAGGGACACCTACAGGCTGAAAGTGAAGGGCTGGAAAAAGATGTTTCATGCAAATGGAGACCAAAATAAAGCAGGAGTAGAAACACTCATATCAGATAAAACAGACTTTGAAATAAAGGCTATGAAAAGAGACAAAGAAGGACACTACATAATGATCAAAGGATCAATCCAAGAAGATATAACAATTATAAATATATATGCAGTCAACACAGGAGCACCGCAATATGTAAAGAAAATGCTAACAAATATGAAAGCGGAAATTAACAGTAACACAATAATAGTGGGAGTCTTTAATACCCCACTGAAAGCTATGGATAGTTCAACTAAAACAGAAAATTAACAAGGAAACACAAACTATAAATGATGCAATGGACCAGTTAGACCTAATTGCCATCTATAGGACATTTCACCCCCAAAATAATGAATTTCACCTTTTTCTCAAGTGCACATTGAACCTTCTTCAGGATAGATCATATCCTGGGCCATAAATATGGCCTTGGTAAATTCAAAAAAATTGAAATCATTTCAAGCATCTTTTCTGATTATAATGTGGTAAGATTAGATGTCAACTACAGGAAAAAAACTATTAAAAATACAAATATATGGAGGCTAAACAACATGCTTCTGAATAACCAACAAATCACAGAATAAATAAATAAATAAATTTTAAAATGCATATAAACAAATGAAAATGAAAACACAACAACCCCAAACCTATGAGACTCAGTAAAAGCAGTGCTAAGGGGAAGGTTCATAGCAATATGAGCTTACCTCAAGAAACAAGAGAAAAGTCAAATAAATAACCTAACTCTACACTGAAAGCAACTAGAAAAAGAAGAAGTGAAGAACCCTAGGGTTAGTAGAAGGAAAGGAATCACAAAAATTAGGGCAGAAATAAATTAAAAAGAAACAAAGGAGACCATAGCAAAAATCAACAGAACTAAAAGCTGGTTCTTTGAGAAGATAATAAAATAGACAAACCATTAGCCAGATTCATCAAGAAAAAAAGGGAGAAAAACCAAGTAAACAAAATTAGAAATGAAAATGGAGAAGTCACAACAGACCACACAGAAATAAAAAGATCATAAGAGACTACTATTAACAACTATATGCCAATAAAGTGGACAACTTGAAAGAAATGGACAAATTTTTAGAAAAGTATAACCTTCCAAAACTGAGCCAGGAAGAAATAGAAAAATCTTAACAGACCCATAACAAGCACAGATATCAAAACTGTAATCAGAAATCTTCCAGTGAATAAAGGCCCAGGACCAGATGGCTTCACAACTGAATTCTACCAAAAATTTAGAGAAGAGCTAACACCTATCCTACTCAAACTCTTCCAGAAAATTGCAGAGGAAGGTAAACTTCCAAACTCATTCTATGAGGCCACCATCACCCTAATACCAAAACCTGCTAAAGAAGCCAAAAAAAAAAAAAAAAAAAAAACTACAGGCCAATATCACTGATGAACACAGATGTAAAAATCCTTAACAAAATTCTAGCAGAGTCCAACAATATCAGTTCTAATGAGGTGGATGAATCTGGAGCTGATCATACAGAGTGAAGTAAGCCAGAAAGAAAAACACCAATACAGTATACTTACACATATATATGGAATTTAGAAAGATGGTAATGATAAACCTGTACGCAAGACAGCAAAAGCGACACGGATGTATAGAACGGCCTTTGGGACTCTGTGGGAGAGGGAGAGGGTGGGATGGGTTGGCAGAGTGGCAGTGTAACATGTGTGATATCATAAGTGAATCGAATCGCCAGTCCAGATTTGATGCAGGATGCAGGATGCTTGGGACTGATGCACGGGGATAATCCAGAGAGAGGGTGTGGGGCGGAAGAGGGGAGGTGGGGGTCGGGATTGGGGGTTCATGTACACTTGTGGCTGATTCATGTCAATGTGTAGCAAAATGAATACAGTATTGTAAAGCAAAACAAACTAAAAAATAAAAATTAATTAAAGGAAAAAAAAATAAAAAGATCATACATCATGACCAAGTGGGCTTTATCCCAGGGATGCAAGGATTCTTCAATATCTGCAAATCAATCAATGTTAAATACCACATTAACAAACTGAAAGATAAAAGCCATATCATTTTCTCAATAGATGCAGAGAAAGCTTTTGACAAAATTCAACATCATTTATGATTAAAAAAAAACCTTCAGGAAGCAGGCATAGAAGGAACATACCTGAACAAATTAAAAACCATATATGATAAACCCACAGAAAACATCATCTTCAATGGGGAAAAATTTAAAGTATTTCCCCTAAAGTCAGGAACAAGACAAGGTTGCCCACTCTCACCACTACTATTCAACATAGTTTTGGAAGTTTTAGCCACAGCAATCAGAGAAGAAAAAGAAATAAAAGGAATCCAGATTTGAAAAGAAGAAGTGAAACTCTCACTGTTTGCAGATGACATGATCTTCTATATAGAAAACCCTAAAGACACCACCAGAAAATTACTAGAGCTAATCAATGAATATAGTAAAGTTGCAGGATATAAAATTAACACACAGAAATCCCTTGCATTCCTATACACTAACAATGAGAAAACAGAAAAAGAAATTAAGGAAACAATTCCATTCACCATTTCAATGAAAATAATAATATACTTAGGAATAACTCTACCTAAAGAAACAAAAGACCTATATATACAAAACTATAAAACACTGATGAAAGAAATAAAAATGACACAAATAGATGGAGAAATATACCATGTTCTTTGACTGGAAGAAATTGATATAATGAAAATTAGTATACTATTCAAAGCAATCTATAGATTCAATGCAATCCCTATCAAGCTACCAATGGTATTTTTCAGAGAACTAGAACAAATAATTTCACACTTTGTATGGAAATACAAAAAACTTCGAATAGTCAGTCTTGAGAAAGAAGAATGGAACTGGAGGGATCAACCTATAGTGACTTCAGACTATGCTATAAAGCCACAATCATGAAGACAGTGTGGTACTAGCACATAGGAATATAGATCATGGAACAAACTAGAAAGCCCAGAGATAAATCTACACACCTATGGATTTCCCTGGTGTCTCAGACGGTAAAATGTCCGTCTACAATGCGGGAGACCCGGGTTCAATCCCTTGGTTGGGAAGATCCCCTGGAGAAGGAAATGGCAATCCACTCCAGGACTATTGCCTGAAAAATCCCATGGATGCAGGAGCCTGGTGGGCTGTAGTCCTTGGAGTTGTAAAGAGTTGGACACAACTGAGTGACTTCAATCAATGGACTCCTTATCTTGACAAAGGAGGCAAGAATATTCAATGGGAGAAAATACAATCTCTTTAACAAGTAGTGCTGGGAAAACTGGTCAGCCACTTGTAAAACAATGAAACTAGAACACTTTCTAATACCATACACAAAAATAAACTCAAAATGGATTAAAGATCTAAAGGTAAGACCAGAAACTATAAAATTCCTAGAGGAAAATACAGGCAAAGCACTCTCTGACATAAGTCATAGCAGGATCCTCTAAGACCCACCTCCCAGTGTTATGGAAATAAAAGCAAAAATTAACAAGTGGGACCTAATCAAAAGCTTTTGCACCACGAAGGAAACTATAAGCAAGGTAAAAAGACAGCCTTCAGAATGGGAGAAAATAATAGCAAATGAAGCAACTGACAAAGAATTAATCTCAAAAATATACAAGCAATTCCTGCAGCTCAATTCCAGAAAAATGAATGATCCAATCAAAAAATGGGCCAAAGAACTAAACAGATATTTCTTCAAAGAAGACATACAGATGGCTAAGAAAAACATGAAAAGATGCTCAACATCACTCACTATCTGGTGCTGCTGCTGCTGCTGAGTCGCTTCAGTCGTGTCCGACTCTGTGCGACCCCAGAGATGGCAGCCCACCAGGCTCCCCCATCCCGGGGATTCTTCAGGCAAGAACACTGGAGTGGGTTGCCATTTCCTTCTCCAGTGCATGAAAGTGAAAAGTGAAAGTGAAGTCACTCAGTTGTGTCTGACTCTTAGTGACCCCATGAACTGCAGCCACCAGGCTCCTCCGTCCATGGGATTTTCCAGGCAAGAGTACTGGAGTGGGGTGCCATTGCCTTCTCCTCACTCATTATCAGAGAAACACAAATCAAAACCACAATGAGTTACCATCTCATGCTGGTCAGAATGGCTGCTATCAAAAATTCTACAAACAATAAATGCTGGAGAGGGTGTGGAGAAAAGGGAACCCTCTTACACTGTTGGTGGGAATGCAAATTAGTACAGCCACTATGGAGAACAGTGTGGAAACTCCTTAAAAAACTGGAAATAGAACTGCCATATGACCCAGCAATAGCAATTCTGGGCATACACACCAAGGAAACAAGAATTGAAAGAGACATGTGTACCCCAATGTTCGTGGCAGCACTGTTTACAATAGCCAGGGCATGGAAGCAACCTAGATGTTCACCAGCAGATGAATGGATAAGAAAGCTGTGGTACATATACATAATGGAGTATTACTCAGCTATTAAAAAGAATGTGTTTGAATCAGTTCTAATGAGGTGGATGAAACTGGAGCCTATTATACAGAGTGAAGTAAGTCAGAGAGAAAAACACCAATACAGTATACTAATGCATAGATATGGAATTTAGAAAGATGGTGATGATGACCCTATATCCGAGACAGCAAAGAAGACAGTGATGTTAAGTACAGACTTTTGAACTCTGTGGTAGAAGAAGAGGGTGGGATGATTTGAGAGAATAGCACTGAAACAAGTCTGTTACCATATGTGAAACAGATCGCCAGTCCAGGTTCGATGCATGAGACAGGGTGCTCAGGGCTGGTGCACCGGGATGACCCAGAGGGATGGGATGGGGAGGGAGGTGGGAGGGGGTTTCAGGATGGGGAACTCATGTACACCCATGGCTGATTCATGTCAACATATGGCAAAAACCAGTACACTACTGTAAAGTAATTAGCCTCCAATTAAAATAAATATATTAAAAAATGTTTTATACCATTTCATCCTGATGACAAACCTACTTCTTAGAAGTAGGCACTATCATTATTCCTATTTATAGATGGAAAACCGAGGCTAAGTTAAAGTCAGCTGTCCCATATCAAGTAAATGGAAGAAATGTTATTTCAAACTAAGATATGTTAATTAAAATTACAAACACACATATATATGTGAATAGATATATATAAACATACATACATATCTATACACTTACATATATGTACACAATTACAAACACACATATATATGTGAATAGATATATATAAACATACATACATATCTATACACTTACATATATGTACACAAATATATTAATGTAACAATGTATTTGATAGTGGAAAACAAAAATCTAGAATTTGTACCTCTTTCCTATTGCACCTTCATCACCTCCACAACTTTTCCCACCATCATAGTTTCTACTTTTATTATATGCACACACTTGACATAGACTATATCATTTAAATGTCTCTAAACCCTATGACTTAGGCACTATTATGACTTCATCCAACAGAAGAGGAAACAGAGTCTAAGGAACTTACTCAAGGTCACACAGCAGTTGAGTTACAGCATGTATGATTCTAGGAAATAAACTCTAAATTACTCAACCATAGCACCATGCAATGCTGAAAATGAAGCATAGCTTTCTCCAGGAGGCACTGAGGAGTCACAGAAGGTTTTAAAGCACGCGCGTAAGAAGATGCAAGGATGCTGAGTGGACATGGGCAAGCACGTGCTGGAAATCATTAAGTGAATTGTTGCAAATGTTCTGTTCCCTGTTTTAATATTTCTCATGGATGACAGCTGGTGTTCTCATTATAGGATTGTTAATACATCATTGAGCCTGGCAAAATGCTGGTCTCTGTTGGGTGGAAGCCAGTTGAAGTTTTGCCATTATCTGTATGGAAGACAGTTAGTTATTTATGTATCTGTTTTTTCTAACCAATAGTGAACCATCTGACACACGGCCCTTTCCTTATTTGTGTTTGCATGTCAGGCCTCACTAATGTCAGGCAGAATTCGGAGCTCTGGAAATTTGCGGAAATTAAAGGGAGAAAAAAAAAGATGTAAAATTCATTCTAGATGACAAAAGGAGGAAAAGAACATTTCATGAGCATCTGTTGGCGATTTGGTCATATGCACGTGTCTTCTGAATAGCAGCATTACCTACTTGCCAGGCTGGCAGATTTTTCATTTGTTCTAGAATCCTGGGAAATACGACTCATCTCTCTTCTTTTCCAGCCTCACTGTAGAAATAATGCAATTCTCAGATGAAAAGAGTAGAGAGTTTTTTTCTTAGAGAAATGTAAGAGGATCTGATTTATGTCAGGCTACCTCTTACAGATGCATCAAAGTCACGGCCTCCCTAAATAACCAGATTAAATGGCTGGAAAAGGGCAATCAAGGTGGCTGTCACATCCCAGTGAGTGGAAGTCAGGGCAACATCTGTTTTGCCTGCTGATTTGGAAGTCACTGGAACATTCTACAGTCTGGGATTAAATTTCTACTTTTTTAAAAATACCTTATTGGTGGAGACTGTCTGTAAGAACTGCAATTACTTTGTGAAGATGTTCTTTCATAAGCTAATGTGGAAAGAGGAGAATAGTAACAGGCATACGAGAAACCTCCAAAAGCTGTGATTGCTGTTTTACTGCCATGAATTACAGCAAATCCATATTTTGCACTGGCAAAAATAAAGTCACCAGCATTGGCAGGCGGGTTCTTTACCATTAACACCACCTGGAAAGCCCCAACAAAAATAAAGTGACCAAACTTAACAGCCAAGATCACACTTGTATTTTTTACAGTTAGCTTGCATTTTCTTGCCTCTGCCCTCCTACTTAACTTCTCTCCATTTAGGATCACTTTTGTTTTCTTGCACAATGAGTTGTCTGTGTGTTAGTCGCTCAGTCATGTCCAACTCTTTGAGACCCAATGAACTGTAACCCACCAGGCTCCTCTGTCCATGGAATTCTCCAGGCAAGAGTACTGGAGTGGCTTGCCAGTCCCTTCTCAAGGGGATCTTCCTGACCCAGGGATCAAACCTGGGTTTCCTGCATTGGAGGCAGATTCTTTACCATCTGAGCCACCAGGGAAGCTATAAACATTTTAACTTACTTTTATTTCTTCGAATACAAAAGGATCAACGACTTATTCCTTCAGTGTTCACTGAATATCTACTTTGTGTCAAGTTCTAAGGTAGCATTTAGGTATACAGCAATTAAAGTGGATCCTTAAGGAGTTCAGAGTCAAATGCAGAGGGGAGACTTGGAAGTAAGCAGTAGCAAGAGACAGTCCAAGTGCCAGAAAACCGATTTCATTTGGTTTTTATTAAGCAAAGGGAGATAACATGGGTCACTGGGAGAGATTTCCCAATGGAGGTAAAAATATATACATATTCTAAGCTTTAAATGGTGAGTGGTATTTGAGTAGACTGAGATAGGGCACTTCAGGCAAAAAGCACTGTATAAGCAAGAATATGTATGTGGTGTGACTGGAGGTGCTCAGGAACTGCGCATACTTGAGAATGTATGAGGCAGGGCTTTCCCAACTCTATTATGGGGAATTTTAGTATTAATCAGTGTTCCATGGGAGAATGATTTCCATGGTTTGGTAACTTGGGGAAATACCAGGCAAAAGAAACTGGACAGGCTTCTAACCTGAAGAACCTTGTGAATATGATAACATATCCCCAAGCAGGAGAACACAAAAGATAGAAAGTTCACTGAGCTCTTTATTATAGAGAAAGGATAGTATTAATCTTTACTGGGTTTTATGTATGAAGTTAGTTAATCCAGTTAAAGTGCCTGCTTGGCACAGTTCATGGTGCACTAAAGTATTCAATAAATATTTGTCATTCTTTTTCATTTCATAAACATTATCCTGAAATAACAAAATACTTAAAGAAAGTAGATTTATAGAGTTGGATGAGATGAACTAGTTTCATCAAAGTAGATCACTGGGGTTTGATACTCTGTATCAAATTCTGCACCATAAATCATTCTTTCTTTGAAGAGAGACAAGTAACGCCAGCTACAATTCAGATATGGCAGACCATGAAAACTGCAGCGTATCAGCTCCCCCTGCCCCTGCATTCAACCTTTCTACCCAGAGAAAAATGTTTAATGTTAGAAAAATTTTTTTAAATATATTTCAACATAACCACAACAGTAAACAATGAAAGATGAAAAAAAAAAACCCTTTCTATGAAATCAAGTGTATATTAAGGCATTTGAGACAATTCTGGAGAGCACAGAGAGAAACTCACAGTCTGAAAACTGTCAGATTCAAATTCAGGGAGACCATTCAACATCATCTCTTTGGATGAACGGTACAACGTCAAAGGACTACAGCAATAATTTCCTCTGCAAAGAGACCTTTCAAATCCTTGTGCAGAAGACGCAGTGTAAAGTCATTAAGCCTTGCAATACCTCAGAGGTGGAGAATGATTATAATTTACTGCTCCCTGTGCACAGATCAGTGTGGAAAAGGTCAGCATCTGAACCTGGAAGAGACCCCTAAGCTATCTCATATGGTGCCAGATCCAAAGCTTGTGGTCTGTTAGTCACTAAGTCATTTGTGTCCAACTATTTGTGACCCATGGACTGTAGCCCTCCAGGCTCCTTGTCCATGGGATTTCCCAGACAAGAATACTGGAGTGGGTTGCTGTTGACCTCTCCATGGGATCTTCTTGACCCAGGGATTGAACTTGGGTCTCCAGTATTGCAGGTGGATTCCCTGGTGGGAAGCCCCCAAAGCTCATGATCACTTATCTAAAAGCAAGATTATGACAAGGCCTCTGTTCTTTGGGCATATTCTTAATTTTTCTCCCTTCTGTAGTTCTTTATGCCATTTCTCACTTTCAGTAAAACCAATTTACAAAATTCAATCTGCAAAAGTCAAGGCTGATTCTCATTAACTGACAGGAGGTGTTTTTCTGAAAATTGCCAGTTTAACACAGTAGGAAGCAATGGGAAAGGGGAAAAAAATCTTTCCACCAGGTCTGTGGGACATAAAATGAAGGTCACTTGACAGATTCCTGCTTAGTTAAAAATTATCTGATCAAATGACAGAAATAGAGAGTTTTATTTTTGACAGAACACTAGAATTTAGACTGATTCTTATGGCTGCCTCCCCATCAATTGTTGAATTGCTCTAACAGGAGGTATATTATGAATACAAAGATACCACTGTGATGATCTAGAAAAGGAGAGAAATTAGCATGCTAAGTTTTATTTAACTAGCCTGCATGATCACTAGGTTACATTTGTACAGCCTGCCTCTGGCATAATTTTGACAAGGTTGTAAAGGCCACCCCTGATGTCCCAATCTCCGTCTCCTCCCCTTGTCTCTCTGCCCTAACCACTGATGTGCTAAGAATACACATCTTTACAATCTCTATGTTTTAGAGAATTTTCTAGGTTTACTGCTAACTGCTAAGTCACTTCAGTCGTGTCTGACTCTGTGCGACCCCATAGACGGCAGCCAACCAGGCTCCCCTGTCCCTGGGTTTAACCAAACTACAATTAATGGCCAGTCTGGGCACTTGGCTGAGGTGTCAATTTCAAGGAAGTGATAAACTATCGCTGGAAAAGTAAAGGCACGGAAAAAAAAAAACACCCTACATTTACTAGACTGTCTCTTGGGGAAGTTCTGAACATCAGGATTGCAAACTTAAGTATCTCCAGGAGCAGTGGAGCAGTGAGGTCACGGAGAACTGAGATGCTGTGGGCAACAGGTGAGCACGTGTGTGTTTATGCATGCATCCTTTAAGGAGGTGATTGTGACTGAATGAGGTCTCAGTGGTGGGGCCTGATCTATATTTAAGAAGTGGAAGAGATACCAGAGGTGCCGGAGTGCAGAGGAAAGGCCATTTGAGGATGCAGCAAGAAAGTGAGTGTCTGCATGCCAGGAAGAGGGGGTCTCCCCAAAATCAAGGCTGCGGGCACCTTCACGTGGGATTTCCAGTCTCCAGAATTATGAGAAAAGTACATTTTGTTGCTTAAGCCACTCANAATCACTGCAGATGGTGACTGCAGCCATGAAATTAAAAGACGCTTACTCCTTGGAAGAAAAGTTATGACCAACCTAGATAGTATATTCAAAAGCAGAGACATTACTTTGCCGACTAAGGTCCGTCTAGTCAAGGCTATGGTTTTTCCTGTGGTCATGTATGGATGTGAGAGTTGGACTGTGAAGAAGGCTGAGCGCCGAAGAATTGATGCTTTTGAACTGTTGTGTTGGAGAAGACTCTGGAGAGTCCCTTGGAGTGTAAGGAGATCCAACCAGTCCATTCTGAAGGAGATCAACCCTGGGATTTCTTTGGAAGGAATGATGCTAAAACTGAAGCTCCAGTACTTTGGCCACCTTATGCGAAGAGCTGACTCATTGGAAAAGACCCTGATGCTGGGAGGGATTGGGGGCAGGAGGAGAAGGGGATGACCGAGGATGAGATGGCTGGATGGCATCACGGACTCAATGGACGTGAGTCTGAGTGAACTCCGGGAGTTGGTGATGGACAGGGAGGCCTGGCGTATTGCGATTCATGGGGTCGCAAAGAGTCGGACACGACTGAGCGACTGAATTGAACTGAACTGAACTGAAAATACCTGAACAATTCTGATTGTTTTGGTAAATATTCATCTCTGTGCCAGTCTTGGACTAAATGCATTACTCATTCACCCATCATAACAACCAGAGGAGAAGATACAATTTGTTATCAGCATTTTACACGGGAGGACCAAACCTGGTTAGGGAACAACTAAGCTAAAATTCAAACTTAGATCTGTTGGGCCTTGAAGCTGTGCTATCAACCAAAGGATTCCTTGTCTAGGAGTAGAATAGGCTGTTTGTAAAATCATGTGGGTCTTTCACCGCTGACCTTGCTACAGGACAGCAAACCAGCTCCAGGATCATTTCAGGGCAGGGAGCCTGCCCCTGTGGGTGCCCCTTCCAGACATGGCTCCTTTCTAGCGCAGAAATGGCATAGCTTGAAGGGGCACTTGGATACAAGTCAGACATAGGTACACAGGCTCAAGAAGGAAGGAACTTTGGGGGTCCCCAGGTCAGCCACTTGGCCCTGCTCAGGTGAGATGAAGGCCCCAGTCTCTCAGGAGGCCTTCCACTTCTCCAGCTTCAACTGTTAGACACCTTTCCTGTCTCCCTGCAACCTCCTCACACAGGGAAGGCCCTCAACCAATGTTTCTGGAACAATGGGGTGTCAATGAATAGGGTTTCTAGTGCAGAATCTGCCCAACCTTTTCAACAAGACACGTGGCCTATAGAGGATACCACACCTGCCCCACGCGGCACTCCGGAGTTGGATCCTCGCTGTACCAGTTCCTGCTGTACCAGCTTGGCACCTGCCTCTATCTCCCAGAGCCTCAGTTTATCCATCTCTAAAGTGGGAGTGAGGCTTCCCAGGTGGCTCAGCAGTAAAGAATCCACCTGCAATGCAGGCAACATGGGTTCAATCCCTGAGTCAGGAAGATCCCCTGGAGGAAGGCATGGCAACTCACTCCAGTGTTCTTGCCTGAAGAATCCCATGGACAGAGGAGCCTGGTGGGCTACAGTCCACGGAGTCACAGAGAGTCACATACAACTGAGAGACTAAACACCAACGAGGTGGGAGTGACCCCTCACAGAGGCGTCGAGAGGATTAAAGGACTCACCACTGCCTGCACAGAGGAAGTGCCCAGCCCCTGCTGACCGACGATACGGTGACGGCAATTTCCAGAAAGATTCCAACATCCAGATTTGCTGCCAAGTCTTCTTCCAAATCATGATGGAAGAGGAACTGGGACAATGTATGTGTCAGTAACATGGTACATTTTTAAACAAACAGGTCAAAAGATGTATCGAAGAACGCCGCCCCTTCAAGCGTATCGCCTCGGACTAGTGTGTTAATCACGATGCTTGAAAGTTAATTTAGGCAACACTGTCATTCGTGGGAAGGAAGGCAGGGACCAAGCTGGGGTGCCACTGAGGTCCAAGTAAGCTGTGGTGAAACACCGTGCGAATGGTGCTGATTTCAGCCATATGTGGACTAGGAGCCAACTCTGGATTTAAACAGTTGCTTCTTTTTTTTTCAATGTATTTTACTGAAGTATACAAAGTTGTGTTAATTTCTGCTGTACGGCAAACTGATTGTGTTATATACACATATATATATATTGTTTTTCATATTCTTTTTCATGATGGTTTATCAAAGGATATTGAATACGGTTCCCTGTGTTGTACAGCAGAACCTTGTTGAACAGCTGTTTCAGCCTATACGTTCTGATCTTTTTTTCCCAATACTTTTTTCAAGACTTTTTTTATTATTATTCATTCATTCAAAAAGCATTTATGGCCTTTTAGGCGGAACCACCATCTTCCAGTAATTTCACCAAAATGACCAACATGAAGGGAAAGAGGAGAGGCACCCACTGAATGTTCTCCAGGCCTTTTAGGAAACAGGAAGTTTTTCTTTCGGCCATGTACATGTGAACCTACGAGGAAGGTGATGCTGTTGACATCCAGGAACAGGACTGTTCCAAAAGGGATGCGCTGTGTCACCACAGCAAAGCTGGAGGAGCCTGTGACCCGGGCCTGCGTGTTGCTGACGTTGCTATAAACAAATAGGAGAAGGACAAGATGCTTGTCCTTGAATGCAGTAAGCACTCTAAGAGCCAGGGTAGGAAGGAGACAAGGAGGAAGGTGCCGCGTTTAGTGGAAGTGCCGGCCTGCTCCAACCAGAGAGGCAGGCTTTGTGAGACCCATGGAGAGGAGCCTGAGCCACCGAAACCCATTTCCTAAGAATTCACGGCATGATGGGGGCTTCCCAGGTGCTGCTGGTGGTACAGAGCCTGCCTACCTGCCAATGTAGGCAACAGAAGAGAAGCTAGTTCGATCCCTGGGTTGGGAAGATCCCCTGAAGGAGAAAACGGTAACTGCTCCAGTATTCTTGCCTGGGAAATCCCAGGGACAGAGGAGCCTGGCGGGCTACAGTCCATAGGGTTACAAAGAATCAGACACAACTGAAGCAACTTAGCATGCAAGCATGGCATGATGGGGTTAAAAAAAAAAAAAAGAAAAGCAAAATAATTCAGTGAAGATACTCTGTGCAGTATCATAATGATGGGTGGATGTCATACCCTTGTCCAAACCCACGGAAAACACAACCCTGAGAGTGAACCCTAAGGTAAGCTGTGGACTTCGGGTGATCAGGACATGTCAGTGTAGATTCACTCTTGGTTTTAAAACAGTAACACTCTGGTGAGTGTTGTTGATGATGGGACAGGCGATGCCCATGTGGGGCCAGGGGAAATCTCCTTTAATTCTGTGGCAAACCTGATTCAAGAAAATAATGAGGGAATCCCCAGAGTGGCTAGGACCCTGTGCTTTCACTCTTATGGCCCCAGGTATCTGGTTGCTGAACTAAGATCCCACAAGCTGTGAGGCCGTTGATTTGACCAATATGCTCCTCCTTTACGGGGGTTACTCCAAGCTCCCGTGACAATAGCTGCGGGGAGGGATGAGCGGTTAAACGCGCTCCACTTACCGATGCCTAGCCTGAACGTGGCTGATTCAGGGACTCTGGCTCCTCCCATCTGTGAGCTCATCCCGTTGAGCCTTGTCATCACCCGAAACCACTTAGTAAAGGAGGGAAATCAGGGTGGAGAAGGTGTACGGCCCCTTAAGATCCTTGAACTGTGAGTAGCCCACATCGCCGCCTCTCACGGCTTTAGTGATGAAAGCCAGCCACGTGACTAAGCCTAACGCGCATCGCTGGCCAGACAGCTGCTTTCCAGCCAGGACTGTGCAGCTGACAGGGAAGAGGACACTGTGCCGGACGGTCCGCCACCTCTGCCGCAGGGAGTGGCTCCCCACTGTGCTGCCCTCCGTTCCAAGAGGAATCAAGAGGGAAAGAAACGCCTCCCGTATCACAGCGCTGTCCCAGGTCAAAGTGATGCAAACCCTCTATTATAACCCAAGTCACCCAGCTACATGTTTCAAAGGGGCGTCAGAGAGCAACATATGTATTTGGGCATCAGCCTGCAGAGTGGCAGCCGAGTGGGTAGCCTTTGCAGATCCCAGTGCAACAGACACATTCCTTTGTCCCTGAACTGGAATGACCTTCCTGAAGCCAAAGCCAGGCTCCCAGTGGAACCAATGTGAAGGTGTCCTCCTCCCTTCCCGGAGACCACTCTCTCCTACAAAGAGGCTGCCATACAGGCACTTGGGACACCCAGCCAACATCAGGCTCAACTGACTCAGCCAAGGGAGCCGAAGACTCCCAGAACGCCTTGCCCACTCCCTCTCTAAACGGTGCCCCAAGGAGCACGTGCCTCCAGACAGCAGCGGGTCGGCTTGTCAAGCCTCTCTCCAGAAAGCTGAGACACACAGCGAATGCCAATGATCCCCCATACCCGCGAGGAGGGGGACGCAATTATAGCAAATTCTGCTTACAGTTCAGATTCAATATTTGGAAGGGATAATCCTGAAATAAGAGATTGCCTGATTTCTCTCCCCAGCCCGTGAATGGTTCATTAGCTCCTATTTGACATTTGATGGTGGAGTCTGATTGGCCTTATTGTGAGAGTTGGACTTTAAGAAGTCCCCAAGACCGAGCAATCAAGTTTCACAATGATCCCCAACTGCAAATTTCAAAACATAAATGGCAGCTGCGCCTTGGACATCAATCCCATGAATGCTGCGGGGAATTTGTATTTCATCCTCACTTAATGAAACTCAGTCCTGCTTGGCAAAGCGGGGGCCCCTGACTCAGCAGTTAGGATTTCCTCAGCAGCTCAACCCTGGTGCTGCAAACAAAGAACCCCTAACTGGAGCATCAGTAAAGATGATGTGCCCTGGGCTTGTGGGGCCACCTGAGCACCGAGTCTCTGAGGAATGTGAGTTGAAGGCTGAGCCCTGGAGGAGATGCTGTCTGTCTGTGGAGATGGGTCCCTTGCACCCAAACCAGAAACAAGGTAGAGGAGCTAGATTCCATGGAGGGGGCACAAGGACCGCGGGAGTTCCCGAGGAGAAGAAGGACATGGTCTGGGCTGGCTTCTTGGAAGAAGGGTGCTAGGCTGGACATGGGAGAGGACTGGGGAAGCATCCCAGGCTGAGATGTGAGCAAAGGGCTGGAGGGGGCCGACAGCTCCCCCACTTCCTCGTTGGAGGCAGGTGGTGCCTCCTCGGGGTTCCTGCCACCTCCTGAGCCTCCCAACTCCCCACGTCTGCCACACAGTATTGACCTCACCTGTCCTCACTGACCATGATGAGCCCTTTGAGATCAGGGACCTTCTTATCCATTTCTGAGCTGTGAAAGTGAAAGTGTTGGTCGTTCAGTCGTGTCTGACTTTGCAACCCCGTGAACTGGAGCCTGCCATGCTCTTCCGACCATGGAATTCTCCAGGCTAGAATACTGGAATAGGTAGCCAGCCCTTTCTCCAGGAAGGGATCTTCCCAACCCAGGGTTCAAACCCAAGTCTTCCACATTGTAGGCAGATTCTTTATTGTCTGAGCCAACAGGGAAGTCCCTTATTTCTGAGCCCTGATGTCCAGCAAAGAACTGAAGCTCAATAAATGTCAACTGAATGAAAGACTACATCAAACCATTACCTATCAGTGTATATAACAATATGTTGCTATTATCACCTCGCTGGTGGTGAGGTTATAGGAACCAACATCCCAGTCATTTCTTTAATACATCAGGATTCCACCACTCCCAAGAACTTCTGTAAGGATGAATTCATGAAGAGGATTTACTCTTTCCTTCAATTGTTGCCCTAAACTCTTAGGAGAGACAGAGGGTAGAAGGGATGGGGAGACAGCTATCGAGGGTCTGCAACGTGCCCAGCACTTTGAGGGACGCGTTATATCCACTCACCGCTCATACAGGTCAGTATAGTGCTTGTGACACCAGCTCAGGAACTCTGCCACACACAAGCTGTGTGTTCTCAAGAAAGTTAATAAGCCTCTCTGTGCCTTTGTGTTTTCTACCACTGAAGTTGTGTGAGAAAGCCACATATTTGTGCTTGTAAAACCCTTAGATCAGGGCTGGCTCATCGTCAGCCCCCAGTGAACACTCGCTGGCCTTTCTATGCCCTCATCACCCCACTTCGGTCACCAAGCTGTGCTGTTTCCATCTCATTATCGAGAGAACTAGGCTTCAGTGAAGTGAAGGATTTGCCCAGGAGTCCACAGCCGTGTGACCTTGGCTCTACCCAACTTCAAAGCTACAGCATCCGAGCTTCTGCTGGAGGGGGCTGGGAGAGGTGAAGAAAAGAGAACAGTCCGATCCGGCTGCCCTGGGCTGGACACCTTCCCGGGTTCTCCATTAGTCCCCCAGCTTCCACGCAGCTGTGTGAAGGCTGCTCCCCCAGCCCCAGCCTCCACCCTCCACCCCGGAACCCCCACCCCCGGGCCCAGGCCTGCCTCAGATGGGACCCTGGCCACCACCCGGCCCCTGTGCACATCCAGGCAACAGAGGCCTCCCTTCCAGCACCTGGCACACACTAGGACACCCCCGCTTACATACAGACACAAGCACACGTGCATGCTCACACGCACATGCCTACACGCTCACGTCTGCACGTGCACCCACACCAACATGCAGATGCCTACCCAGCAGCCTGCTCGTGACCGCGTGCTCTCACACACGCATGCACAGCACACTCACCTACCACACATGCACACACATGCTCCCCTGCAGACACGAACAGCACCTGTATACACCCACGTTCACAGTCGGCAGGCATGCACACACGTGCTCACACATACCTTTGACCCCAAGGGGAGGAAGGCAGAGATGCCGGCAGAGGCCAAGGTCAGAAGCACACCATCCCCTCCCAAGAGGGCAAGACTCAAGTCTTCTGTCTGAGCCAGCTTCTGTCTGCAGCTCAGGTGGCACCGACCCTGGAGGCTCAGGGTCCCCCGCCTCGCCACGGTTCTGCTGCCTCGGGCTGCCCCCAAGCCCTGCTGTCAGTACTGGGTCCTGCCTGTGGCCTGAACTTTCTCCTCCCTCTCCACCCGCTGCGGCCCTCTTGTTCACCTCAGCATCCACTATCTAGAGACCACTGAACTCAGACAGCAGCAGGCAAGCAGGGACTTTTTCCCAACGACCTCACAGGCTTCCTTCTGTAGACTGTCATAATCACGTTTTCAGGACACCCCTCACAGCTGGGCATAGACATGTGGACTGGGGCTTCCCACTGCGCCTCAAATCAGACAGTCTGTCTGCTCACCCTTTACCTCTCAAGGGTTGGCAGAGAGAATGAAGCCCTAAGGAAGAAGGACAGTCGGCGTCCTCTGCCTGCAGTGCTCCTTGACTGTCGCCAGAGGGCAGCCCTGATCCACTTATTTGCTTTTTTTGAAAAACATACCCAACCCCCCCAGTTCATCTAGACAATGAAGCTGGGGAGAATAGAAACAGACTTAAAGGGCTGTGTGTGTGGAGGTGGGGAAACTGAGGGGGTTACGGCAAGATGGGTACAATATGGGTAATGTAAATGTAAAGTCACTCAGTCGTGTCCGACTCTTTGTGACCCCATGGACTGCAGCCCACCAGGTTCCTCAGTCCATGAGATTCTCCAAGCAAGAATACTGGAGTGGTTTGCCATTTCCTTCTCCAGGGGATCTTCCGGACCCAGGGATCGAACCCAGGTCTCCTGCATTGGAGGCAGACGCCTTAACCTCTGAGCCACCAGGGAAGTCATGATATGGGTAGACTGGGGAAACAGATAAACAGATCAAAAGGGAAGCCACTGGTTGAACGAGCTTCAGTGTCATTACTAACGCTGGGGTACAAACTTAGTCTGCGTCTTCCACTGACCAGAGCAAAAAAATGAAACCATTCACTAGGTCACCTACTTCTTCAGGGAAAGGCCAGCATTTCATCTGGGAAACTGGAAAACCACCACACCTCGGTTTAAACAGTTCACCATACAGGATCTTCTTCTAGACCCAATACACTGATTTTTCTTTAAATTTTGTCATCTCTCCATTTCACGCTTTAAGGTCAACATTAAGAACTCTGGCTCTGGAACCAGACCTCATTCTCACTGTGTCCACTTCCTGTCCTCCTCTCCTCTCTCAATCCCACTCCAATCAGGTTTTTGTCCACTGCTTTCCTGAACCTGATCCTGTCAAGGTCACCAGCCACTTCCATGTTGTCAAATCCCGGGGCAGTTTTGTCTTCATCTTACCAGGGCGAACTCAGCACTTGACCCCACAGAGCAGGCTCTTGTTCCTAAAATGCTTCTTTGTTTGGCTTTGAAGCCTGAACTCTCTTTGGGGGGCTCTACCTACTGCTTCTTCTCCATCTGCTTTGCTGGTTCCCCATGCTCTGCTTCACCTCCAAATGCTGCAGGACCCTGTCACAGCTCAGCCTTGGGATCTGGCCTCTTCTCCTTCCAGTTCCTCTCTCAGTCCAGTTCCAAGACCCTAGGAATCAGATCCTCTCTGGTGACCACAGCATGTACATCAGTGGCCCACATCTCTACTCAGAGGTCAAATAGCCATTTTATACTTAACATGTTCAAACTGAACTCTCCAGAACCTCATCTGACCTGCTCATCCTTCCTTCCCATCTCGGTAAGTGGCAGCCCCATTTGATGTGGGTCAACATTAGACTTGTCCTTGACTCCTCTCTTCACTTACCCTTCACATTCAAAAGAACAGAAAATCCTATGGGCTCTGACTTCAGGGAATGTCTAGAATCCAACCTGTTCTCAGCATCTCCATTCTGACCCTCCATCCAAGCAACTGGCACTGCTCTGGGGACCGTGGCCTGGTCTGGTTTGTTGGTGACTGTATCTGTTGTGCCTAGAACAGTGCTTGGAACACAATGGGCCACCGGTAGCTATGTGCTGATTAAACTACTGCATGCCCTAGAATTTGCAGTGCACATATGACACAAAAAGGATTTTGTTTCTTGATAAACAAATTCACAGCTAAGAACACTAGTTCGCAATGTTTTCCCATTTTTTGAATAGTCACCAGGCCCCTTGCATATGACAGGAAGATGCAAACAAGATGAATGAGGCTCAGAGAAGTAGGACGTTTTCCAAGCCCAACATTTAGTGCTTAGTGGAGTCAATCTTTGAATCTTATTCATTTATTCAATTTAATAAGTATTTATTAAGCACCAATTATGTACCAGATATGTGCCAATTATAGACTTCCCCGGTAGCTCAGTTGGTAAAGAATCTGCCTGCAATGCAGGAGACCTCAGTTCACCTCCTGGGTCTGGAAGATCCACTGGAGAAGGGATAAGCTACCCACACCAGTATTCTTGGGCTTCCCTTGTGGCTCAGCTGGTAAAGAATCTGCCTGCAGTGTGGGAGACCTGGGTTTGATCCCTGGGTTGGGAAGATGCCCTGGAGAAGGGAACACTCCAGTATTCTGGCCTGGAGAACTCCATGGATTGTATGGGGTCACAAAGAGTCAGTCAGACACGACTGAGCAACGTTCACTTTCATGTGCCAGATATTGTTTGTGAAAAAAGACAAATTCCTTTCTAGTGGCAAGAGAAATGCAAGAAATGAAATGTTCATATATGACAGGTGCTACAAAAAAGTAAAGGGACCAGAGTGATAGGGAAGCTTTCTGAGGTAGGATGGTCAGGAGGGATCTCTTTGGGGAAGTGGCATTTGAGCAGATTGGGAGGGAGTGACAGGAGAGCCATTTAAGTGCGTGGGTGAAGAGCAGATTTCCAAGGCAAGCTACCTTCAAGCATGTTTGGGTGACAGCAAGGAAGCTAGTGTGGCTGGAACCCAGAGGGTGAAGGGCAGAAGTTTGCAATGAGTTCAGAGATATGAAGGGGGCCAAAGGGACCTTCAGGGCCAGTGGAAGCCTTTGAATTTTACCTTGAGTAAAGTGGAAAATCATTAGTGAGTTCAACAAGCAGGGGAGAGACATGGTCTGACTTAGATTTCAACAGGATCACTGCAGCGGCTGCTGCAAGGAGGCCTGAAGACAGGAAAGAGATCTGCTTGGAAAGCTCTTGGCCAGGTTGTGGTGCCCAGACGTTCGGTCAGCCGTGAGTCTAGATGTTGTGAAGATAATTTTGTCCAACGTGATTAATGTTTACAGTCAGAAAGTTCAAGTGAATAATGTGTGTTGGCTGCATCCAATCAGCGGAAGGCCTTAGAAAGACTGAGAGTTCCCGAAAAAGAAGAAGAAATCCTGCCTCAAGATTGCAACCTGGAAACCCTGCCTGAATTTCCCACCTGCTGGCTTGACCTTCAAAATTCAGACACACAACTGCATCTAAATTTCCAGCTGCCAACCGGCCCTACAGATTCCAAACTTGCCAGCTTCCAGCTGGCAAGTTGAGCCAATCTTTTAAAAGAAATCTACACAGTTTACCTACAAAACAGAAACAGTTGCAGGAGTAGAAAACAGATTTATGGTTACCAGGGGGGTAAGAGGGAGGGAGGGATAAACTGGGAAATTGGAACTGACATATACACATTGTTGTTGCTGTTTAGTTGCTAAGTTGTTTCTGACTCTTTGCAACCCCATGGACTGTAGCCCACCAGGCCCTTCTGTCTGTGGGATTTCTCAGGCAAGAATACTGGAGGGGGTTGCCATTTCCTTCTCCAAGGATCTTCCTGACCCAGGGATCTTATGTCTCCTACATTGACAGGCGAGTTCTTTACTGCTGAATCAGCAGGGAAGTCTAGCGTATACACATTAATATATATGAAAAAGATAACTAATAAGAACCTGCATGAAAGGCATTCAGTCATGTCTGACTCTTTGCAACCCAATGGACTATACAGTCTCTGGAATTCTCCAGGCCAGAATACTGGAGTGGGTAGCCATCCCCTTCTCCAGGGGATCTTCCCAACCCAGGGATTGAACCCAGGTCTCCCACACTGCAGGGGGAGTCTTTACCAGATGAGCCATCAGGGAAGCCTGTATAGTACAGGTAACTTTGTTCAATACTGTGTAGTAACTTCTATGGGGAAAGAATCTAAAAAAGGGTAGATATATGTATATGTACAACTGACTCATTTTGTTGTACACCTGAAACTAACACAACATTGCAAATCAACCATTCTCCAATAAAATTTTTTTAAGTAAATAAAATCTAGACAGATAGGGATAGAAGATGAGAAGGAAATGGCGACCCACTCCACTATTCTTGCCTGGAAAATCCAGTGCGCAGAGGAGCCTGTGGCAGGCTACAGTCCACGGGGTTGCAAGAGAATCAGGCATGACGGAACAACTAAGCAGAGACAGAAGACAGATAAGAAGAGAGAAGAGAATATATATACGTATTTAACAGAATCAGTTCTGTTTCTCTTTAGAATCCTAATACAAAGCGCTTGCAATAATCCATGAGACCAGTGATCAATGATGATTTTTTGCACCTTGGCATTAGCAATGGAGATGGTGAGACATGGTTGGGGTCCAGAAACATTTCAAAGGTAGAATAAACTGGACTGGTTAATGAATTGAATTTGGCAATTAAACAAAGACAGGCATCAAGGATGACTCCTAGATTTCTGACCTGAGAAACTTGATGAATGATAGCACCCACACCTGTTCTGGGAGATGCTGAGGAGGTAGATAAATGAGTCTGGATCTGGGGGGAAAGGTCAGGCTAGGGTACTTATGACATTAAAGTCCTTAAGATTGGAGAAGATCCCCAAGGGGGTGATTATAGACAGAGGACAATAATCCAAGGACTGAGCTCTGGAGCCCCTGGGGATTCTAAGCTCTAGAGGTCAAGAAGAGAAGGAAGAAACAGCCAAGGAAACGGAGAAGATGGACCAACGAAACCGGTAGAAAAAGTGAAGAGCATGTGTCCTAGAATCCAAGTCAAGAAGATGCTTTATTCCAAGAAAGATGGCGTGGTCAGCTGTGACAAATGCTGCTGGGAAACGGTCAGTTTGGGGGCATGGAGGACTGTGGCGGTGGGCACTGGACAGGGGATCCATTGTAGAGAGAGGAGCAGCCCCAAACCACACAGAGGCAAACTCACTCACTTTGTCTCCATGTCTGAGGCTTCCACACAGGGACCGGAGTCCAGGCTGGCATGGACTCACTCACTTCCCATGTCCCTCAAGAAGGCAGTGCCCTGAGAAACGTCAACACACACCAGTTGACAGGGGCAGTGGCAGGGGTGTGCGCTGTGGCATGATGGATTGGTGAAGAGATTAGGAAGAAGAGGGTTGAAATATGAATCTGAGTCAGACTAGGCAGATGGGGAAGTTGCACCTTGTTCCCAGGGAAAGAATGACACATGATGGTCCCTGGCTGGCAGAGCGGGAAGACAGGAAAGGGAAGGAGGCCACGGACACAGGATCCTCTAAACCCTACAGGCTTGGCCCTTGTCTTCTGGGGCCAGGCCAGGGAGGCTGAGCTTGCCCGATGGAGAGAGCGGGGATGGGGGATTCGAAGATTGAAAGTGTCGCAGCTGCAGGTTCAAAGGTGGGGCCTATCAGGGAGGCCGCCACGGGGAAGGAGAGGCAGGCGGGGAAACCACGACTCACTGTGTGGGCCCCAAGGCCATGCATGTTCTGGGGAAGGGGAGAGTCATGGGCTCCTTTGGGATGAGACTGTCCAGGTTTTCCTCCCAAGAGCCACTGGGAGGTGGTCCACTATTTTCTCACTTACTGATGAAAACTTGGAGAAGCTGCCCAAGGTCACACAGTTCAGAAGTGCTGGGGTCTGGGTTTGAACATAGATCTCCTTACCTCCAAGGCCCATGTTCCTTTTTTCTCCCATAAGCTGAGCAGAGACAAGAATTCCAGAGAGAAAACAGGCTACACACACCACGTGCTTGAACTCGCTGGGCCTGTAAAATGAACTTCATCTGTAAAAGGAAGACATCAGTGACACCTGTCGCAACAGATTGAAGGGGATTCTGCTCACAGAACAGCATGGCGCCTGCGTATTTGAGAAGAGAGTTATTGTTTCTGACGGTTATTTCAGTTTACAGATAAGAAGTCATGTAAGAGTCTATCAAATTCTTCGTACCCAGAAGAGTAGGCCAAAGTCTGGATTCAAAGCAAGACAATGGGAATATCAAAGTTCACTCAAGCTTTTTCCATTTCATCCCAAGATAAGAAAGAAGGGGATGAGCATGCAGGCTGGTGGGGAGCAGCCCCAAAAGCATGAGCTGGGATTAAGCTTTTGCAAAAAGGATCGGCTTAGGAAACAAAGTGATGTCAGATTTTAGCCACAAGTTGGAGAGTGGGCCCGGAATACCCAGATGGGCTATCTGGGCTTCAGTTCACTGTTAAGCATGGAGTTCCTACTGCATGCCAGGCTCCGTGCCTGGCAGGGCCGAGACGTGCGATGGGCGCTGTTGACAGCTGTCCTGGCTGGCGGTGGTGATGACGCCCTTGCGGACTTTGACCCAACCTTCAATCACGGAGGTGGTAGGTCACACACTGCTTCGAATGGCAGCTGTGAGATCAAGGGACCTTCAGCGGCATGCACTACCCCCAGACAAGGACAAGCTCAGGAGGAGCCAGCCTCATCCCTCTCACAGCAGCCTCATGTGGTGGGTCCTGTCACAGTGACCCTGTGATGGAAGAGGAAGCTAAGCTCAGTTAGAGTTGATGCGACTTGACAAGATCGCTCGGCTGCAGCAGGATCAGGATTTGAACCTGGTCAATCTGTTCCCAAAGCAGGCGCTCTTTCCTCCAGGCCAGGCTAGGCTTTTGGCTTCTAAAAGGCATCGACAGGTGAGAGGGACATTACCGGTCCTGGGTGTACCCATCACTTGGGAGATGGCAGGCAGAGGCAGGTTGAGGGGCTGGGCAGGCACTGATCACAAGGATGGTCTTTCAATAAAACTGGGGAGAAGAGATAGGACACCCAAGGATCTAGGGATGGAGAACCCTGAAGTCAGCCTGGTATCTGCCTGCCTGTCTGCCTGCACCTTTTGACCTGAGGAAAAGCCCTAGGCTCAGCTGGGGCAGATGCCCGAGGCCCCACTCTACTCTCGACTGGCCCCGTTACCTGAGACCAGGTGCTCTACCTCTGGGGCCTCGCTCTCCCTAGCTATGAAATGGTCCCTGCTCACTCCACCCGCACAATGCCTTGCACACAAGGCAGGCGCTTAACCCAGCATCATGCTCCTGTGTTCTCTGCGCCTCCCTACCCCCATCACCCCCAACCCCCTTCCTGGGAGTGGGCCCTGGGCTTGTCAGGGTGCCAGCCAGCGTCAACCCCGCCCTGGCTGACCAGTTAATCAGTGACCAGGGTGCTGGAGGCCAGCCTATAAAAAGCTGCCAGATGAGGAAGCAGGTGGGAGCCAGGTGGACAGCGGCGGGACACAGAGAGAGCGAGATGGCCAGCAGGGCGGTGTCAGGGTGCCTGCCATGTGCGGTTGCCCTGGTCTTCCTCGTTCTGCTGCAGGGCACACAGTCAGTCTACATCCAGGTTTGTCCTGAAGGTCCCCACGGCGAGAGGCTGGGATGGAGAGGGAATGCTGGGAAACTCATTAAGGACAGCCCAGGACCCAGGGCTCAGCCCAACACCCAATCACACCACAGGGGCCAAAAGAGCAGGTGGGTGGAAGCAGCTGGAACGCCGATGACAGTGATGACAGCAATGATAACAATAAACTACGGTCATTCTGTGTTGCTCTCCGCAAGTGCCCATCCCGGTCAGAGGCCAGATGGGGAGTCAGACATAGCGCCTGCCCTTGGAGAGCCCAGAAGGGGAGGGAGACTTCTTTAGCGCTCCCACAACTCTCTATATTCTCCCACGTGTGGGCGGAGAGGGGATGATGGTCAACAGAGAAGCTTGCTCGGAGAGTTAACTCGAGCTGACATTGCAGGATGAGCAGCAGGGATCTAGGCACAGGGACCGGGACTGCCCAGGCAGAGAAAGGCCCCAGCATACAGAAAGCCCCCAGGAGAAGACAGCAGGGGTACAGGTCTCCTCTCAGGGCAGCTGTGAGGCTACAAGGAGTCCGTCGATGGAGGCAGGGCCTGCCTGTGTTGTGGCAAGCTGCCACTGGGCTCCTGGGTAGCACATTCGCCTGGGCATCCTGGGGAAGAAATAAGGGAATTCTGAGGTGGGGGGTGTCAGCTTCCCCCTGCAGCCTTGGCCTTGGAGCCAATCAGCCAGACTAGGCATTACCATCATTTTGCCACGTTGGTTCAGGGGCAATCACGCAGTCACAGGGAGGGGGCGGTACCTGGGTACCAGGCACCTGGGAGGAGTGGAGTTTGACTGTCCTGTCAGATGAGGTTCAGAGTGAGGAAGAGACAGGCAGCCGGTGGAATTTGAATCAAAGTCGCCCCCAGTCTCCAAAGCCCATGCCTTGAACCACCATGATCACAGCCTTGCTCAACCTCATCTCCCAGTTAGCCTGTGGCACAGGGGGATGTGAAGTGTCAGGCAGCACCTCCCACCTGCCAGGTGGTCTTCCATGCCTCGACTTTTCAACTCCGTGAGAACAGGGATGCTCCCTGGTCTCCTGGCAGCACCCTGCCCCCTTCCCTGCTCAGGCTGTGATGCCTGAGGTCTCCTTCCTCCTCCAGTACCAAGGCTTCCAGGTCCAGCTGAAATCGGTGAAGCAGCTGAATGACCTGGTGGATCAATGGGTGCCCAGCCCCGGCCTGCAAGACCAGAGTCCCCAGCCCTCTGTGTGCCATCACCCGGCCCTGCCGCTGGACCTCCAGCCCATCTGTGCCTCTAAGGATGCAGCTAGCATCTTCCAGGCCTTGAGTGAGTCCCCCTCCCCCACGGAGCCACCTGACCCTCATTTTCTCGCCTCCCTGCACCCCAGGTCCTCTACCTCGTGTGGTCTCTGTTAAGCATCTAGTGGCTGAAAACAGGGAGATTCAGGAAATTCAGCCCCTGCCCTTCCTGGCTGGGGCACTGAAATCAGCCATGCCAGGAGCCCCTTCAGTCCCCAGCAACCCGGCCGGGATAATCGGCCTGCCTCCAAGACTTCACAGGTGGGAGGAAAGGACACTGGAATCGGATCCATAAAAATGACTGCAATACATGGGGCGACCAGGGAGGCAGAGCGGGGACACAGGAGAGAGATGGCTCCTGTCTGGGGACATGAAAGGGAATCTGAAAGGCTTCCAAGAGGGGGTGACATCTAAGCTGAAATGTGAGGGATGAAACAGCTGATCAGGAGAATGCAGGAACTGGATAGCGCTTCTTTTGATTTTATTGGAGTATCATTGATTTATAATGTGTTGGCTTTGGGTATACAACAAAACAATTCAGTTATATATATACATCTTTCATTCTTTCTTTTCCGGATTCTTTTCTCTGTAACCTTAATTTATAACCTATATCTATATAGGTTAATCTATAACCTCTTAATCTATAATCTATAGATTCTCATATAGGTTATCACAGAATATTGAGTAAAGTTCCTTGTGCTGTACAGCAGGTCCTTGTTGGTTATCTGTCTTATATATAGTGGAGCTCAGCGGCAAAGAGTCCACCTGTAGGACAGGAGACGCAGGGACATGGGTTCAGTCCCTGAGTGGGGAAGACGCCCTGGAGGAGGCCATGGCAACACTCCAGTCTTCTTGCCTGGAAAATCTAGGGGACAGAGGAGCAAGTGGCTGAGCACACATGCACATATACTAGTGTGAGAAGGCACTGGCACCCCACTCCAGTGCTCCTGCCTGGAAAATCCCATGGATGGAGGAGCCTGGTGGGCTGCAGTCCATGGGGTCGTGAAGAGTCGGACACGACTGAGTGACTTCCCTTTCACTTTTCACTTTCATGCATTGGAGAAGGAAATGGCAACCCACTCCAGTGTTCTTGCTTGGAGAATCCCAGGGACGGGGGAGCCTGGTGGGCTGCCGTCTATGGGGTCGCACAGAGTCGGACATGAATGAAGTGACTTAGCAGCATATGCTCTTCCCAAGCTCCTGATTTATCCCTCCCCACATCATGCCCCCTTTGGTAGCTGTAAGTTTGTTCTGAGTATCTGTAAGTCTGTTTCTGTTTTGTGAAGAAGTTCATTTGTATCGTTTTTTTAAATTAGATTCCACATAGACGTGGTATCCGGTGGTCCCTTAGTCCTGTCCAACACTTTGTGGCCCCATGGACTGTAACCCCCCAGGGTCCTCTGTCCGTGGGGTTTCCCAGGCAAGAATACTGGATTAGGTTACCATTTCCTTCTCCAGGGGATCTTCCCAACCCAGGGACTAAGCATGTATCTCCTGCACTGGCAAGGGGATTCTTTACCTCTAAGCCACCAGGGAAGCCTGACTTAGTACGATCATTTCTAGTAGCCAGTATTTAATGGCACTTACTAAGTACCAGGCCCTGGGTCAATCCCTTTGCCTGCCTGCTATTCTCACTACCTCTTGGCCAGGTTAATACTGTCTGTTGAGCAGGCAGGAAAACTCAGGCAGGGCTTGAGTAACTCACCCAGGCACTGCTAGGAGGACAGGACATGGGACTTGAGCCCAAGCCTCTCACTCTGCTTTTAAACTTTCTTGCTCTCAACCTGTCACACAGATACCAGGCCCCTCCCTAAGACCTTCTCAGAGGCAGGCCTTCTCTGGCTGCCTGGTCAGTGACTCTCTGGACCACAGATGTTTCAGGTTCAGCTAACAAGTGTTTTCCTCCACCCAGGGACTATCGCTAATGATGACTGTGAGCTGTGTGTGAATGTTGCCTGTACCGGCTGCAGCTGAGATGGCCTGGGTGCCCTGAGCTCACCCAGGAACCTTGCCCCTACCAGTTCACTGCCTTCAGAGCCTCCACTCCCATCCAGGCTCCGGGGTTCCCCACCACCACAGTCATCCCCTCTCCTCCAAGGCCTGACAGCTGGATCTGGTGCAAAGCAATTGGACCCACAGTTGGAGAAGAGTTTGGTTCCTGGGGCAGCCCTGCTGCTGAATAAAGATTCTCCACCTACACTCGGAGCCAGGTGTCCATTTGTTTATCACCAGGAGGCTTGAGCAGAGCTTCCCAGGAAGCTGGGTGGGTTGGATCTCCGAGTTAGGCGTTTTCCTGGTTTCCTTGTCTGTGGAGTTGGTTCATTAAGCTCTGTTTCCTATCGGAAGAGTGAGGCTGTGAATGAAAGTGCATCGCCTGGGATCACAGAGTTGGGAAGCCACAGAACACCCAGACCCCTCTGACCCCCAAAGCTCAGGGCCTGACCCAGCTGCAGAGCCAGAGCTTCTGTGCTCCTGATGGAGTTGGGGGGACGATGAGGGGAGAAGAGGGGAGGATGGGGGAGTCAGTGACTCTCTGGACCACAGATGTTTCAGGTTCAGCTAACAAGTGTTTTCCTCCACCCAGGGACTATCGCTAATGATGACTGTGAGCTGTGTGTGAATGTTGCCTGTACCGGCTGCAGCTGAGATGGCCTGGGTGCCCTGAGCTCACCCAGGAACCTTGCCCCTACCAGTTCACTGCCTTCAGAGCCTCCACTCCCATCCAGGCTCCGGGGTTCCCCACCACCACAGTCATCCCCTCTCCTCCAAGGCCTGACAGCTGGATCTGGTGCAAAGCAATTGGACCCACAGTTGGAGAAGAGTTTGGTTCCTGGGGCAGCCCTGCTGCTGAATAAAGATTCTCCACCTACACTCGGAGCCAGGTGTCCATTTGTTTATCACCAGGAGGCTTGAGCAGAGCTTCCCAGGAAGCTGGGTGGGTTGGATCTCCGAGTTAGGCGTTTTCCTGGTTTCCTTGTCTGTGGAGTTGGTTCATTAAGCTCTGTTTCCTATCGGAAGAGTGAGGCTGTGAATGAAAGTGCATCGCCTGGGATCACAGAGTTGGGAAGCCACAGAACACCCAGACCCCTCTGACCCCCAAAGCTCAGGGCCTGACCCAGCTGCAGAGCCAGAGCTTCTGTGCTCCTGATGGAGTTGGGGGGACGATGAGGGGAGAAGAGGGGAGGATGGGGGAGAACGGGAGGAGGAACGGGGCTGTCTCCTAAGGTGGGAGTGGGGTGGGACAGGTGGAGAGAAGAGCCACTCGGTGCCCGTTCTGGGCTGATTGTGCCCACCCCCCCCAACCCCCGCTGCCTTAGTGCACCCTGTCTCCCTTCCTGGGCTCCCCAGGACCATCTGGCCAGCTCCAGGTGGGACGCCTTCCTTCTCTCTCTTCACCCTGGTGGCCCTGAGGAATACTGATGATACCAGCATCTCCTGAGCATCTGCTACACCCCAGGCACTGCTCTGAACTCTCTGCGGATATTAACTCACTGAGTTCTCACAACAGTCCAGTGCAGCAGACACTCCATTATTACCACATCCACTTTACGAATGAGGGACCCAGGTACAGAGAGAGCTAGTGAGCCCAGGATCACAGGCTCAGCAAAGTGGCAAAGCAGGCTTCTTCCCAGGAAGTCTGGGCCAGGGTCTCTGCTCTGAACCACCATGTTACTGCCTCCCTGTGACCCCAGGCCTTGGCCACAGCTGAGGACACCCAAGGGAGGATGCCGTGCAGCCACCGCCTTCCTCCAAGGGCCTTCTGAGCTCTTCTTGAGCCTGGGGATTCCTGGGAGAAGGGCTTCCCAGGGTGGCTTCCTCCTCGGCCTCTGTCCCAGGCAACAAGAGAGGAGAAAATCCTTGGCCGTGCCCTCTGAGCACAGATCCCAGGGCCAAGGCCATGGTGAATTCCTCCAGCCTAGCTGCCCTGAGGCCAGCAGCCACTCCAGCTCCTTCCTCTGCTCCCCTCACAGGGGCCTTTGCAAGGCCTCCTACATCTCTCTGGGCTCCTCTCCTTCCTCTGTCATCACTACCTCCCAACTCCTACAACGCTTGCCAGGCCAGAGATTCCTCCCTGCCCTGCACCCTGCAGGCTCTCCATGCCCACCATGCCAGACATACACCACAGCACTGCTCCAACAGTGCCCCTTACCCTTCTGAGGCTCCCCAGTACCATTTCTCATGTCTAACCTGAGCCCAGCATCATCTGGCCTCGTCTCCCACCTGCCTGGGGAGGAGGCAGTAAAGCAACTGCCACTGAGTGAGCACCTACTATATGCGAGGCACGTGGTGGAGCTACCTGCACAGAAATAATAATAACAGGGTCAGCAAAGTGCTCACATGGGCCCTAAGGGACCTCTAAAAGCCTTTCCTCTATTACTCATTTTAATCTTCACTCAACCCTACGGAGTAGGGACTCTTGTCATTCCCATTTTACAGATGAGGAAACTGAGGAAAGAATAGGCTAACTAACCTGCCAAAAGTCACACAACTGGTAACAGGCAATGCCTGAACTGACAGAGTTTGGCTTCAGAGTGGGAGCATTAAGTGTTTCTGCCCCACCAACATTCTTAAGTGCCCCTGCAACCTTGGGAGGAGGGATCTGTTATCATCTCCATTCTCAGATGAGGAAACCAAGTCTCGGAGAAGGGTACAGAGCCTATCAATGACAAGGTCAGGCTCAAACCCAGCCCTGCGCATCTCCTGGGCTCTGTGTCGTCCAGGCTGAACCATGCCAGTGCCGTGGACCTTCCTGCTTCTGTGTCTGCATTAAATTCCATCCATTTTCTGAAATGCCTTCTGCCTCTCTCCCTTCACACTGATTTTGAAATTACATCCATCCCAGTGCAAATTCCAAGGGCTAATGCAAACGCCCTGCCTTCTCTCCCCATTCACAAAGCCTTACTGACCTCTGCCCTCAAGATGCCTCACCCTCTGAATCCTGAAGCCTAGGAAATCCTGCCAGAATCACCCTGGGGCACTTCCTGTTCCTTCCCTAAGAAGGGCCCTGGTTGCCTCCTTTTCCCTCATTCCCTCTACTGTTCTTTGTATTTTGTTTTGTTGACCATTTATTGAATTCTCTCCTGTTTGCATCTGAACTTTTCTTGCATTACACACAGTATTTCACCTTGTCTGAGTGTGTGCTGTGTGTGTGCATGATAAGTCGTTTCAGTCATGTCCAGCTTTTTGCGACTCCATGGACTGTTACCAGCAAGCTCCTCTGTCCATGGGATTCTCCAGGCAAGAATACTGGAGTGGCTTGCCATTTCTTCTCCAAGGGATCTTCCTGACCCAGGGATGGAACCCGATTCTCTTATGCCTCCTGCACTGGCAGGAGGTTTCTTTACCACTAGCGCCTCCTGGGAAGCCAGTACAATTACAACCCCAGTTTTACAGAGGAGGAGATGAGGCTCAGAGTGGGAAAGCGACTTTCCAAACATCACACAGGATGTGGAATACCTGAGCAGGAGCACAGGGCTGAAACGGTGTAGCTGTTGCTTGCCCTGCCCTGTGTGTATGGGATCAGCCCCGAGGTGGGCCTCGCCTGTCTCAGGCTTGGAGGGACTTTCCCAGACTCTGCAGCCATTAACTCACAGGGAGGCCTAGGGAGCAGCAAGAATGAGGGGACTAAGGCCTCCTCCTGGAGGGTGAGGAAAGGCTGCCCTTTGAGAGGAGGCACGGCGGTGAGCACTTGGCCCCTGAGCAGGAGTGATGTGGTCAGGGATGTGGAAAGTGGAGCAGAGGATATGGTGAGAACTATGGCTTGGGGTGTGGGCCCTGGGGACGAGGGGAGCAGCGGGGGAGGAGGGGGCAGCGCTTAGTGGGCAATGTGGGGCTTAGATCCTGAGGCCCCTTGAACACTCTCCAGCCAGGGGCTGACCGATAGCCCCTCCGTGCCTGTGCTGGTCATCCAAAGCAGCTCAGGTGCTCTCCTGTGGTTTGATGACCCCGAGGATGGTGAAAAAAACGTAGAGGTTCCTCCTCCCCATTGATGGATGGTGGATTCAAGTCCCCTCAGCGTCTGTGCGAGGAGGCAGCCTGAGGGGGTGCTGGCTTAGCAGAAAGAGTAGATGCTTGCACCTGGCACTGAACCCTGAGCTGGTGAGGGCAGGGTAGGCGTCCCGAAAGGGTGATGATGAGTAGACTGACGGATAAAAGAAGGAACGAACGCAACACAAAGAGGGCTCTGGAATCTGGTTTATTAGCCGCGGGTGGGCATGGATTTCGGGAAGCATCAGCAGCTCCGGTGGGGCAGGGGCTGCGCACCCCTCAGGCGGCTCTCTCCTCACTCTGCATTCGGGGTAGGTTGAGCTGTGAGGAGGAGGAGGAGCGCCCTGCGGGGCAGGGACAGGAGGCAGGGAGTACCATCTGTTCTAGCATCCAGCACAGGCCGCGTAGGCACAGATCTCACACGTGCTTGGATCCGCTGCGATGGCCCCTGGACGGAAGAGATGGAGCCCCGTGAGAACAGCTTCCCTTCCCCAAAGCTCCCTTCCTCACTTGAGCCAGAGTTTGGACACCCGCCACCCAGGAGAAACCCAGGCCTGTCCTTTCTGACCAGCGGGGCTTTCAGCAACAAACGAGGACACAAGTGCCACTCAAGCCAGCCAATTAGAAGAGTCTACTCAGACAGGTGCTACAGCTGAGACCAGAAAAACCCGGAAGCACAACAGAGGCTTAGCAGACCCACCAATCAGAGTTGAGCCCGTCCTCGGAATCCCACCAATCAGAACACACTTCTCCCTCAAGCGCTACAGCTCCGGGAATCCATGGGCCCCCGGCTCTTCAGAGAGGGGATTGCTCACCCAGCCTGTCCAGGATCTCCTGGGCATTGGGCTCCTTGCAAAGAGGCTTGAGTTCTTCGGGAAAAGTAGGCAAGCTGCAAAGGTTGGAAGCGATGGGTCCACCAGGATTTCTAGGGATCCTAGGCTCGTGGAGCTCCTGGAGGTCCTTGAGCTGCTTCACCGACTCCAGAGAAAAGGAGAAGTCTCCATCCTGAGAGAGACATGTCTGGAGTGTGAGGCCAGGCTGCAGTCTGCTCCCTGACTGCCTCCCCCAGGAGTGACCCCTCTCCCGGCCCAGAGGCGCTCAAGCAGTGTTTGCGGCATACGGGAGCCAGGTGCTCCGCCACGGGGCAATATGAGGTAGAGTTCAGGCTTTACAGCCAGACACTAGGCTTGGATCCTGGTTTTGCTTTGGAATCGTGAACGGGTCATTACACTCTGGGAGCCTAGGTTCTGCATGTTATATGAGGAATGGAGAAAACAGACACGAAGTGTCAGGGACACAATAGGTGTCTGCTAGTGGGAGCCTGGTGCTGATCTGTGGGGAGAGACCCAGAGCTGGGACCAGATCCAGGCTTCCTGAATCCACGTGGCTGCACCCAGGTTGTCTTCACCTCTGCCTGAGAGCTGTGTGGGCTGATCCCCTGGGCCCCAGCTCCAGCCTGGTGCCTGGCTGATGTTTGAGAAGCAATAAAAGGCCTCCCGGGGCTTGGCTGTGGAGCCAGAGTGGGGCCCCTAATGAGTGCCAGGCTGGCCTTTTAGCTGGCATCCACACCAGTAGGGACGCCCTCCCGTCAGGACCTTCAGGGTGTCCAGGTGATTTCTGAAACCCAGGTCAGGGCTTTGGCTGAAAAGTAAGGTCTAGAATGAAACTGAGCTCCTTCACTTCCCAACCACGTGCCCATGACAAATTACAAAGGCTCCATTTCCCCCTTCTAAGAAATGGGGCTAGCAATCTCTTCTTCCCAAAGTGATCCTGGAGCCCCAGTGGAGCCTGGTCACAGCAAGCACTCTAAATTGGCTAGTCACTTGCCTTTCCCTGACTGATTCTCTTCTCTCTTCCTGATCTTTCTATGAGTTTAAAAATGAAAGGTGTAAGAGGCAGGACTGAGAAGGAGATCTGTGGGGCAGAAGCAAGCCTTAGACATACCCCACCCTCAGTCCCCAGGGAGAGGTTCTTTATCAGAGGACAGGCCCTGCACCCTGGAGGAAGAGAGCAGTCTGGGCAATGGTGGGGACAGAGAACTTACCTTCACGATGACTCCCCCTGTCAGGGCAGCCCAGGCTCCAAGGAGGCACAGGGTGGACAGCAGGAAGGGGCTCATGGTGGCAGCACCCGAGAGAGAAGAGTGACTGTTCTGGATGCCAGGGGAAACAGTGGGACTTTTAAAGGGGCAGGGTTACTGAGTAACTCAGGAGTCTTGATGAGCATCTCAGCTGCTTGCTGGTCAATTCAATCCTCATCAGATAAGGCTCAAGACCGCCCTGGCAGATAAGAGATCAGTCCAGGGAAGCGTCAGAGTCCCAGCCCCTCCCTGGGCTCCCACTTTACCCACGACTGGACTGGGTTCTGCATTCATTCACCAACCACTCACACTCACTGATGGCTTGGGGCCAGGCCATGTGCCAGGGTGGGGCTGCAGACTGCACCCAGCCCTTAAAGAAGGAGGCCCAGGCAGGGGCGGTGCAGGGTTATTAGGGGAGTGGGTGGGCAAGGGGAATGGAGGGGCCATTTACCCAGCCCAGGAGCAGGGCAGTTCAGGAAGTTTTCCCAAAGGAGGTTGTGCCAGCACTCAGTTTCAGAGAATGGGTGAAAATTTTCTTAGAGAAGAGGCCAAGGGTAGAAGGCCATTTTTTGCAGAGAATGTCACATGTGGGATAGCAGGGAAGTAAAATAGGCCTGGTAGAAGCAGGGAAATGTGAGTAATTCAGCCTAGGGGGAGGAGGAGGTTTCAAGGGGGCTTCAAGTCATGAGAGATGAGACGGCCAAGGCAAGTACTAGGTTTGGCCACTGTGACTTTGAGAAAGGACTCAGCTCTGTCATCCATAGGCCTGGGTTCAAGCCCCATCTACTGCCCCATTTCGATGTAGGTGAATTTGGGCAAATTGTTTCCATCTCTGAACCTCAGAGCTCCCTGTATTCTCTCTGAGGACCAACATGATAATGCATGTCTCATGGGGGTGAGAATTAACGAGGTTAGAAAGACGCTCACCTCAGTGCCTGGCACGCAGAAAGCACACAGCACAGACCACTGAGTTAGTGCTTTGGTCAATAGCAGCAGCAGCTTCTGATTCCCTTTGGCCCCCCTGGGGATCAGCCTCCTGGACTGAGCCCCAGTCTGTTCTCATCCTGTGCTGGGTCTGCCCCCGGTCCATCCAGCAGGTTCATATCATCCTCAAATGTGTTTTTTCTCCTCCTTCCTGATTCCCTTGACCCCTGCTTCTCTCACCATCTCCCCCTCCCTCCACCGCATCCCTTTCTTTTTTTCTGCACACCCACCTCCCCCCGCCACACAACTAACTCAGCCTAATCTCCTCCATCCTGGCCTTTCCTGCCAAGCTCAACTCTGACTCGAATATGTGGTTCCATTCGCCTTGGAAGGTTTTTCCTTCCTCTTCACTAGATGAACTCCTACTTAAACGTTAAGGCCCAGATCCAGTAACTCCCACTGCATTCTCAGCTAAATAACCTCTCTTTGTTTTCACAGAACCAGATAACATTCCCTGCCTGGGATCTTGTCGAGTTGAGTTACTTGGGTATGCGTTTTTGCCCCTCTAGACTCTGACCCCCGTGAACTCTGTCCTCCAGCAGAGTGCATGTTTATTATATTCTTTTTGAACAGAACCTCCTGGACACAGAGGAAGGGCAGCCCCAGGAGCTGCCCTAGTCTACAAACCAATCTGGCTGGAAGCCAGGGAGGCTCCAAACAAAGAGGTGGGGGTGGGAATCCCTGGGTGGGGAGAGTCAGCACTGAAGGGGAAATTGGAGGGAACTTCAAAGGGGTTCAACCCCAGGGAGGAGCAAGAAACACTTGGTTAACCTGCCCTCTCAGGCTAATCCTCAGAACCAGACTAAACTTCCCTCCTTTTCGTGTGTGTGTGTGTGTGTGTGTGTGTGCACAGAGGTGTATGTGTGCACTGAAGTGTGTTAGTGTGTGAGGGGTGTGTGTATATGCTGACGTCTACATATCCAGAACAGCCATGTGGTGGCTTCTGCTAGCTGAGAGTTGGATGGGAGTGAACACCAGTGGAGGGTTAGGTATGGAGAGGGTAGAGTAGGGTTAAGGATGGAGTTTGGGTTGAAGGTAAGGCTAGAATCAGGGTAGAATTTAATGTGACTGGGATGGAGGTGAGCACAGGTACAGGCCAGGAGGAGTGTAGCTGAGGTTGCTGCTGTCGTTGCAGTTGGGGTTGGGTGGACTCGAGCTGGGCTAGCGTGGAAGCTGGGTGAACCCCACTCCTAGGTTTCCAGGTGGGGCTGGAGTTACCTTAGGGAAAGATGAAGTAGCAGAGAGTGATAGGAGTTCAGGCTAGGACTCGAATTCGAGTTTGGGTCCGGGTCAGGGTGGAGCTGAGCTTGGGTGTGAGGTAAGGTCAGGGTAAGCGTTAGAATTGGGGGTGCGGCTAGGATGATGTGAGGACTGTCCCTGACGTGGAGGTTGGTTGGAGTCAGGTTCAGGTTCTGTGCTTGGTTAAGGCTGGAGTTGAGTCTGCAGTTGGAGATGGAGGAGTGGGTGGGGGTCAGGTCTGTGACTGGGGTTGGATCTGGAGCTGGACTGGGATTCAGTTTAGCATCAAGGATGGGGTTGAATAGGCTGCTGTGAGCTGAAGGAGCCCTGTCTCTGGTTCCCTTTGGTTTTTCAGTCCTTTCCCTCCTGAGGCACCATGGGATTTGGGGTGAAGGGAGGGGGCTTTGGTTCCTGAAGCCTCTTTCTCCCATACCCCCTTAGCCAGGGCTGACCTGGTGCACACCAGGCGGGGGGTGGGTGGGGGTCTGGGTGTGTGGGAGCGACACAGCTCCACGCTGTGGGAAAGAGGAAATGGCTCCAAGGCCTCAGCCCTTTGGGCCTGATCTTACCCAACCCTGCCTCTGACATCTGCCCTGGGAAGTGGAAACCAGTACCCTCCCTCTCTCTCCCTGCCAATTCCCTGGTCCAGCCTGGGCCCAGGTGTGGATCCAGGCCCCCTCCCTCCTCTCCTGCATTGAAGCTGCTGGATCTTGGGGCCCTCTTGGAAGCCTGGGGGTCTGGACCACCCCAGGCCCACATCTGAGTCTTGTGGTCTTGGTTCCCCAGCACCCCAACACCCCTCATCATTCCTTACAGGCAGCAAGTGGGTCGGTCTGGGTTGTTTGGGGCCACTCACATCCAAGGCCACCTCTTCTGACAAACTCCTGAGCCTCCATAGCTTTCCAGGCCATACCACCTCTACCTGTCTCCCCACGTGAAAACCCATCCGTGGCTGCCCAACACCTTCAGAAGGAAGCCCAGACTCCCTGTCTTGGCATTCAAAGCTCATCATGGTCAGCTCCCTGCTCACCTTTCACCCAGGATCCCAAGTCGCCCTAGGAGTGGGCCGGAAAGAAGGAGCCCAGACTTGGAGCCCTGTAGGTCAGC